>OX438940.1:5578499-5638796 GCA_949316185.1 Pyrausta nigrata | reverse complement strand
ACTTATTCTTATCTATGGTTCACATATAAAACCATCAGCGTGCGGTATGTACCATAAAAAATAACGTTCTTAAAACTGTCATCAAGCGGCCGGCAGAATAGTTACTGTCACCTGTGACTGATATCTGTCACTGTCATTACTGTCGAGCGAGAGTCGTCGTGAAGGTGTTGTTCACAAAAATTGAATTGAAAAAATAGCAACGGCTACGATTTATTGTAAAGAAATCGTATGTGCTTAAGAAATGACGGAATAATATCAAAGTGGCCCTTAATATGGACGCTTCAAAGTTAGTTCTTGGTTTCATTTAGTGCTTGTATTTGTCAGACGGGAGTATCGACTCTTTCTTTCACGAAGTTTTCTTGCTTGCAGAGTAGATGCTGAATTACCATGTAAAATGGCACATTTGGATATAATGGAAGTAGACGAATCAAACAATGATTCCTTTGAAGAGAAACCCCAAACTAATGAATTAACTTCACGAGTTTTGAGAAAGAGAAAATCGCTTATGCCCGAAATTACTAAATCGAGCAACCGCCGGGTGAGCATGAAACCTCGCAAACATATGACAGAAAACGCTAATCCTAAGCAAATTGAGGCACTGTACCTTAATAAAAAAGTTAAAACCTTGTCACAAACACTAGAAACTATCTATGAAGAGCCCAAGACTGATAACAATTCATCTGAGACTATGATTGGTGGACGAAAAGTAAAGAGACTCCTTACATTCCAGTTAGGTAATCAATACACTAAAGAAAAAATTAAGAAGCGTAGGGCCAAAATCAAGAAACTTCTTGGAAACAAATCATTTTTGAATAGAAAGAAAATACCCATGCAAGTTTTTCTTAAAACAATTGAATGTCTTGAGTTAGATGAAACTGTACAAAGTGAGACAAAGATACTGAGTAATGATAAACAAGTTTCATAAATTAATTTTGTTACCTAGGGTATACTAATCATTTCATACAAACTTTTAAAGCTGTGAAATAAAATCATTTGATAAGTATTAACTTTTATTTACTTGTAGAAAACCTTGTTTATTAAGTGTAAAAAAATACTGTGTTATTTGGAATGTTTTATTAATCTTATGACTCAATAGTACAAGAAGTGGCAGTGCTAGGACAATTCTCATATTCTTTAAACAGCCCTGCTGCAGAATCATCAGTGGTAGAATTAACACACACACAACGAGGTTGTTCCGCTCCAGGAGTATACAGTTGGCGTGGCACTCCTGTCCAACTTCGAGTAATACCACCACTGAAACAATTTGTTTTAATATAAGTGCCACATTCACTTGGCTTATTTAACACAGGAAAAACATCAAATATCTCTGTCAACATTTAACAAAACAATTGAACAATGATAGGAAAGATAATAATGTGCTAATTGTGAAATAGAAAAACAAAATACAAGTACATCTTTCAATATCCCACTCAGTATAGTTTGTTCGGTAAACCACAAAGCGAAAACATAAACTATGCTTATGTACTTTTTCCTACATTTTGTTCAGTTTTAACTGTTGGATCAATATTATGTGTTAGTAGTCAATAATAAGAATTTCTACATTGTTTGGATACCTTGATGTGGTGCACCACACTCTTGACCCCACATCAGCACTCCATGAAATGTTACAAGGTGGATATTTGTTCTTTTCTTTCTTTTCTACTTCTTTCTGAAGCTGGCAGTTCTCTATTCTCTCACTAAACTGTCTGTTGTACTCAGTTGGTTTGCCTTCATAGTTGAAGTACCTACCAATAAGATACCCTAAAATTATAAGTGGTATAAATTTAGCTAGAAATAAAATTGAATATGTAGTGGTAGCTCAAATTACTCATTGAGCAGTTTTACAGCCCAAATGTACATTTATATAAATGATAATAGCAGTAAAAAGTAAGTATATTTAATAGACATACCAACATGTTTATATTTTTCTCTAAAGGTTTTCTTCCAATTTAAGAGCACTATGAGTTCATCGCAAGTTAGGTCTAAAACATGATCTTTGTCTATTCCTTCATCTTTGAAGTTACCTGTTACAAAAGCTCTTGAACCATCTTTGCCTAAAAATACAAGGTTTGTAATTATTTATTTTAAACTGTACATATCCTTTAAACAGGTGAGATGTATAACAATCACATCAAACCATACATAGGTAGGTCATTATAAGGTAAGACTTGCCTACAAAGTAGTTGTAAGAAGACCCTTTTCCATAATGTTGGGCACCCTTACTGACATCAAATATTGTTCCCATAAGCGCTAGATACACTTTACGTCTATCTTCTCCATTATACTGAGCTAATTCTTCTGGTGTGTACATATGTACACCTTTGTTAGTGAGAAATACATTTCTTATTTTTTTAAAGTAAAATTCTAATTCATCCTTATAAAATATTCCAGAAATAATAACAGCTACAGCTAGAACTGTGTAAATTAATTTCCCCATCACTTTTGCTACTATATTTCCCTAAAAGTAAAACTTAGAAAACACTTTGAACAGACAGACAGAAGAATATTAACACTACATAGAGGGTCAAGTCAATGAACTCTTCGTTCGGCCGATTTATTATTCTGCCGAGTACCTATCAAAATTGACAGGTTAAAAAATAAGTTGATATTCCCGCCTGTGAATTTATTCACGCGCTCACTTTTGTCCGTGTGACGCATGTATAGTCTGCGGCGTGCACTTACCGCTATAATGCTACGGCTGGTACGGCTACATATTGAACGAAGATTCGTCGTCGCGTTGTCGCGATAAAATTTGTGTTCGATTCATGAGGAACGTGCTTGGCCACATCAAAAAAAACTTCACTACGTTGCGATAATCTAGAACGTCGTGATAATTCATTTCGCGGAAAACATGGAAGAGGCGGTTGCGCTGTATGTATCACATGGCGTGGCGGCTAATAATTATTTACTGCACCCATATTACTTAAACAAAAATAAAAAGCTCAAAAAGAGGAATAAAAGGCGATGGTGGATTTATCTATTCACAATATTTTTTTCTTGTGGTTTGGCTCTTACGGGTCCCATAAAATTGGCTCAGATTCATAATTTTGTATGAATTCTAATACCCTGTCATGACTTTAATACATGACAAGTTTAATCAAACACGTTCAAACAGCTCAGCGTCTCGTAGTCAACTAAAGCGCGCGAAGTGTACCTTACCGCACGAACTTTGTCGCGACAAAACCCTTTGATGTGCGGCAATTTACCGACAGCGGCGCGAAGGGCATTTGTACTCACGAAGATGATTCTCGATCATTGAGGAGATATAATGGAGGGAGTGTAGATGGCCTTCCCCTCTAGCCAAAAATGTTGGCCATATAGTTTGAGTGCTTATAAAACTACTTGGTCGTGACCGTTTGACAGAATCAATCGGGAACTGTCGCAACAAACATCTCCGTATAGAGCATTGAAAATGGTAAATTGTGCCGTTTTCAGACCCAAAAACCGCTCATCATTAGTAAATTTTTCGGTTTCATGGCGTGACTTACCATTTTTGAGTACAAATACTTTTATTTATAACAGTATTTCGAAAATCATCGTTCTTTACTTTGAGGTTATTTTGACAAGTTAACGATACATACGTTGAGTTTTTTCTTCATAGTAGGGAGGCTAGTAGCTTCATACTTAAGATGTTTCCAAGAATGTTCAGACGGAAAAATAATTTTGTCCGTGCAGCAGCAGCAGTGCCTAAGTACTTTGAAACTTCTTAGCCAAGTATGTAGTTTTTAGGGTTTCTTACAGGTAAAAACGGGACTTATTAGGACTCCGACGTCCGTCTGTCTGTCACCAGGCTGTATCTCAAAAACCGTGATTGCTAGACACTCACTCATCATAGTGTCAGTGTCAAAATGATAGCTAGCTTGCATGTACGGTAAAATATTTTTAAAGTCAGACCAGATAACCAAGCAAAGGCATGTCCATTTATAGTGCCTGTATCACAGCACCTTTCAGTTTCTTTCAAATATCTCTGAATTTATAGCGTAAAAAAATATTAAAATATTTTTAACGTGTTAAGCATAGCCAAATCTCGAAATGGTTTTTGAATTTTAGTACCTTTATAAAAATGAAATTTTGTCAATTTAGGACTTTACATGAATGTTTGATGTATCTATTTTAATTAAAGTAAAAACACATTATGTATGAAAAAGAAACGTTTTGTTGAAATAAAACAGGAAACTTCTAAAAATATCCAAAGTTCAGTCATTGACACTTATGGTACAATTATTGGCACAAACATACTAGTGATTGGCACCTATTCGTATTATCGTAATAAAGAACATTTAGGTAATTTAAGCTGTTAAAATCAACAAAATAAAATAGTTTTAATATTTTGAACACTCATAGTGTTCTTTCTTATTTACATAAGTTTATTAACAACAAAGTTAAACTTAGTCTTTCTCTTTTTCCTCAACCTTCCCCTCTATTGTATTGTTTAAAAAACTGCCAAGGTGTCCTATCATATTTCCACGTCTATTCTCGATCGTCTTCAAAATGTTTCGCTTATACAGCTATAATATTAGTAGTATAGGATGAGTTCATTCAGTTAGTGAGCTAACGAATTGGTTAGCCATGTCCCGTCCTTAGCAGAAAATGGAAGTAGCGATAAATGTTTGTAGTGTGTTTTACGTGTTCTTCCTCGTCCCCCACCAAAAGTGGCGAAATTTTCTGAACTCGGATTTTGACACATGCTCCCTCTATTATACCTAGTCAGTGTTCGCGATAGGACGAATTCTATGGCCAGACGTGTCAGAGCAAATCTTCGCGTTATCGCGACAGTGTGGCCCCAGCATAATACAAGTACGCTGACGCCAGCTGGACTGCATACAGGCACAGATTATATAAATACAGGCAACCTAAAAATTCAGGAAGCCAGTTTTTGAACGGAAGGAGCGGTTAACGGTAGAATAACAACTGTCAGAAATGAAATCCTTAAAAGTGAGGTTAGAAGAAATATAAAAATTGTAAACAAATTGATTATTAATGAAATTCTGCGTAACCTTTAAGAAGTTCAAGGAAAATGAATAATAATGTTATCAAAAGTATCAGACGTTTTACTCAATACCCTCTCAGAAGAAGGGTTGTAGTAACTGGGCTTGGTATTGTGAGTCCTCTTGGGACAGGTACAGACTTAGTGTGGCAAAGTCTTCTAAAAGGTAGATGCGGTATAGTTCCGCTTCAGGGAGATCAGTATTCTAAATTACCGTGCAAGATTGCCGGAATTGTACCTGTTGATCATATCACAAAGGTGCAAGAAGCGTTGTCAAAGGCAAACTTAAAGTCTATGGCCCCAGCAACATGTTTAGCGCTCGTAGCCACGGCTGAAGCCTTATCTGATGCCAATTGGGCTCCAAAAACTGACGAAGAGAAAGAAGTCACTGGTGTCGCACTAGGAATGGGGATGATTGACTTAAAAGATGTATGCGACACTAATGACGCCTTAAAATTAGGCTACAACAAAGTGAGTCCATTCTTTGTTCCAAGAATATTGCCCAATATGGCTGCAGGACATATAAGTATCAAGTATGGGTTTCGAGGCCCAAATCATTCTGTTTCAACAGCATGTGCAACAGGGGCACACTCAATTGGGGATGCATTTAGATTTATAAGAAATGGTGATGCAGATGTGATGGTGTGTGGTGGGGCAGAGTCATGTATTAGTCCTCTAGCCATAGCAGGATTTTGCAGACTTAGGGCTTTAAGCACTTCCTTCAATGAAACTCCAACAAAAGCCTCTAGACCTTTTGATAAAAAAAGAGATGGATTTGTCATGGGTGAAGGTGCAGCTGTGTTAGTTTTAGAAGAATATGAGCATGCTGTAAATAGAAATGCAAAAATGTATGCTGAAATTTTAGGATATGGGTTATCAGGAGATGCTTCTCATATCACAGCCCCAAGAGATGATGGGAGTGGTGCCATTTTGTCTATGAGCAGAGCTCTAAAAGATAGTAATTTAGAAAAAGAAGAAATCTCTTTTATCAATGCACATGCCACTTCTACACCTATTGGAGATGGCATAGAATCTACAGCAATAAAGAAATTGTTCAAGGAGCATACATCAAAGATATCAATATCTTCTACGAAAGGTGCTCATGGCCATCTTTTAGGTGCTGCTGGTAATTTAGAAGCTATATTCACTATCCTAGCATGTCATCATGGTATCTTGCCTCCTACTCTAAATTTAGAAGAACCAGTAGATGATTTGAACTATGTAGCAAACGCACCACAGACATGGGAGTGTGACAGAAGAATAGCTTTGAAAAACTCCTTTGGTTTTGGGGGTACAAATGCAACACTGTGTATTGCTCAAGTATAAGTTAAATGTTACTGTGATAGACTTTTGCTGTGTGTACATACATAATTTTAATAAATTTTGTTTTATAATATTGTTTAATTATTTTATTTCCATACTCGAGTTAATTATAACTTCTTAAAATACCCACAACATTTCTACTATTGTCACAAGAAACGAGCAAGGTTTGGTGAACTCTGTCGCCGCGCGTAGGTAGCAAAAATGTACCTACGCGCGGCGACCACCGTTGGGGGCTAATCAAGTTCAGACTCACGAGCGAGCAGTGACACGCGCGCTCGTTTGATTCACAGGCGGCGGGCGGCACTACGTTCCTGGCTGGACAAGCGTGAATAAAGTGCTAGAAAGGTGCGCTATATGGCTGTAGAAGCTTTTCGTAGCAGTCAATCCTAGCACACCACACGATGGGACATCACTGAATAGGTTTATTCTAAGTTTAGTGTATTATAAATCGTATTCCAGAGTTTTAAGAATGAAAGTATCTTGCAATGGATCTAAACGAAATTTTGCTTGAAGGCAAACTAAATTACACCATATCGTTGACGACAATGAGTAGGTAGGTAGACATTTCTTTGCATACCATTGCAAAGTCAAACTTCTTTACGTAGTACTAGTACTTATTGTGCAACTCTACCTCAAGCTTTGAGAAATCTCTTAGCAGTTAAGGACTCAAGCCAACACGTTCATAGTAATAATGCCTCGTGAAAATAAATAGTATTCTTACCTTCATACCTAATATCATAGAAAAAAATACAATAAAACACAGTATCACTGTATTATAGTATATTTAAAACTGAGTTACAAATGTTTTTGATTTCAATAACAATGGCAAAATAGCCAGGGTAACTCCCATCCTCATTCTTTTCGAAGCTTCTTCTTAACGAGCAATAATTAATTCATCATGTACCACATAATATTGAGTCACATAAGCACAAATTGAAAATAAAATAATTTGATCAAAAAATGCTACTTTAAATATTTCATTACTAAGCCTTCTAACAATTTAAATAGTAAATATTTTTAAATGCTGGGCTTTCTCCAGTCAAATTCATCATAAAACGGTTGGAATCTTTCAAACTTGCACTTGGTTTTATTATGCCTTAAAATTATTTCTCACAAGTCATAAACATGATTTGACAAAAAAATCTGTATCACCGATATTTGAATGTAAGTTATAATATCATCTACAATATCTGTATTTCCTATAAGCACCCATTGTCTTTCTCATCTTGGAAGTGGTATATTTCTGCAACTTATATAAATGGATTATTATCAAAGATTCAAATCTTTAGATGCTAATGAATGAAAATTAACGTAATAACAATATATTATTGCCCTACTATCAAAATGTCCTGCTCTCTGCACAAATGTACTCAATCTAAACCGGCATCAACTTTGAGCTCAAGGGATAATTTATTGAACTGAAGTCACAAGTGGTATGTAATCAAATTTTGTTATGACGAAACAAACAACTATTAGTAGTTGCAACAATTTTATTTTTCACACCTATTTAGCAAATAAAATCGACCTACAGGAAATAGTATCACATTGAATATGGAATATATTTTGTTTCGTTACATGAACATTTCAACTTAAAAATCTTAATATGGAACATTTTGATGTAGTTTGTTTTTTAATTTAGAGATGATGACAACTCTACTCTATTAACTGAGCTACATATTTTATACTGGGTCACCCAAAGGTTCTAGGTTTAGGTAAAATTGACGGCCGACGAGCAAATTTGAGATATACTGTAACTACATGTAACCTAAATAAAAACTCAGTAACTGCTGAGTGAATTGTGGTTGTTACCGTTTATAACCATGTTAACCTACAAGAGGATTGTGGGAATTATTGTATTGTTTTACACTCATTACGAGACAGTTCTACAGACCATGAAGCGGTTATAGGTTTGTGCCTGCCATTTTGGAGTAAAATTACTATGAATATTTGATATAGTGCAGTTGAAGAGAGACCGCAAATTAGGCATGGTCGTCGACGCGAGGCGGGTTCACGCAGAGTTGCGCGAACTTCTGCCGGAGGTTCTGTCGCAATTCTTGTCTTTTCTCTGTTATGTTCCTACGGGCTTTGAATTCTAAAACCTCCTCTATAGGGATATAACTGGTGTCTTGCTCGTCATCCGATGAACACGTGTCCTGGAACAAAGACAAAATTATAAGCAAACACGATACTAATGTAATTATAATACATTAATTCCACTTAACAAATTCATTCATACCATTAGCATTTCCTGTAGAGAAAGTGTAAAACCGGTGCAAGAGCCTTTTTCGTTTTTAGAATCTAAGCAATCCCCTCTCTCGTGGTTGCAAAACCCTTCGGAACAGGCCACCTCTGATCCTTCGGGAGAACTCATTAGCGAAGAGGATCCGGATATAGTTTCACAACAGCCGCCGTTGTTTCCTGAAGAGTAACCACAGTCTTGAGAATGATCGTTGGGGGACAGGTTTCCGTTTTTGTTTCGTTTTTTGGCGGTCTTTTTGGGCGAGCGGCGTTTGGCTGAGTCGTCGTGACACGACTGGCAGCTGTCCCCGTCGCCACTGGCTTCGTAACACTGGTTGTAGTCTCGCGGCGAGAGCAGGTCAGTGGGAGTGTCTCTTTCTTCTAACAAACATTCTTCACATTGGCACTTTTCTTCTGGCTCTTCTGAATCCACCTCCTGCAGTGAAAATTAGCAATGTAAGTTCATTATAACAATAAAAGTAGAGGTGACTTTTCTAGACAATAATAGCTCAGAATGAAATGCTCGTGTAAGTAATTATAATGGAACTTCGCTTACAGATAAATTCGTTTAATTACTAATTACCAGACAAATTTGTGCTTTTTTTAAATTGTAACACACACTAAAAAAAACACAAAATAAATATGCGTATTTCACACTGGCATATGTGATCATTTCTCTGATCAAGACATTATCCTGAGAAACAACAAACTGAAGAAAAATATTCTAACCTTGCACTTGCTCTCAACGGCCTGTCTCTCCTTCTTCTTGCGCCTTTTGAGTTTTTTCTGTTCCTTCCTCTGCTGTCTGGTCAGTTCCTCTTGAGTGATTTCATCGTACAGCAGCTGTAGTTTGGACACACCGCTTTTCTGCTCCACCGCGGTCTCGAACTTGCGATAGAGCGCCTCCACAGCGACCGCTGCCAGCGTCTGACACGTGCCCTCTTCTTCGCGAAGCCGCAGAGAAATGCGCTGGAGCCGCTCGTAAATGCATATTCCGAGGCATATAAGCACCTAAACATTGATATTTATAAGGATGTCAAATTCGCAAACAATAAAATAGAGCTTATCCTTCTTAATTTTGTAGTTGACAGGTAAATGGCCTTCAGTACTAAATCAATTAAGAAATTGAGTAACTAGGTACAGTGGCCAGCACATCAATTACCCAACGTTACAAAATCACCCCTGTTACAAGTGCATAAGATGCCGCAGCGTTAGGCTTGATGCGCTGACATCTGTGCCTTTTAGAATACCATGAATCTTAATATTTTAACTTACTTCTTCTTGTGCAATTTCAAGTGTCTTGGCATGCCTCTCACGATGATTACCAAGTAGCTCTGGCTCCGCCCGAGCTATGAGGTGGGCAATGTAATCTGTCTTCGCCTGTAAATGCAAGTGTTTGTCTAGCAGGCATCTCTTTATACCACCATACAATGCTCCTACATAACCCTTTTCTTTTTGGGGCTCTTTCTCTTCAACCAACAGTTGATATGCACGAAGGACCTGAAAGTAAAGTAGATATGTTTCTTTAAAAATATTCAACCCAATGTTTGTAAACATTATTTTGAATAAATCAATTAATCTTATCTTCACTTTGATAAACTTGACACTCCAAGTTATAAAAGACTAGCCACAATAAGTGCAAATAGGTTAGCTGAAGAGAATTTTAGAAGGCAGAAATGCGGGTGAATTACAGGCAATGTCAGAATGGATACAAAATCATAACTCACCTTAGTTTTGCAGTCAGTACAGAACCGGTGCTTCCTTAGATAGTTGTGTAGCGTGTCGTGTAGAGTGTTGAAGTGTACGAGGGTGACGTGGTCGCGCGCGGAGGCTCGCATGGCGTCCCAGGCGGCGCGCCAGGCCGCCCGGCCCCCCCAGCCCCACGCGCCCCACCCCCAACTGCACGCAGTGGGCGCTGCGCCCGCGCCGCCAGCACCCCCCACCCCTGCCGTTGCCCCACCCCACCCGCGAGCCGTGCCCGCCTCCAGTGAATGCAAAGTACAGCGCTGGGACTTCTTCCATCGAGGCTGACTTAGGATCAGACATTCTATGCCTGTGCTGTAATATTATTTAAGAATTGAATTATATCTCTACCTAAGTACAATTTACTTGCAGTTTTAAAAAACCAAACCTACTATAATTATTATGGTCGGTTAGATAAATTGAGATATAGAGCTTTTATTGGTAAATTATTATTTATTTGTTTTTATTGGTAAAAATGTGTTCTAAAAAATCTGTCTTGCAACGAATAGTATATTGGACAATAAGCTTAATATTAAATATTCGGCGATTTTCCGGAACAAGTAGCAGAGTCCTATATGGGTTAAACCACTTTTTAAAAATGCAAAAAAAACTAGTCTATCTGTACCATAATTTTCAGTTAGTAAATCTTGATTCAAAAAAAAACTAAATCATCATCATCCTAGGCCTAGGGTCTACTGCAGTTGCCTGAATGTGCAGGTTTCCTCACGATGTTTTCCCTCATAGTAAAAGCATCAGTTAGTGAAAGAAGTAATGTATACAGTGTGTCCCTGGATAAAGTGCAATCCCGAAAGGGGATGAAACTAGACCATGAATCATTGACTAGAAAAATATTAAAAAAATATATAAAAAAATATTGTAGGATTTATTGGTATTTTAAGATTTTCATGTTTCATTAAGGACTCTATGTACAAAAGTATTGATTTCTTCCAAAATAATGGGTCTATTTCTTTGAAAAAAAAAAACAGTATGCCTAATACCTGGCGATGACCATGAAATAATAAATTGTCCGCAAAAAAGTAACTATCTTGGGTAAAAAAATGTATTTTTATGAAAAAAAATATTTTTTTAGACGTTTATTTTAAAAAACTTCAAATTACTAAAAAAATGTGCCCTATAACTATGTAATTTTATAGCTTACTTTTATTCTTTACCATTTTAGCTTCCACATTTTTTTAGTAATTTGAAGTTTTTTAAAATAAACGTCTAAAAAAATCATTTTTTTCATAAAAATACATTTTTTTACCCAAGATAGTTACTTTTTTGCGGACTATTTATTATTTCATGGTCTACGCCAGGTATTAGGCATACTGATTTTTTTTTTCAAAGAAATAGACCCATTATTTTGGAAGAAATCAATACTTTTGTACATAGAGTCCTTAGTGAAACATGAAAATCTTAAAATACCAATAAATCCTACAATAATTTTTTATATTTTTTTTTAATATTTTTCTAGTCAATGATTCATGGTCTAGTTTCATCCTCTTTCGGGATTGCACTTTATCCAGGGACACACTGTATAACTCAGAAAAAGTTATTGGTACATAGCGGAACATGGGATCGAACCCAGCTCCTCCCACATGAGAGGCAACCCGCTACAGCCACTGTGCCACCAAAGCTCTTCTTACTATATTATGACTTTTTTTCAAAACCCTAAATTTACAAAAAAAAATGCAGTGATACAGTAAAGATTTTCTATCTTTACTAGGTCACTGAAGTAAATTCCTCATGAATTATGTTAACTTGCAAAATGCTCTGCATAAAAATACTCATGGCCCAAACATATTCAATGATTGAGCAATAAGTCTGCCGCATTGCATCACAAAACTTAACAATTAACATACCTGTGACCATTTAGAAGTGTGGCGAGTGATTGTGGATGCACAATTTTGTCCTCTTTGATAGTCATCAGCTCATCTGGTGTTAGAACTAAAGGATCCAATGTAGGGTGACCTGATTTGCATAGCTGATAGAAAAGGCGTTCCACGCTTAAAAAAAAAAATTTAAAGCACTGTAACTAAAATATCCATTTAAAACATGACAAAAAAGTATGGCAATAAAAAAATCTAGGTTTGGCAAATAACTTCAGTTTCATTAATTTAAATATTTGTTAACTAGTGAAGAAGGAATCTTCCTTCCCTACTCCACAATTTTCTAGGTATAACACCTACTAGGAAGAATAACATTAATTGAAGAGGTTATGCCCCATAAAGTATCCCAAAACATTTGCACAAGAGCTTACATCATCAACAAGCAATTATATTGTTTAACATGTTCCGACGCGGTATTCCACTCCATTATGACACTGACTACATGCCAGGAAAGGATCCGGAAATTCTTTGGGCACATAATGCGATCCCCATTGCACAGCCTGGAGAAACTCATCATTCTCGGACAAATGGAGGGGAAGCGCGCTAGAGGAAGAGCGCCAGCTAGATGGGTGGATCAACTCAAGGAGGTGACCGAGTCATATATACATACAGTCACGATCCTCAGCATTGAGGGAACGACCAGAAAGAAAGAAGATGACACTAAAATCTTCATACAATTGTTTCGTACACATACACAAGCACTGACTCACGCGTCCATGTAACGTTCATACTTACACAACGGCCACCACCGTACTATCAATGTGTGTAGCCCCTGTGTATGTGTATGTAAGATACTAAAGTGGTCTAAGTGTACACACGTTTTTGACACTAGGAACACAAGCCTCCTATACAGAATGACAGTAAGACTGTTCTCTATGAAACTCTAATGTAAATTCAATGGTTGTTGCTATAGTGATTTTTAGATTGAATTTCGTGAAAACTGCGATATCCGTACTGCCATTATACAAATTCCACTTTTACTGTCTATGCTGTTACCGCGGCGGAACGTGTTAAGTAACATCATTGACAGAATGAATAAATGGACAATTTATTAAGAAAAATACCATTCCAAACGTTAAAATTATCACCGGATTGTTTTAACAACTTGATCATAATTATCAAACCTACCTTCTCCGGCAGCCGACACAAGGAATGCTTTGATTCAGTACATTGAAAATATCGGAGGCGTCAACTCTGAGCGCTGCCTTTAATTCGTCAGTAGTAAGAACTCTGTATTTACGCATGAACTCTTCGTATTCGCGGCCTTTCACTTGGGGGTTGTCACAAATAAGCCCCATTGTGTTTAGATCCATAATCATCTGCAAAATAATACAAAATGTACACAACAAAGGAGTAAATTATCAAAAATAAGGTCATGCAGAAAACGTCATTACATTCTGATGAAATTAATGAAACCAAGATGAGCACTAGCGTAATGAAAGTAATTCAAGGAGTAAACAGATATTAACTTTATCTTCTACGACATTAACGTTGCATATAAAGAGTCTTCAACGACATTTTTTATTAATTCTATCAGTAATTATTCTACGTTTGTGGTAATGTCAAAGTACAGAATCAGTTACTTACAGTAAGATTTTCGTAGATAGTTAACGGTAATTGTCGTCTTTTGATCACGGGTTCTTTTTCGCTGTTATATATATCAACCAATTTCGCCATTTTTATGATTAATCATATAAAATCGCCGACAAAATACACAAATATAACAAAATGACGGTCAAATTCTCAAGAAATACACGTCGTGTTGCGTCTGACACAAAATTAATGTTGCCATGAAATGTGCAATGATACTACTATCAATACCAAACATTTTCTACTATCCATAGCACAGATAAAAAACCTTCTGGTAAACGGTATTCGTATAGCGGATACACGAACGTACCTACGGATATTCTGTACCACGAAACGTTAAAATAATAACAAAAGATTTCCGGATCCAAGCAAAATGGATGGTGGTAGGTAGGTACTAGTACCATCTGTGTCATGTCATGATGTCTGTCTGTCATTCACACAAAAAGATACCGTTTTATTAATTGTGATACAATTATCATCTGCTGATCAATTTAAGTAATTTTTTTTACCAAATTGTTTTATCAAAATGTCGAAGATATTTACGCCAATCAATCAAATACGGCTGACGAATGTTGCTATAGTAAGGTTAAAAAAGGGTGGAAAGAGGTTTGAAATAGCTTGTTACAGAAATAAAGTGTTATCGTGGAGAAATAAGTTGTAAGTGTCTATACAATCTAGGTTTTTCCTTGTTTGTTTGCCTTATATCGTGATCCTTATTAATTATGTATCTGTATTAAACTTAGATTTTAAAGTGCATAATGTTTATTCCCAGACTAGGTCTAGGTATTTTCATTCTTGTTTTATTTTCAGAGAAAAAGATATAGATGAAGTTTTACAAACGCACACAGTTTTTACTAATGTCTCAAAAGGTCAAGTAGCAAAAAAAGAAGATTTGATTAAAATATTCGGTAAAGATGATCACACAGAAATTTGCAAAGAAATTTTAGAAAAAGGTGAATTACAGGTTTCAGATAAAGAGCGACACTCTCAAATTGATTCATTATTTAAGGATATTGCTACAACAGTTGCTGATAAGTGTGTAAATCCAGAAACTAAAAGGCCATATCCTGTGTCTATTATTGAGAAAGCAATGAAGGACATTCACTTCTCGGTCAATGTTAACAGGAATGCCAAGCAACAAGCTCTTGATGTTATGCAGTTGCTGAAAAAAGAAATTCCTCTAGAACGCGCTCAGATGAGGGTAAGGATTATTCTTACTGGTAAAGATGCCAGAAAAACAAAAGAAAAGGTGGTAAAACTTGCCACAAGTGTGGAAGAAGAAAACTGGGACTCTGGCACAGCAAACATTATTTGTTTGATTGATCCAGGAAACTTCAGGCCACTTGATGAGATGATACGAACAGAGACTAAGGGAACTGGTCAATTTGAATTGATGAATCTAAAGGAGATGGTGGAAGGAGAACAAGCATTATAATTTTTTTTACGTTGGTTGATATTATGTTTAAAATGTTGAGTTTTGTCTGAATTTAATAAAGATACAACAGCAACTTATTTGTGTAACTAAAAATTAAATATTTTTTTGTTTAATGTTATTTTATTTACAGATCTATATTCATACTTTAATATTATAAATATGAGTGTCTGTCTGTCTGTCTGTTACCTCTTTACGCTTACACTGCTGAACCAATTTAGATAAAATTTGTAATAAAGATGGTGATGTAAGAAATTTGAAATTGCCGCTGAGTATACTAAAATGCGAGCGAGATCCTTAAAAGCCGGAAGTGGTAATTTTTTTTATTCAGCACAATGCTGCCACCCGTAAAAAGACAAAACAATAGTGCTAAGCGAGTGAGCTAGTAGAACTCGGTATTAAAAGTCGACATTACTCAGAAAACTTCTCACCTCTACTTCTTATTGAAACAAAAAGTAAGTAAAAATTTCGTTTTGGAGTGCAGTTGCCGTCTAATTTGTTCGTCAAGCCTAATTAATTTTATAGATATTAAAAATCAATCTTAAGTGAAACGGAAAACTGAAGTGAATGTACTCATCAAAATGACAAATTAAAAAAAAGTTTTATTTTTCTTCTATTGGTACGAGATTTTATTGATTGTTTTCTTTCGTAAAAGATTTTCGGCCAGACGGCGACTGAAATTGCAAGTTACTGTGATATATTTATTTTCAATAATTATCTATTCTTATCAACAAATTAAATGAGCAGGGATATCGAGTTATGTCTATAAGTAATGGAAGGTACAGAACTGGGTGGCGACCAGCAATTCTGTTTGAGATGGAACAATTTTCAAGCGAATATAACTTCTCAATTCGAGGCACTGCGCGATGATGAGGACTTCGTGGACGTCACCCTGGCATGCGAAGGTCATAGACTGGAGGCTCACAAAGTGGTTCTCTCAGCATGTAGTCCATATTTCAAGGAGTTATTCAAAGTAAGTGTATCTTTCACTCCCCACACTTTGATGTGTCACCATTACAATGACTCTAGTGAAAGTTGTTATGTATAAAACACTTGATCTACTTACAAATGCCATGTCTCGCGTTCCGGTTAAGTACTCGTGATTTCATTTATTTGTACCTACTTTAAAATTCTGTTTTACAATTTCTAATTAACTCATTATCATTGCTTTTATAGATTTTAATGTATGTCTTATGTAGAGATATTGAGTTCCCTACATTGTGACCATTACATTCCTGACTAATGAATAAGTCTAGTCAATGCCCAATTAATGGATTCTCAATATTTTACTCAATTATTTTGATGTTACTTGAACATGAGACATGTGCTGCCATCACACAAATCGGAATATTAATTTAATGGATATTTTCACCTCATTTTACCAGAATATATTTTTGTAATTGGACAAGCGAGAATCACAAAATGAAAGTAATATTATCTAGTGCAATGTGAACCATGATTCACTAGCAATAATGACTGAAATTCAATGTATGCATTATTTCATAATTATTCATCTTATAGATGATTTTTAACTCTATGAATAAAGACAAAAGATAAAAAAAGTATATTAATAGGACATTATTTTTATACCATATTAATTAATATGTTTTCTTCTTATTATGATCTTTGTAAAAACTTTATCAATAATATAGCTTTATAGAATGTACCTAACCAACTGTGTGAAGCACCTTTACATGTTAAATCTACTGAGGTACTAATCTAATTTATCGGACAAGGTTTTGTATTTTAAAAAGCTTGTCCTTGTCATTGCATTAAAAATGCACATGCAAACAGTCTTGTTAATTCTTTAGGTATCATCTTGACAGACACAAAAGCCAATCAATTGTTATTGGGATGCCTGCGGTCTTATGATTCTTGAGGCATTAAGTACATTTGATTAAAGAAAAAATACTTACTCATAGATAATTTTTTATATCATGTAAGTTTTAGACCCAACACCTTTAAATTTATCTATCAAATCATAAATAGTCAAGTTATTGCAAGTTGTACATGTAATGATAATTAGCTTAATCACTGTTGTTAAAATGACTTAGATTGCTAGTCCCATCAGTTTTTAATATTCAATGCCGTTTGAATTACAAATGATTATAAATTGAAACAAAATGTGGCAGTAATGTCTACATTCCAGTAGGTATAAAGTTTAAAATATTTCATGCAGTGTGTATTTATTTGAACTGTGCCTCCTGATTTATTTTTTTTCATCTTAATAACATAACAAGTGTTAAACATTTTTATTTAAAAGAAATTAGAATTATCATTCTTGGTTTTTAGTTTGATCATCATTTTTTTTATTTTATGGCATCTTTTAGCTATAATCTTATAGAATGACTTATATAACTTGTCACCCTGTGTTCCACTTTATTACCATAATATGGTGATTTTTCTTTTATTTTTCTTGTACCTTATCAGTCTCATGGTTACGGAAATGTATTGGGCAAAACAGTGTTTTAAAACATATAAAAGCATATTGTATGTACCTACATGAAAACAACAAAATTTACAAGTCCCGAGGTACAGGTCAAAACATAACATGTAAAAATACTCCTTGAATTTTCAATAAGTTGACTTGAACCATTGTTTTTTAAATTCAAGTGACATATTTTAATTTAATATTTAAATCTTTGTTAATAAACAGTAACTATTAAATAAAATTGATTTTAAACATCACTTGAGAGTAAAAATGGTATAATATGTTTCTAATAAATTAGGTACTCTGTGACTATAGTCTGAAACATAAGTCATTGATATTCTTTTGTCATAATTAGCACCAGAACATCAATTTATGTTTGAAATAAAGTTTCTGACATCAGACAAAATGTCTAATGGCTTTTTAAAATAAGAATGTCAGTGAAGTTAATGGTGACGTAATAATAAAAATAATGTCCTAGCCGAATTTCGACTACCTACGCCGCGGCAACCAATTTCGAGATCTTATATGCACAGTTATGCACAATACACACGTGCACTCTCTGTTCCTTCACTCTCATAGTTCGGTAAGACGGCAGTCCGCCATGACCGGAAAGAGAACAGGCGCAAGAGCAACGACTTAACGGGCTTTTCGAGGCACAGGGGTGATAACATCACGAACATAAAATAATCCAGACACATTTGGAGTCATTTTTGACTCTAGAGCTGTTTCTGAGTTATTTCAAGGCAGAAAAATTAGAAACTTTTAGCCCGACCCGGAATTTGAACCCAGGACCTCGTGTACTCGTGTAGTAACCAGCATGCTGACCACTAGACCAACAAGGTGAATGGATTTGTTATGTACCTACCTAACCAAAATAAAATATTATTCTTAACATCTGGTTAGTCAATATCTTGGTAGGCATTCACTTTCGATCTGCTATGCATTTGGCGTGAATGCGAAGCATGACATGCGTCGAATTCACGCCAAATTGTGTAAGGGTATGATGGATGGTAAATAGTTTGAAGAATAGGCACAAATGGTAAAGTGCAATTCTAGCCCTGCCATGTTGTTGCATCTAACCACTAATGACCTTGAATAGAGGGCGCAGCATCTAACTAATAATGACTGAGATTTTGTCGATTTGCCTGTTTGGTTTGATGTAATCGAGATAGCGTACTGCAGCGCTTTATATGGGTCTCTTTGAAACTTGATCTCTAAGTAACTTAGCACCAACTAAGCATAGTCCGACTGAGGTGTTCCTGAGTTAGGTATGTTCCTTCCACCCATAAACTGCATCTCTGTAACAAACAAAAGCAATACTAGTCTTTGACCAAGTTCCACAACAAATTGTCATTTGATTTTGTGACCTAGTCTGCGCGCAAATGCTAGAACTCTAATAGGGGTATTGAGACTAGGTAATTCGATGAACTTAGACAAGGCATTTGTCGAAAGACAAGCCATTAAATAAATAAATAAAATACAAATTGTAAATAAATAAAATTGTTTAATGCTATGCCCGTTATATTACTTCATAAGTAGATATCGGGTAGGCTCCATCCAAAGTTCCGGGCGCGCAGTGCACCTACTAAAAGATCGTTTGGTCAAGCGCTCACTCCGCGACCCGCATCGGTGTAAAGCTGTAAATATGTATCCGAATATCCGATCCCTATTCATGAGTTAACATATCACGACGCAGATGCAGTGAGTCCTAGCCTAGTAGGGCTATGCCACATGGATGATAAGCATCTTAATGCAGGTAGACAATTTTACTGAAAGGAGACTTCATTTTGATTTCAAAAACATTTTTAACTGCATTCAAAGATTCTTGAATAATCACCTGTCTTCATCGGGAGTCGAACCTGCCAAATGGTTACAAATCACTCTTAATTTAACGATGCCGATCAAAAGGGTCAAACGAAAAGATAATATTTTCATAGCATCTTAAATAAACAGAAGATCATAAAGTTTTACATTTATTTAAAATAATTACATTTTGTTTACATTAATTTTAGGCAAATGCTCAAAATCTGTCCCAAATGTTTAGGCAGGTTAGTTCACCCGATGGTAAGTAAGAGCCTTGGTCATTTGCAAAAGCAAAAGTAAGCAAATATAAGATACTTTCCATCCATGTAGCATAGCCGTGAGTAGATATCGTTATGAACACGTGGGATTTTTTCCAGAACAATCCATGTCCTCACCCCATAATATTCATGCGCGACTGCGAGGTGTCGCACGTGCGCGCGCTGCTGCAGTTCATGTACGTGGGGCAGGTGAACATCGCGCAGGCGCAGCTCTCCGCGTTCCTGCGCACCGCCGACGCGCTGCAGATACGCGGACTCACAGACTGCTCACAACACAACGACAAAGTAAGCCAACTTCTGAACGACATTGAATTGTAGCTTTGCGTGTACATCAATATAATTTTATAGAACCAGGGGATACAATTATCACCCTGAATCAGTTGTGTTTGTTAGGTTATGGTCATCAATGTTTCATTATGATCCTCCCCAGTTTACAGTGGTTGCAGCAGTTCCTCAGTCTTCACTGGTGACAAAAATATGATGTAATAAAATAAAATAGCCCACAATCATTATACACTGTTTTATCTACATAGTTTTTTGTTTATTATTCGTGAATCTTTTTTCATTCTTTTTATAATGTCAGCAAACCAAAATATTCAACATCAATAGCTATGCTATCAATGCGGGGTCTGTATGTTACCCGAACTTAAGGATTATTTGGATTTTTCAACACCAAATAAGTATATTCAAAGCTATAGTTAGCTGATATAGCTTCATGATTGTAAGCTCAAAGATTCTGTTTTAGATCTTACTTAACATCAAGCTACAATACGTTAATACTTAATTCGCAGATGTATACAACAGCCTTGAAATTCATGTTTTAAATTTTGTTTGTTATCTCAATAGCCCCACCGATACATGATACCTTATCTCTTGCAGAAAGTCAATCGTAAATCTCCTCCTTCCCAACTACGTAATTTGCTCAGCGCCAAGCCGTCACATTCTACCTCCTCCTCCAAAGCCGCAAGCCAAAACGTCGAGACGACCTCCGTCGATGAAGATAAGAGCGCGCGCCGCTCCACTAGAAATTCTCCCGATGTTGCCAGAAATAATCTCAACGAAGAAGCTCCATTTCAAACTTCTAGTCAAATGAGGCCTAATAATGATGACTGTAGCGAAACGTGCAACTACCCTTCTCTGAGGGTGAAAACTGATCTCGAAGCGCCAGAAGTGAAAAATGAAGAGAGCGACATTCTTATGGATCCCGGCGACGGGGATAGGGTCGAAAAATGTCAAGAGTTCAACGCATCAGATCTTTTGGAACCAAAAATGGAAGTCATGGAACAGGAAGCAAGTGACGAGGAGCGTTCCAGTTTTCCGCCCATGTACTATGAAAATAACGCATTAGCTAACCCTTTCGCAGCTCTGCAAGGTACAGTTGATTTCAATTTTGTGTGTGTTTATGGCTACATGAGATGAGCATTCGATTTAAACGTCGTATTTTCTACAGGTAACGTGGATCTCATGAGCGGAATCAGCACGGAGCTCCGGGACGACAACGCGGAAGGTAAATATCCTTTGATTTATCTCACATTTCACGTCATTTTCACACGCACACGTCGACTCGGACAGCCGCGCCCCCGGCGAACCTTTAACAATTAACATTATATTCGGTCGTAGAAGAGAGCGCGCGCAGTCTTGTACATAATATGGTGGCTAGGCGCGCGGGTGTCGCGGCGACGAGCCCGCACCGCGGCCGTCCGCACGCCGTCGCTCGCACTCCACTCCGCATATCGTTCCGGAAACGTCGCTCCAGCATCCCACGTCGGACTCGGCGAGCATAGACCCGTTTCAAATGCTTACGAACACGGCGATTTTCTAAAGCACTTGCAGAGTTCGGCAGCTACCGTACCAATGCGATCGGGGTGCATCGCGACCGCGCTTAAAGCATTTGAACCCGGTCACGTTTCGGTGCGATCGGTGTGGGCGCGCGCAGCGGGTGCGGAGGGTGCGGCGGGCGTGGACGCAGTGCGAACGTGGTGTTGTTGGCAGCGGGCGGAACGAGCGCGGGCGCGGTCGCGGGCGCGGGTGGCGGGGTGCAGTGCGCGGTGTGCGGGCGGCGGTACAGCAACGCGTCCAACCTGCGCCAGCACGTGCGGCTGATCCACGAGGCGCAGCCGGTCGCGTGCGCCACCTGCGGCCGCAGCTTCAAGACGCCGCTATACCTGCGCCGCCACACGCTCGCGCAGCATCCCTCGCGCGTCCGCAAGCCGCCGCCGCCGCCGCTCCCCGCGTTGCGGCCCGCCCAGCGCTTCCAACAGTAGTCGCCTGTCGCCCACTCGCGCGCTCTCTTACACGCCCGAGGATCCGCCGACGGGAGACGCACCCTATCCTATACACATGCTGCGGTTTACTGGCACTTCTATTTTCATGAGAAAGACTAGTACTAATTTGCTTATAAGTTAATTATTGCCAGATTACACTTTCTTGCATAAGATTTATTACAGTCAGCCCGCGCCAGGGTATAACCGCCTTAATATGAATTTAATTAACTACAATAACGCCAAGATGGTCTTAATTTTCTGCAATGACCTTGAATTTGACAATTAGCCTACTTAAAATATTTGAGTTGTGCCTATCTTGTCATAGAACGCTCTTACATAATTAAACTGTTATCCTGCCTTTGCCGCCCGGATTACGTGTAAGGTAATTATTATAGTGCCTAGAAACCGCATTTGTGGAAAACCTATTTGTCAAACCGCAGTGTGTAAACCCACACTATATCGCAAATTAAACCTACCGATTCAAGCGATTTCGAACTCGCTTCAAATTTTATTTGAGTGGAATTTTATCGCGTTTTGTTGACATGACACGATGAGATGATGATGACGACGCCGCTGCGTCTCCCGACGGTGCCGTCGAAGATGTGGCTTATGACGTTGTAAAGAAGACTGTCAATAAATAATATTATCTAGTCTGTGATCGGAGTGTCGCCGGGGGCCTATCTGCCGTCACACCTCTCCGCTTATTGCGTGCCTTTCGATAAATATACCGAGTGCCAGATATTTATATGTCGCTTAACTTTAACGAGGTCCCGTTTGCCCTAGTCTAGTATACAAATCAATAGTTACTATATTGTAAATAGAACAGTTGTATTAGAATACATAACAGTTATCTGCCTTATGATTGTGACACTTCTTGTTTGGAAACAATGCAAGAGGCTTTTAATATTGAATATGGTTAATATTAGAATATAAATGTAGATACCTACCACATTTGACAGATTTCATACATGTTCCTAATGGCAAGCAAGAACAAAGGATTCTTATGCCACCTTGGTTCAAAGGGAAACAATATTATAAGACAATAACATGGTACAGAAAATACATGTTTTAGTCACAATAATGAGAATCACATTGCTTAGTCATGCCCTGCAATAAGGGTTTTCGTTGTATGACTAATCCGAACCTCGTTAAAGGTAAGGCAAGCTACCTTCCTTTTTGACAATAGACTGATTGTTGTTAAGCATTTGTTGCGACCGGTGCTGATTTTACATAACATAGGTTATTTACTGGTTACATACATAGTATTATACAGACAGACATGCATATACACACACGTTATCCACAAAAGTTGGCCGCTGCCCGCCGCGCTTCACGTAAACAAACTGTATTTTCATAGTAGAGCGTAATTTTTTGTACACAGAGCGGCGGGGAGCGTCGAACTTAGCTGTTTTATTTGTCGAATGCGCGGACTTATGTAGCTGCACCCAGGTACATGAATTCGTGATTAAAACAACAATAGTGATATTTTTATACACAATAGTTTTATCTTTACACAGTGTTATATTGTTGAGTGATTGGACGGCTCCCGGTAAATAGTTTGTACAAATCCCAGATGTAATGATTGATTGAATATTAAATGTCTTCAAATTCGTATATTTAATGATAAGTTTAATTAATGATACATAATATTAGTTGTTTAAACGTGATTTCACCAGCGAGTTAGTTAGAGAGGCGAAAGTTAGACTTGCCATATTATTGCCCACGTGGGACCCAGTGTCGCTGCTGCAAGTGTCTTATTTATCGAAGACTTACGGCAGCCAAACTCTTTCATACTTTTTAAAATATTTACTCTATGCTTTATACATTTATTTCGATGTGGATCGATTATTATTACGTTGATTCGTATTTTGAATGATTTACAAAAATGATTGCCATAAGGAGAAAGCACATCTAGTCATTTTAAAACAAACGGAGAAGACACGCTATTGAAAGTATGATTAGGGTTGTGAATTACAATATTAGTTATCATTTGAAAATTAATTGTAAAACTGTCTGAATAATGTGTGATCTCAAGTGTGTATCCGTGATCTCTAAAATACGCATTTATTTTGATCTGTGTTAGTCTTAAAATTATGGTTGGAAGTTGATTGCAATAATTATTACTCTTAAAATAATCGCTTATACGTATTAGTAACTGTAATTTGAAAAAGCACTTTGGACTTTCATTAAACAAATTTAGTCCCATTGATAAGTTAAGATGCAGCTTTCATTATCTTAATATTTAAAAACAAATGTAATAAAATGTATAGAAAAGTATCTTGACACTTTCTGAATTTAAACTAAGGAAATTATAAAATTAGAAATTTCATCAGTAACTATGATAGAAATGTTAACAATGTCGTAAATAAAATGTGACGACACATTTTTATAATTTAAATGTAATACTACGAACATGCCTACAGGTTTAATTAACGTATTATTATATTAGTTGTTCCATTTTAAAGTTGTACATAACGACGACATTCGTTTTATGTCTATTAACCGCATAAGTTCCCTATGATGCTTAACTGTTAATACATGTCCATCCATCCTAGTTGTTGCGTTTCTGTTACTGAACTTAATGATTATGTTGTCTGTAAAATATTTACTAAAATACACTTAATATTATTATATCTACTTTTTGTACTACATACATAGATTTTAGAAGGGGACGACAATATCCTGCTGATTTAACCAGCTATTCTATTTTCAAAACCTAATGTCCTTAAATATTTACTTTTATTAATATTTATGATATTATTTAGTGCTAAATTACAATTCATCGGAAATTCAGAATTTCAATGTATGTACATAAATCAGTGTAATTTTTTTACTAAATAAAATAAAAGTATTACGAGAAAATTCGATTTTTAGTTTAACAGCTTCTTTGAATCTTAATTCAATTATGTTTAATGTTCGTAAAAGTTTCAACAATAAATAAAAATACAGTTAAATAAACACATCCTGTATCAACTGGAGGGGCATCCGAATACCTTATCTTTTAAATTGTTTTAGTAATATGGTTGTATTACGCTTCTGTGCCTATTTACTTCATTAATTAAATTCCTAAAAAAGATTGCATCAGACATAAATTCAGATATTAATCAGTAAGTAAGGTCAATGTAACGTGATGGATTAAAATTGAAATATTTTCTATGTTATTTATTTATAGTTATGTAACTTATAAGGCTTGCATTCTTGCCATATTCATTTATGTATTACAAATCTATCAATGTAATTCTATCAAATTAAGTTATGAGTTTTAAAACATGAAATGTTTTTGAATCAAGATGATAATTTGAAAAATCACAAACTATAGCATTTCGAAAATACATGATAAATTGCCGGTCTTACGTTTAAATTAAAACAATTAACAGAGTATAAACAAAAATGATAACTGTATGATAATGGTGTTGGCGCAATCAAGATGCCTTTTTTGTTTATTAAGTTTATGGCATTTTTGCCTAGAGACCTGAGACAGAGATGTATTCAGTTCAAAGGTTGGGCGCTCTATCAATATTTTGCGAATGGTCCGACAAACAGATTCGGTTCAGGCGACTTCACACTACATATCAATTCTAGCTAGACAATGGGCTTTACTAATAGGTATATTCTTTAAAAAACTTTTTTATTAATATAAAATATATACATTTATGATTTAAATAAAATATGTACACCACACAATACAGCTTCTTTCTATTCGTTACTACAATGAATAATCTGTCTAAAGTTGTAACATTAGTTTCATTTGCGTACGTCTAGAGAGTGCAATTCGTTGCTGGCTGAAGTGTTTCCTAAACATTACGATTAGGATTCCTTTAAGGAAAGAGCGTATGGTGCTTCTAGACAGACATGTCCCATCCTCAACCGCATCGTCGCTTAACATCAGGTGAGATTGCGGTCAAAAGTCTGCCTATTAAAAAAAAGTTATTTTCAGAAATAATATCCCTTTCAATTTGTTTTAAAACTAACCCGTTTTCGTTGTGTATTGCACATCTTAGCAGGGAGATGGGACGGCCGCCGCAACCGCCCTGTCCCGGACGCGGTGTGGCTCGAACAGCATCGCCGCGCGTTGCCCTTCGTCCTCAAGAGGGAGAACGAACGAGGGGCCGCTGCACCAAGGCTGGTATGTAAATGCAATCTACACCACAGAATAAGTTACAAAACCATTGCCACCCTGTATTATACACAGTTGCGTCCAAATCCATTTATCGCAACATTGACCCAGCTTATCGACGGCGATTTCTTACGTGGACCACCAATATCTTTATTCAGTCAGACTTATTTTATTTTACAAACGACGGAATTCTTTTTATTGCTTGGTGAAAGTCTTTAATCTCAGACCACCGTCAACTATATCTTATATGTCAATTCATTAATCACTCATACAAGTACAAATTTTTATGTGTAATAAAATTATTGTGTTCATAAAATAAATCTTATGCTCTACCGTAAGTTAGCATTTTCTAAGTTCGTCGTCACGTTAGCACCAATTTTTACGGTTTGATTAATGATAGTATCGTATGATAACAACTGCCATGGAAATAATAATGATAAGGTGCACAAAGACAGCAGCGTTTTTGTCATATTATGTGTTTTGAATTATACAATAATCCTTGTATTTCTTACACTACTTAGTACTGCTTTTCTCTAGCGCGCTAGGCGGCGCAGGTATCCGATAAAATTCACTATAGTCCGAAGAGTTTGTGCGCGAACCTCTTGCGCCTTTTATCCAGTGTATAATTTTAGGGTTTAGTAATTTATTTTTTCAACTTAGCAAGAATTGTGTAATAGTGTAACAGGACCGAGAGTAGACTAGAACACAAAAACAAACAGATTATGTATATTTAAATAAATAATTAAAAAATAATTAAAAACCTAATAAGATAAATAGCTCTGGCCTAAAAGTATTTGTCAACTTCACCATGAGAGCATGAGTCAATAGTCACAAATAATAATTATAAATCTTTTATTTATCGACCAACTTGTATTATTTGTAATACATGTTTTTAAAAAGTTGTGTAGGGGCATCAAGTCTACAATGAAATCAATGTTTTCATCTGACTCACTGTTTGGTGTTTGTTAGACCATCATTATACTGTACTTAACTTTTAATCACAATTCATAAGTAATATGAGGCTATATAATCAGATATGTGACCACACCGCCGTTTATCGTCGTTGCCAAGAGCTTAAAAGTATATAAGTGTATCAACGAAACAAATCATACAATATCTTAGCCCTAACATGTCTTTCGTCCGTTCTTATCGCCGGCATTACGGTTTATCATTTGAAACATAGATACTTCATAAGTATAATGGGGAACTCAGTTTGCCTGTTTTTACATCTTCCAATATAAATAATTCGATAAAGGGGCCTTTGCCCTCAATTTCAAGTTAATTAAATGCTTTTAAATCCTTATTATTTTTGATTAAATAATGTATACTTATCTACCATAACATTACTTGTTATGGTAAATATACTTTACTAATGTGAAAAATACATATTTACTTACTTTAAGAAGGGCAGCTCATTGGATCGGAGTGAATTTATAATACATGTTGTATTTATCATTGATATCCGTAGTTTCGTGTTCATAATATCTATGTATCTATGACACAATCGATTAATCTCATCTTTGTTTAATATTTGATTGTATCAGAACTGCACGATTTTTTTTATCAATGAGATTGAGTTACTTCTTTTTTATGAACATTATAATGTGTGTGAATAACATATACCCCAGCATACATACTCGGAGGTGCAAGAGCTAACAGTATATGCAGTTGCTGAAATACCATACCGTCAGATGATAATACGAAATCGTCTAATCCGCAGATAAAATTAGGCGAAGGCGTCGAGATTCGCGAAGAACTGCTCCGAGGGGTGAAGTGGGGGGACTATAGGAAGGTGACGAGAGGTCTAGCGGCCGCGCTGTTCTCGCCCATCGAGCTGGCAACGTGCTCCGTGACGGGGCAGCGGTGGTCGCGCGCGGGGCAGGAGTCCCGCCCCACCAAGCCCCCTCTCGACCGGCGCAGAGTCCACGCCCTCATATCATACGTCAGCCGACACTTCCCAGATGTTGAGGTCAGCAGGATCAAGCAGGTGCTAGCGTACAAGTGCAAGGAGAACTGCGCCGCGCTGAGGATGCGAACCGCCAGGTGACACTTGTTTTACTGATTTGTTGAGCGTTTTAAATACGTATTAACTAAAACCAGAAACTTGGTTTCCCATAATTTTAGTAAAAATAAACCCTATCTTATATTTGTAAGTAAATTAAATAGTGTTGGCATGCCCATGGTCAGCTTAATACCATGATCCAGGATATGGCAGCTAAGGTTATTCTAAAAGGCAGAATAGGAATAATTAAATGCGAATATTTTTCTTTGCATAGTTCTAAGTTACTGATCCTGAGTCAATCCTGCAAAAATTTGGCACCTCTTTGCAATTAAACCCTGTATGTCACCTCATGGACTATTATTTACTGCTCTGAAGAAAACTGAAAATAACACTGTCTTATTTCTTGGCCCACTATTCGGTATGTAAAGTAAAATATAACCTAGCTAAGCTAATTCCAAATCCAAACCCATTTGGAGATTTTACGCTCTTAAACACTACATGTTTCTTGAAAATAACATCATCTTTGAAACACTCTTTCATTGATATTTTTTTTACAATCTGCATTGATGTATTTGATTTTTAAATATCGAGTTTACCTCGATAAAAATTATATTGGTTGAGTATAGTGAAATAAAACAATTTTATTCAATTTAGTTTCTTAAAACAGGCTAAACTTTCAGAAAAAAATTACGTTACGTTAAGACAAAACAATGCACGCCATAAACTTCGGTGTTGTTTTAAACTTGACCTTTAATCGCACATATCTATTGCTTTACTTCGTAATCATTGTTCATTAGGGAGACGTATTGGGTTTGCTTTGGATAAACATGCTACCACTAAAAATGGTATGGCTAGCTAGTTATTTATTTTATTAGAAGTCGCGTAACTAATAAAATAATCAAATTAACCCGATAAAACAATTGAAACGGATGGCAAGAAATTTTTAATTTTAGTATTTATAGTATAGATGGCTTAGCTAGATATTTTTTTTGTATTGGCTTAAACAATTTAACATGTTAGAAATGCCCATAAATGAAAATTGCAGAATCAGAAAATCTTTAAACAAAGTAATATACAATTATACTTAATGGTCTATCCGGGTTCGAATTCCGGATCGGGCCCGAGTGTTTGGGTTTTTCTGTCTTGAAATAACTCAGACATAGCTCCGGAGTCAGGAAGTTGGTGATGTTAACACCTCCGTGCCTCGGAAAGCACGTTAAGCCTTTGGTCCTGCGCCTGATCTCTCTACGATCATGTCGGACTGCCGTCTCACCGAATTATGAGAATGAAGGAACAGAGAGTGAGTGCACCTGTGTATTGCGCACACACTTATGCACTATAATATGTCCTACGCAGTTGGCTAATCTCTGTTGAGATAGGCCGCCGTAGTCGAAATCGGCTAGGAGGACATTATTATTATTATATTAATTGTCTATCAATCATCCGACCTATCACCTACTCATTGTCGTCTTTTGAACGCACTATAGAATAATACTTTCTGATAACGGGTACCTATAGCGGCGGATAAATAAAGAATCATTACAACTGTGTAAATATGGCTTTAGTTCAGAGGTCCCCAAACTTTTAGCTTCAAAGACGACGCAAGCCAGAGGCCTTACTCCGGTTGACGATGTCCGTATTATCGAGTCTAGCCATCACGATCGTTCGCGTTGTCATTCTAGCAAGAGTGACAGGGACGAATAAATTTGAAACTACGAACATCGTCAACCGAAGTATGGCCTCTATATTAAGTTGTTTTTTCGGCGAATGCCCACTAACTATTTTGATAGGCCTAATATGCCTATGTCCGCTACTGAAAGGCTTTGGTCTTTTTTAAGGAGACTTAAAACTCAAAACCTGTTTAGTATGCTCTTACTGATAAATCAATGCTAGCTAGGTAGCGGCACACTAGCGGGAGTAACTGTATGTGTTCTGTGGGCTTAGGAGAACAAAATAATGGGCTCGATTCCGCGGTGCCCTAAGACTAAATTTAAGTTCATTCTTTCTCTTTCTCTGGTAAAGAAACGAAAAGAGACGATGTAAATTAACGTCAGAGTTAATAGCTGTTAGTTACTAAAGAAATTACAGAATAATTCGATGTAGGGATGTCATTCGATGACGACTAAAGTTTAAAAAATACCTACAAAACTAACTTAAAGTAGGTATTATTAAAAACTTAAAAATACCTACGTCAGAATATTTGTATCACTTAATTTGACTTTTCAAAATTATTTTAGTCTGTCTATTTTCATTCCTTCACAAGGGAAAGAGAGAGAGAATGAACTTAAATTCAGTCTTAGGACTAAGACTGAATTTAAGTTCATTCTCTCTCTTTCCTATCTTAATAGGCATCTCTTAATTGAGCCCAATATGTTCTTTTGATAATTTCATTTACTCGCACGCACTGCTCGCATGCATCGCCACTTTTGTTTTACTGATTTTTGACTTGGCAGACCCCGGATGGTTCATATAAAACACTTTGGCCATATTTGTTTAAATCAGTCTCGTGAACTCTCGTGGCTGTGTAATCACCATGGTAGAACGCGCTAAAAGAATACAATGATAGCACTTGACCTTTACTCGCATCGCACAATGAATAAAATATTTATAGACCGATTCGTCTCTATGACGCTTGATTATTCATTGTTTATGGTTTTCGCTCGCCATTTAAGATAACCCATGTTTCAATGGACTTTCAAGATTACAAATCTTGGGACACAACAAAATACAATACTAAACATGTCCTAACCTTTCGACTTATTGTACCTTGCGGGGGAGTATTTGGGAGCAGCCATATTTCAAATACCTACTTTAAAGAACTTTTATCATGCGGGTAGATAACACAGCCATTGGTGTTTAGCATCATTTATTAAAAGTAATGAGCATATATATCAGTAAGGAGCATAACGATTTTTAATTATTAACCCAAAACTTACTATAAGCAGAAAAATCTATTTCCCTTATTCTTTGCTTGATTCATGTGTAGCGCCATCTAGTGGTTAATCCACTGGGTATGAGGTATGTAAACATGATGTTTTCTGATTGTAAAGTCTCGATGTAATAATTACATTATGACAACACATATTGCCAAGATTTTCTATCACAAATTATAATAATACACTTCTGGACACATCTATTGGCCCACCTTGTATTTTCAGTTTCGTTTGGTCCTAGCTAAAATTTTATATTAGGTCGAGCAAAAAGTTTTAATGCAGTTTTGAACCTGGCACATTCACAATTTCATTCAATAGTCTTTTTTTGAATTTCGAACACAGAATTTAAAGAAACAAAAGACAATTTGGAGCCTGTTTGTTGATATCAAACAACCGAATACTAAGAAAACTTGGTTTTATTGGTTTACTTGGATTTAATTCTTGAAAAAGTGATTGATATCTTTGGTTTTGCAACAAACATTACTTATTCTTAACATTAAGGTAAGGTTCTATCAATAATCTATGGATACTTCACCAGAAGTCGCCGCCCAAGCTGTGGCACTTATTCAGGCCGGACACAGCCAAAGAAACGTGAGTGCTCAACTTAATTTAAGTCGATCTGCGGTCCGAAATGTTTATCGGAGGTACCTAGAGACTGGCGGCTTTGTTCGTCGCCAAGGAAGGCCACGATCTCGGGTCACAACTGAAAGGCAGGATCGATTCATCGTGACGACCAGCTTGAAAAATCGTCACCTTACCTCCATTGAGATACAAAACCAACTTCGCGAATTCCACGAAGTATCTGTGAGCGCTCGAACTGTTCGGAGAAGGTTAAAAGAACGCGATATGGTACCACACAAGCCAGCTAATGGGCCAAAACTAACGCGAGCCCACCGAACAGCGCGCCTTCATTTCGCACGCAGTCATTTAAATTGGACACAGCAAGATTGGAGCCGTGTACTCTTTTCTGATGAGTCTAAAATTGTTTTACATGGCAATGATGGAAGGAAAAAGGTCTACCGACGTAAGGGATAGCGTTTCGCACAATGCCATAAGCAACCCTCTCTTCAAAGCAGAAGAGACGGTTGCTTATGGCGGTGGCTCATGGACTGTCTGGGGCGGTATATCCGCGAGCGGCAAAACTCAACTTGAGGTTGTTACAGGACCACGGCCGCCAACATTAAATGCTGAAAGGTACATTCGTGAGTGCTTAGAACCTCACGTGATACCATACGCGGACTATGTGGGCCTAAATTTCCTTTTTATGCATGATAATGCAAAAGCCCATGCGGCCGGCATCGTCAGGGAATATCTTCGGGATGTGAACATCACAGTTATGGACTGGCCAGCCAGAAGCTCAGACATGAACCCCATTGAGCACATGTGGGACGAGCTAAAAAGACGTGTTAGGGCTCGTCAGCCAGTTGCCCAGACGATGCAGGAGTTGAAAACTGCCATAGAAGAGGAATGGGAGATGATCCCTCAAAATTTCATAGAGCGGTTGATAAACTCTATGCCTAATCGTATGAGAGCTGTGGTAGATGCCCATGGAGGCAACACACGTTATTAAATTAAACTTTTGTTTGATAAAATATGTTTTTTATTCAAAAATAATTGCCTTTAACAAGGCGCATATCCGACTTGTTAGGCGTAGCTCCATGTCGTATGGTATTCTGAATTCAAATTTAAAACAATACGATCGAAAAAGATGGTAAAATGTACCAGGTTTAAAACTACATCAACAGTTTTTGTTCAATCTAGCAATCATATTTCGGTAGCGGCCATCGAAACCTAAACTCTAAGGTGGGCCAATAGATGTGTCCAGTAGTGTATTTTATCACAATCAATTTTCTATCATAAATATAGCCTTCAATAAATGTATGAACAAAAATTATGTTAAAACTGAAATGTAAAGTTAATGCGGTGGTGCAAGGCGCGACGCCGCGAACCGCGCCACTTGAGGCAGTAATTCAATTTGAAGTAGGCTGTCGAATTGTTTCAGCGAGTCCACCAACTATCTGCTGACCGCGGCCGCGCGGCCACCGCCCTGCGAAGAGGCGCCTGGGGGCAGCGCGCGGTCGTCATATCCTAATTTGTAAGTTATTTGTGTTTTTAAAATATTTTTTTCTACAACAACTGCTCGAAAACTTCAAATTACAAGTCATGTAATGCGGCTCGTTAACTTCCTATACGAAATGCTATTTTAATTTGAAAAAAAAAAGCTGTATACAAAACTTGTCATAAAACACAGCAACACGAGTAAAACAAGAAAAATAAAATTGCGTGTACATAAACTGCGAGCTGCTATTCTTTTCCTGAAATCGAAAACTAGTATGTCGTCGCTTTTTTATAACAATATCGTTAGCGTTGTCGTTTTATAGACCCTATTTTTTTATTAATTTATTCATAAGTCTGACAAATAAGGTCGTCGCCTGGGTAATATAACAAAGTACATCATTTTACCTTATTTATTAATTCATAAGTCTGGCAATACCATGGCAAATACCTGAGAGCTCTAGTAATAATAAATAATGAATGATTTTTATTTTCTTGCAGTTGGGTGTGAAAAGTAAATTATTTTTTACCATAGTATAACCTCATTCATTTGGTGTTGGCTGGTGTGCGAAATGAAGAAGACAATGGGCTCGATTCCAATGTGCCCTAAAATTAACCTGTAAGAGACATCGGTCCCCGGGGGGACGCACATAAAAAGTTCAGACTAAACAACTTTTAATTTTGTAAGAAAATTAAAGATAATCCAGACAATTTAGTAGGGATGTCATTTGATGAAGAGTAAAGTTAGACGTTAACACACAAAAACTAAAAATACGTAAGAAATCGCATCACTTAAATTTACGTTTAACAATAATTGCAGTGTCTCTTCTTGTTAAGCATAGAAAGAGAGTTTGAACCCAAATTAAATCTTAGACTTTGTTTTTGTTTGCCATTTGATTCGATTCCAATGTTCCCGAATCTAATGGCAAACAAAAACAAAGTTGTTTTGTGTTTTATTCCACATAATGACCCCGACCCTCAGTCATAAGAGTATGTATTTACTTCTAGAATAAAAGTGTCTTACTTTCTTGGGAGAGCTTGAATCCTACGCTACATTATCGATTCTATTTTGATATTGTTGCCCGACTCTGTAGGTCGTTAGTGTTTTCAGCTCTGGCTGTCGCGCTCGCTCTCACTGTAATGCTGATGAATGATAGCCAGAGTCGGAAATACGGACACCGTCCTAGGCTCCGCGCAGATGGGCCACCGTCCACAGCCACTGGAGACTAGCTAGCGCCAAGCTGTTTACATTATTTTAATGCGTTTTGTATGAATTCGCCGCACACGTGAATCGGCCACTCGCGACTATGTGTCCGCGACACTATTCCGGTGACCACTCGCCACTCGCCATTTTGATAAGATGTCTGTCAAACGGTATTGGTGATAGTAAAACACTAATGGCGGCTACCGTCCACCTTCGTTTGCGCGGGACGTGACGTGCGACATCCATCGGAGGCTTCAGTGTCGGTGGCCCATCTGCGCAGAGCCCTACAGTTTGCAGAGTACAGCATCTGGGTCAGTGAGTGATGATGGGTGTTTGTTGACAGTGAGTCGTCGAAGGGTCCCGGGGCGCTGGGCACGGGCGGGCCCGGGGGCGGGCGGGGCGACGAGGGCGGGCGAGGGGGTGGCGGGGCGGGCGGGGGCGGCGTCGAGGAGGGCGAGGCTGCGTCACAGTGATGCCGCTGCCGCCGCGCGCGCGCCTATCGTCTGTTGCATATCAATTTCATAATCTTGTTATTTTTTACCAAAAATAAGAGAAAATCGAACGATACTCATCGCTCGCCCGCCGGCGCGACGGCCGCCCGACCGAGATATATATTTATTCCGGCGGCCGCGGCGACCGGCGTCGGCGGCGAGACGCACGTGTAAAATATTCATATTTATTTAGGTGATATTTTTCTATTGGCTACTGATAAGATTTTATCTCGTTATGTATCCGCCGGCCGCGCCGGGGGTGCATTGTCGTACGTAAGGAGGGGGAGGTGTCGTGCCCGAAGCTCTAGCAATAATTTATCAGGTTCCTAAGACATGTTTTGTAGTTAGGTTCTATCTGCACGAATTTTCGCAAACACTGCCGCTTGTTTTCTAAATTTTTTTCGAGGAAATTAGTCGTTTAGTCGCTTACTTTATTTTATAAAATGAGTCATTTTCAGAGTTACGTTAAAATTTGTATATGAGGCATTTAAGTGCTGTACGAGGGACCGTTGCAATTGCAAAGTAAATATATCAAAATGGCATAATTTTTAGGACTAACATAGAGATATTATAGTCATTTCGTTTTATAGGTGTAAATGATAAAGAATTTATTTTGGAGCGTCAGGTTTGGATATTGTAAAGTCTTTGGAGAGCTGTGATCATGATGGATATAATAAAGCAGTCATATTTTTAAAATATACAATTAAGAGTTATTACGTAATTATTATCGTGTGTACAGAATATCTGTATGGAGGTGGTCCGGGCGAGCTGGCCACGAGCGGTCCTACATCGCGCACGCATGTATTTATCATATCAAAAAAGCAATAACTATTATTTGATAAAAACACTATTTTTATTTTTAAATACTATTATAAAGTTGTTATTAATGTAGTTAGTAAATTTAAAAAAATACCTTTAAAGTCCACAGTCATTTATATTGTTCTTTTGAACGTAAACTCAAATCCTCATAATAATTATGTCTCACATTGTAATACGTCATATCATTTTGTAACTTAGTTTTTGACGATTCGGCGATATTCGTACCTAGCTCCGGATCTATGTTATAGCCGTTTTCGGACGTACGTTACACGCATATCACAGATATATGTAATAATATGTATTCATATTAGATTCTACTTGACCGGACTAGTGAGTGATGAACTAGATACAACACAAGAACGACAATCCAATTGCCTGTGACGGTGCTGTCCGCGCACCGACAGCTATGCACGAGTAGCGATCACCCATTTATTGGTGTACCTATCAATAAGTTACAGTTACCAGAGTTAGGGTATTTTAGTAGTCACGCAGTGCTACGTAGTGAAATATTACTAACTTGAACTATTTTGCGATGCCAATCGAAGGTCTTAATGCTCAATTTTGCCAAATTTTACTTGCCGAAAAAGCATCTTGTCTATTTTTTCGTGTAACTAATGTCGATAGTGCAGCCGTTCCCGACACGAGGGTCTCTTTTAGATAATTTGAATATAACGGGAATGGTCGGGTTGCTCAATAGGGAGTGTGTTATAACGCTGGGTTTATGTTAAATATCTTAACCTAAATTGAAATTTTGGCCCAATAAAAGTATATCATTAGGAGAGTAAATTAAATTGAAAATTTAATTATAAATTAGGGGAAAAAAATTGAGAGTTCTAAAGAATTTGCAAGTATAAATACTTTGTGACGAATGCTCGAGATGCAATATGTTAATTTAGTGCCAAATGATATAAGTTAACTCGTAGCAATATATTGTATCCTAATGCTCTTGTGTAATTTCTCACGTAGTGTTAATGACCTATGAGGTTTCAAAGGTTTCTTTTACAAGACTATATAATAATATATTTATACAGGGAAAGTGTTAGGTAATGTATTGTTGTTCGGATCTAAGAGTGTTGTTGAGGTAAAATACTCATTGTGGCAGGGTGTAAAAATAAATGTATCTAATGTGACCCAAGCTATATCGCCTCCTTTTCTATCCTAGTCTAGAGTTTTGATATGTATATAAGAGGAATTATAAATTCGTCTTTCGAAATGAAACTGCTAAAGTATGCCAACCAACAGGCGCTAGCCGCGCCGTCTCATTGCTTCTACCGTTATTTTTACACTCTGTACTGTATATAGCACTGAATGAGCAATGGAACAAGAGAATTTATTTACTCAAATAAGTTTTTTAATTATTTACTATTAATAATTTTTTACTAAAAAATATACATTATTTTGCATTTTATGATTGTAATGGCAGCTGTCCATATACAGTGTGATTATTGAATCAGTCTTATTTATTTAGGGTTTCATAAATAAATTGTAAAACGATACATCGAACATGACACATTGGGCACAAATATTATTAACTAAATTGCTTTAGTTTCCTTTGCTTGCTAATATAATATGAGATAGTCAAAATCGTAAGGATATTGTTCCTGAACTAGTGTCTGTTGATATAGCTAAGTGGAACCCTATGTGATGTTAATTTTCACTGAGCAGATATCTGTAACTTTGTATATACTGAGAACAACATCGATGCCACTGTGCAGCGCGTGCACAGCGTTGTGCCAAAATTACGTACTAGTCTTTAAAAACAAATGTTGTTATCATTTTTCAGATTTTATTTAGTCCAGAATGTGTTTGTTCCTGTGCTGTGAAAAATATCGATTTCTAACAAATCAACACGCGGTGAGCGCACGATGTGGTTGATGTTTGTTACGTTCTATAGTCGTCATGGATCTGTTCACAAACAAGTAGTTTGATATTATAATTGTAGTTTAATTGGACTCGACCACATTGTGTTAAGTGTAGAGTTAAAATTCTTTACCTAATTAAACGAGTTGTATAAAACTACAGGTCGGAGGAGTCGCCATAGAACACAATAATATGTGTAGAATGTACCATTTGCACCACGAACCTGTATTACCTGTTGTCTGTAGTTTTATATTATAACTTAAAAAGTTGCTTTGAAGATGGCGTAGATCTTCGGAAAGGTTAAACAATACATAATCATTTGATCAAAATGTATTTTGACTGTATCACGATAAGAGTCATATTTAGACTAAGATATAGTTCTAAGCATTTTAAATTGGGATGAACCTGCTCGACGTGATATAAACAGTCCAGTCTGTCCTATGGTAGTTCAATAAAAAAATAATCGGGTATTTTGTTGTTTACACAGCATTACCAATGTTATCTTATTGTATATTTGCGTTGGCATTTATTTATACTTTAAAATGTTCTTATTTCGGCGTGGACCGTGAAATACAGCTAGATAGAAGTGGGTGGGGAGTCGCAGGCGTAGCCATAGGCTCGTCTAGTGAACTTGAGAAAAGTGGCCTTACAGATGTTTGTGTTATTCCTTCTTTTTGTTACAATTGGTTATTTAAATTATCACAAAATATCTACGCCGTCTGCAGTGCGCTCTTGCAGGTATTATGTGTCATTGAATGAGTCAATCTAATCGTATAGCTAGAATTATGAAAGTTGTGTTGATTTGTTGTTATATTTAATAGTATTTAAAAATGCACATTATAATTTAGCTTTGAGCTTGTGCAATATTATTCCAAATTGTTTATATGAAATCTGTTATAATTATTTCTAAATTGTTATATAAATATTTTTGTAAACGTAAAAGACAAAGGCAACTGAAATTCTATTTTTGTTGTGCATTTATTATGAAATTTTATCATACTAACCACAAACTCATTGTGGACTCAAATGTCTGCATCTGTGAAAACTGTTATAATTAGGTACCTAAATGCAGTAGACGGTTTTATATTTCTAATATTGTGAGTCAATTCTAGTAATATGAATGTTCCCTTTTAATTTAGAATAATTTACCTACTATATAAAAAAACTAAAAATAATGTTGCTCAACAGAGATGCAATGGTAACTGCAATGTAGACATGAATAATTTTTATGTAACGCCTATTTGTACGGATTATTTATCTAATATTTCAATTTTATTTGTGAGTTATGGCAGCGCATGTTAGTCTTATGTTTATTCTTAAGAGAGGCCAAATGTTGACTTGCTTATGTGAGACTGTTTTGCCAAGAATCAGAAAGTATATTATTACCTACATTGTTTTAAAATAAATGCTTTTATATGAAAATGTTTTTGTTTATTTGTCTCTAAGTGGAGTACTCCAAAAAACGAAGTTCGTTTTGTTCAGCAATTGCAAAGGCATTGCACTATTATATTGAACTGCCTGCGCTTGAACTGAGAAGAAGTAAAAAATAAAATATGATTTAATTAACACAAAAATGTGCATGGATAAACCTTGTTTTAAATTTGAGCATGTGATTTTCAGTGTTTTTAATAGTATTATTGAATCGTGTGTATTGAATTTAGTGGCGTATTCTGTGTTTTGACACTTCTGTAGTTTAGTTATCTATACATAGAAGGAAAAACCATGTTGGTAGGTACAATGTAGGCGGTCTTATCACTGGGAGCGATCTCTTTCAGACAACCTTTACGGGGCTACGTTGCAAGCTGAAGTAAAAATAATTAAATTTAAAACAAGAAGATCTCGATATTTAAATTAAAGAGAAAGATGGGTTTATTTTTACCAAAAAACAAACTTTTTGTCATTCATACGACCTCTTAACAGGCGGAAACCACTCAATATCATCACATCCGGAATGTCAAACGTGATTGGCCTCACCATTGAGTAGACAGAATTCTATCTTCTCAAATGTCCATCACTGTCAGTCAACGGGTTTTTTTTGGCGTGAAACGAACCGTGATGGCTGGGCTTCGTTACTTAATTATGGTTCAGAGTCCTGTCCGAAGGGATTACTACTGGATAGGATGCCGTTTGCGGCAATCTCGACTCACAAGTTCAAAGATTAAAGAGCTTTTCCGTGCTGTCAGGTGGCCACCCCATTGTGGAGCTGGCAACCCAGCTCCGACCGCCATGTCATTCTGCTTTTTGAGACAATCGCGATTCACGTTCTTCTCGATTTCATCAAGTTTTAACCGAGTATTACAATCTTGATCATCATAATTTTTAAGCTACAAGTTTTTCCGGGCTCAGGTTAGTACCTTCTATAATCATAAGGATGATTGTGCATTTAAAGGCTGGTATTTATGAGCCTAATTTTCCCAGGGCTGATCCGAGGGATCATCGGCTTACATGAAAATGTAGCCCTATTTTTGTCGTTTAAGGCCTTTGACACCCTTAGAATCTAAGGGACAAGGACTTTGAATTGACAAGCTACCCTGGAAGGATCGGAAGGATCGTTTGACCTAGTCCGAGGGACACGCAAAGGGTTTAATTATGCAAAATCATCCGCCATTTTGTTCAGGTGTAATGGTCTCTGAACATAGACTATAAACAAATCAAAAAATGTAGACCATAGACATTATTTTTTCTTTTTATGGTTGCTGTAAGGGTCATGCAAAGGACTTCACGCTATACAGCCAATCGAGCATAGACAAAGAATAATGCAAACATTTTTCACCTTTTCAGTTAGCCGAACCTGTCAAAATGTCGAAACGACAACACTCTGTGTCTATGGACGAAGTCGTTAAGAGATTAAAAAGTATTGAAAACAAAATAGGTCTGGAAGACGACGAATGTAGTTCGAATAACAGTGATTCTTGGGCGGTTGAATATTTGGAACTATCAGATTCTGAAGGCTCACCAGTGCAGCATGAGGTAGCGGAAACGATCGATGCTGACCTCAAGCCTGAGATCATTAAAATAGACAATGATGCGGACACAAACGAACAGTTTCAACTCCCAGACGACGTTCGGCAGCTCCTAGGTAGTTTGCCAGAACAAGAGTGCCGTTCGGGCCCTAATGTTATCTCAGAGCTAGCTTTGAAAGTACACACCATCATCCGAAATGGGATGCGAAAGGAGAAGAGAGAGGAGATCCTGAAAAGGAATTCATTTCCGAAGAATTGCATACATATCGGAGGACCAAAATTGAATGCTGAAATAGCAGCAACTCTCACGCAACGACAGCTATCAGGGGATAAGAAAATATCCACCCGGCAAGACAAGGTGGGGGCAGCTCTGGCAGCAATTCTTCGTACGACAGACAACCTGATTCGACATAATGACAAGGAAAATGTATCTTTCCTTATTGACGCCATAAATATACTGTCTGATATTCAGTACCAAGATGAGGAAGACTTCTATTACACCAGTTTTAGATAAGAAATTGATTAATTTTCTGGATGTAGAAAACGGCACAGTAGACGAATTCTTGTTTGGGAAGGACCTCGGCAACAAAATTAAACAATTTAAAAATGTAGGAAGATATGGCGCAAATATCAAGGCAAGGAAATTCCCCACTCCACAGACAAGAACTCAGCATGTACCAGTGCCGAAAGTCGGAACAGGGGGGAGCAACCCGACACCCTCCACATCCAAATACCAACCGAACCATTCAAAAAACTTTCGCAACCGGTCGGAGTTCGTTCCCAAAAAGAACCCACCCACTCAAAAGAAATAAAGGTAAATACCAAACTTAATATAAAAAAGTGGATCACTTTAAAAATTAATCCATACGTTTTCAAATGGGTCAAAGGCTATAAAATCCCTCTTAAGTCCACGCCAATACAACAATGTATTATCATTATCTCAGAGGTTAAACAAGTAGAGGGACAGTAAGAACGGCTATTAAGTTGCTAGTTAAAGATACATTTATGGTTACATTAGACCTCAAAGACGCTTACTATTCCATTCCTATACATTGCTCAAGTAAAAAATATCTCCGATTCATATATAAGAGAAAATTTTTTGAATTCAACTTCTTACCTTTTGGTCTATGTTCTGCCCCTTATGTCTTCACGAAAATAATGAGGCCAGTAGTTGAACATCTTAGGAAAAGAGGTTATGAGACCGTTAACTACTTAGACGATTTTCTCTTTATACATACTGATGCTAACATCTTAATTGAACAGACATCATATGCCATCAAACTATTACAAGACTTAGGTTTCAGTGTAAATTTTGAAAAATCCTGCTTAAGACCCAGTCAAACACGTCAGTTCCTAGGACTTACATTAAACTCCGTTGAATTCACAATTACAGTACCATCAGGAAAAAGACAGGAGATTCATAGGGAAATTCAGGTATTTTCAAACAAGAAACAGTGTAAAATCAGGGAATTGGCTCATTTGATTGGAAAACTAATAGTAGCTTGTCCTGGCATAGCTTATGGTATGGTGCACACAAAGATATTCGAAAGACATAAGATGTTGGCACTAAGCAGCTCTAATAACGATTTTGAAAGTGTTATGGATGTGCCGGAATCTTTTAAAGAAGACCTTGATTGGTGACTTTCACATATTAACTCATCAGTAAACCCTATACATTCTTATAATTTCTATATTGAAATTTATTCAGACGCATCCAGAGTAGGCTGGGGCGCTGTTTGTGCAGGGAAAAATGTATTTGGTTATTGGGATGAAAATGAAAAAGGCTTCCATATTAATTATCTTGAACTAAAAGCTGCCCTTAAGGCCTTACAGCACTTTGCAACTAACACCTTTAATAAAGAGATTTTATTGAGAATAGACAATAAAACCGCAATCGCATGCATTAATAAAATGGGCAGTGTACAGTATACTCATCGCCACACTATTGCTAAAGAAATATGGGGATTCTGTGAACAAAGGAAACTGTGGGTTTTTGCCTTCTATGTCGCATCAGAGGAAAATATAGCAGACCTTGAATCTAGAAGATATTTAGATAAAAATGAGCTAGAAATGTCTAAGCAGGCTTTCAATAAAATTATAGGAAAATTTGGTACACCAGACATAGATTTATTTGCTTCATACAAAAATAAAAAATGTAACATATATGTTTCATGGAAACCCGGCCCACATGCTCTTACAACAGATGCATTTACTGTAAACTGGAGTAAATTAAACTTGTACGCTTTTCCAAACTTCTCTCTTATTTTAAAGTGTTTGCAAAAAATAAGAAATGAAAAAGCTGAAGGTATTATGGTGGTACCCTTTTGGCCAGCACAAGCGTGGTTCCCATTGTTAAATAAACTTAGGGTGTCTGAATTCATTAAATTTAAAATTTCTGATTGCATATTAAATTCTAGGAACCAACATCTACAGGACCTTACCCTGGTTGCTGTCAAGCTATCAGGAAAGCTTACAACATGAAAGGAATATGGAAAACAGACATTATCTTGTCCTCAATAACAGAATCTACTAAAAAGCAATATAACAGTGCCTTAAAAACTTGGTGGGAGTATAATATTAAGCAAGGTATGGATCCATATTCTTATACCATTCCAAAGGTGATAGAATTTCTCACATTCATGTTTAATAAAGGTGCCTCTTATGGTACTCTTAATAATATAAGGTCAGCATTATCACTGCTATTAGGTTCTGAGCTAGGAACTGATCAAATAGTTAAAAGGTTTTTCAAAGGTGTCACCAAGCTGAGACCTACAAGACCTAGATATAAGAAAACCTGGCAACCTAGTATAGTTTTGGATTTCTTATCAAATTGGTTATCAAAGTTTAGACTCACATAGACTAGGTAGGAAACTTGCAACCCTGATTGCACTCGTCACAGCACATAGAGTACAAACAATATCACTGATTAAATTGGGAAATATAAGTTTTTCCCCAGAAAATATAGAAATCATGATAAGTGATCCAATTAAAACTTCAGGTTTAAACAAAGATCAACCATTGTTGATCTTACCATTTTTTAAATCTAATCCAAAGACTTGTCCAGCTCAATGTTTGTGTGATTATATTACCAAAACCGAAACACTTGGGGAATACACTCAGAACGATAAACTATTCATTTCACACAAGAAACCTCACCTACCAGTTGGTCCACAAACTATAAGCAAGTGGATTAAGCAAACTCTAGGGGAAAGTGGAATAGATATAACAATATTTTCTGGACATAGTACAAGTCACGCGGCCACCTCGGCAGCCTATAGGTTAGGTGTTAGCATAGATATGATTAGGAATACAGCAGGCTGGGGTGGTTCATCGGAAACATTTGCAAGATTTTATAATAGACCCGTTGTGGAAGATATATCTTCGTTTGCAAAGGCTATTTTTAATTACGGGGAAAAATAGATCGTTAACTTCTCCATGAGAATATTGTTATGGGGCTATGTAGGAATTGAGTGTGATTTTAATCTTAAGCAATAAAGATTTTAACCAATCATGTAAGTCCCTTCTGGGACAGTATACTTAGATACAAGGAAAAGTGTCAAAATATGTTTAATAATATTGGTTGTGTTTAATTAAAGGCTGGACTCAAACTTTTTAATTGTTTTGTTCTCTGTACATCTATCCAGTAATAATCCCTTCGGACAGGACTCTGAACCATAATTGTACAATCAAACGAACTTACCTGTGATGTTCGATTGTAATTATGGAGAAAGAGTCCTGTCCGAAGGGACAACCCACCCTTATCCCAGACCCTCGTCATACAACAATTAAAAGTTTTCGCTCTTTGTACTTGAATGACATGGCGGTCGGAGCTGGGTTGCCAGCTCCGCAATGGGGTGGCCACCTGACAGCACGGAAAAGCTCTTTAATCTTTGAACTTTTGAGTCGAGATTGCCGCAAACGGCATCCTATCCAGTAGTAATCCCTTCGGACAGGACTCTTTCTCCATAATTTACATTCGAACATCACAGGTAAGTTCGTTTGATTGTACAATTTTCCAAATAAGTTTTTCGTGGTCATTGTTGTGATTCTGTGGTGGAATAATCTTAATATTGTGCTGCAGTGGAGAACTAATGAAGTAAAAGCAAGAAACCAAGTAAGGTCAAAGTCCTATGATCCGGTTCGATTTCTCGCTCAAAATTTACTTGAGAGCATTGAAATGTGAACCATCCTCACATTTCAATGAGTTAGGTTAGTTTGTAGTTTAGTTTTGTAAGTGTTTATGAAAAAGTACATATCAGTATATGTACTATGTAAGAAAAAAAGACAAATAAAATACTGAAGACGAGGCTGTATGAACTTGATCCTTTGCCTACCCAGAATGGGTAAATTGAACAAAAAAAATGTCAGTCACGGGGTGGAAACGGCCATAGAGATGACATAGAGTTAGTGGGCAGCGCATTATAATCTATGCAAAAATCAGGATCCACTATTTCGCACAGACTATGTAGCGATACGACATCTGGTGATAAAGTTCAGAACTAAAAAAGTATTTTCAATGAGGGTTACCACTTTAGGTATAATCTCCCTGAATATTAGGGTAATTATAACGGTGGAAGGGGAATTTAGTAGAGAAAATATTTAAGGAATAATATGAATTTTGTAAATAAAAATGTAAAACACAACAATTTTAAGATAATTATAGTAACTTTTGACATACTTAACTCAACTGTCGGTATCATCATTGAACTGCTTGCAAATGCTGGTGTATTACATCAAAAACAAGCTTTGACTATTTTATTTTATTATATAATGACCCTTAATGCACTATTAAGAAGACAATACATACAATTTCATCATCTTTTAGATGACTTTGGTTACTCTGGAGCGGTATATTTTTGAATGCTTAGGGAAAAACATATTTAGTTGTTGGCAGCCCTATCTGACATTGAGTTTTCGAATTCGGCCGTTTATTTATTTGCATTTTCTATTAAGTTCTTGCAAATTGTTTTAATTGTTATTAACCAAATCTCTTTTGTTTGATCTTTTATCTTTCAGATATGCCGAGATTCTGCGTGATTCCGGAGTGCCCATCCAACAAGAGGAAGTCCATCAGGACGTTTCGGTTGCCTCGTACTGATCGATTGCGAGCAATTTGGATGGAATATCTTATTCCTATTGTTCCCGAACTAGCATCACTCACTAAAGATCAGCTTATTCACTGCAAGGTTAGTTCTAAAGTTTACATTTATCGATACACATGATATCTCTGAAATACCTAGAAATTGATACACCTGCCTCTAAAGCGAAGAAAGATCCTGTGTAGTATCATAACACACCTAGTAAATTATACTAAGAAAGCTTTTTCAATAATCCTGATGAACAGAAGATCATCTTGTTATTCTCTATTCACTATTTTACAGTCATAGCACTCACATCCTGTGTATGTTTATTTTATAGGTTTGCCAACTTCATTTTGAAGAAAAATATATACAGAACAACAGAAGGCTATTGATTTGTGGTCCAACATTGTTTACACCAGCAGAAATTCTTTCGAGGCAGCCAACCAAACCATTTCCTTCACTATGTGAGTAGTTCAAGAACTTTTTATATTCAGTGAAATAGTATGAAAAAGGTACCAATACAAATAATGTAAGCTAACTTATCTACACATACTAAAGAAGCTACAGAGGTGTAATGTGCTGCCATAAATTTATTCATCAAATTACTTTTCATATTGTGTGAAACATGCCATACTTGCCCGCTTGATCTGAAATAATCATAATAAAATAGAAAGTTCTAAAGATTGAACAAATAAAATGAATCTTTGCAGATGTGAGAAATGATCATTCATATGCATCACCTTGTTATACAAGAAATTCTGGCCCTGACGGTATATATTTTTCTTAATTTTCATGAATAATTTAACTAGTCTTGGTCATTTTTGATTTTGTGGTGTTGAATTATCCAATGTCTTGCAGATGTGATCAGGAAGGTGATCACAATCACCCGTGACCACAACTATTGTTTGGGTAATAATTGTAGAATTTGGTTGTTCAATTCTAAACATGTAGTTGTATTTTATACAGGGTGGTTTTGTATGCTAGTTGTAGGAAGAAAATTTTCAATAGACACAAGAATTTCCAAAAAAAAATTAGCCTTAGTATTAGTAGTATATAATCTAACATATTTAGGTCAAAGCAGACAAGGTGAGGTTTAAGATATTTGTGTTGGTAAGCAATAGATTGAAGCATTAATTTCAAACAAATACAAGGTCAATGAATTGAAAACAAAATAAATATTATCATCAATCGTAACGGATATTAAAGTATGTGTGGTAATTATTAACAAAGATTACCGGTGCCTTACTATGTTATTATTATTTATGTTTTCTTCTTTACTTGTTACTTAATTAAGTTGTGTATTTGAGTGCCTATTTTTATAACGTTAGTTAGGCAAACTTAGTCGTCAAATGCTTAATGATTCTGTAACAACTGTCACTATTTGATGTTCATTGTACACTTATTGTAACTTTCACAAAACCTGAAGGATATTATGATGATGCATATATATATATATATATACATACACATGATTCTCGGACTCATCATTATCATAATATCCTTTTCGTCTCGTTACTCATTTGTATGTATTCCGCATGTATAAATTAATAGGAGTTTAGCTAATGCATGTTTGTTGTTGTATGGCATGTTTGTTTTATATTTTTTCAAACTTATGTTCGTTTTTATAATAATTTCTCTTCCATGCCAGTTAATCATAATCAGTGTGCAATATACATGTATCGAATATACAAACATCGAAGTATTCTAAAATTACTAGAATGGTGTACTGTGTGATTTTGGCATTGTTATTAGCCTATAGTTTTAATTAAACCTTTATGTATTTTTTGTTGCAAATAGTTTTCTTTAATGTTTATACTGATTTAAGTTTATAACAGTCGAGCCGAATCCTAAAGTTACGTATGACAGCTCAACCACAGGTCGCTAAAACCTTGTTACGTCGCCATCTTTTCAAATCAAAATTCAGAAATACCAACTAATTACAAACAAAAGATATACATTATAACAACTCTAACCTACACAAATTGTTTCCTAATATTATTATCATTTTTAATGCTAGAAAATTGAAAATAAAAAATTGACAAACGTCATACGTAACTATAGGATTCGGCTCGACTGTAACTAAATTCTTGGCTTAGCTTGACACTATTTTTTGAGACAGTCTGTATAATTTATTTGGCTAAAATAGTTAATATTTTTAGTAAGTTAATAAATTGTACAATATTGAACAAATAGGTCTCTATCCACAATAATATTATAAATGCAAAGTGTGTCTGTCTGTCTCTTAATCTTAGATCTATGTACTGTCGAGGTCTCTCGCACCTTAAAAGAGCAAAAATGTTTTTCACCTAGCGTCGTCTTTTATTTAAAAATACGCCCGTTGTTGTGTTAGTATTTTATGCTTTAAAGTGGTTAGTAGGTAGACAAGAGTGCGAGAGAACTCTACCGAAGTTTAGTCGTTGTATGGTTTGTTTTTATAATACTTCAGATGCAGTTATCAGTTGAATCCAATCGAGATAGCAATTGATTGTTTGTAAACAACGTTGCGAGGGATAAATAAAACTACATTGTACATTTTTTCTCACAATTAAACGGTAAGCTATAAAATTAAAACTTTGGAACTTATGATGAAATCTGTAACGGTTTGTGTTAGGTGTGAGTGTACAGTAATTATGTCAGTCGTCACTCTACTAAATGTAGTTTTAGTCTTATTTAATGTAGGTTAGTTATTATAGTTCTCCAATTGCACTCTACGTATACATAATTATTGTAAACTTTGAATATTTATGATACGTCTTAGCAATTCCGTTCTGCATTATATTTTTATTGTATCTTTTAACAATACAAGTTTTTCCAGTGTTTCTAACTGTTTTATTTTCAGGATTTGTCACACTAGATGCGTTCTGCGGTCAGGTCAATGTTGCTCATTCTTAGTGTGGGCTGAAATTACTTTGACCTGATCGCAGAACGCATCCAGTGTGACAAACCCTTTTCCTGAGCCAAAAATAATATAACTGTATAGTAAGTACCGTTATTAAATACCTATTCAATAACGATAACGTTAATTTAGTGAGCAAAGATATCATCTGTGCCAGAGAAGCCATGATCAAAAAAAACAGCTGTCATCGGTCATGCGCTAGCTGTCAAAATTTTCCACTAACTCAGGCGCCCAAAAAGGGCCGTTTCCTATCTGTCTTTAGACATACTCTTACTAATCTGTGATGTCAGTCAACGTCGTCAACAACAAAAGGCAGGATTCTGGATTTTTGAGATTTTAATAAGATTGTTAAATAATTTCTAGGTATCTACGTTACATCATACATGTTAGGCATTTACCTAATCTAATTAGTCACTATTTTACTTAATTAATTAGATGGCGTTTCCACAGCCCAATGCACAGAGAGGTTAGTGAAGGTTCATTTTCTTTTCAAAATGATGAATTTAATTTCTAGATCTTTAGAGATGTCCAAAAAGTCTTCTATCTGAATGTGAGGATTTTTCAGAACTGACTAATCGGAAAATATTAGAAGAGCTCCAGTTGAAGAAACAAATGCTTCTGAAACAAGGCGCCGTTGCTCCTCTCACTGCTACGTCTATTTCCCTCGCACAGCCGAGTCCCGTGAGTCAACTGCCTATGTGCTCTATCCCACCAGTATCAGCCACTGCTGTAAGTAATTTGCCAAATATCGTGAGTGATTGCAATAACATTACTTACATAAAACTTTTTTTAACATATAATTCACTTTCAGGGTTTTCCTCAATTGCCTGAAGCAAATATAGTAAATACAAGTCATCGCGCAGCGTTGCAACACGCGAACGCAACTTCTTGTGGTTTCTTTGTCTCTCAAGATTCCTCGTTTGGAAACCAGATACTTCCAGTCTTACCTCGATTTGATAATAAGTAAATAAATGTACAATGTCAGCTGTTATGAAGCTGAAGACCCTGCAAGGGCATCTACAAGAGTTAAAAGGGTTTGCCGAGCCTAAGATAAAGCTTGAGCAGTATGAAACTCCTCCCCATATTGCTGCGGTGGCATTATACACAATACAGGTATGAGCTGTTGCAAATATTGTATCTTTGACTTTGTTATTGCTGATGGAGTGGTTCATTCACAAACTATAATTTGTTTCAGACTCAATTCAATGCCTTGGATGGAAAGTTAGTTCTAGATGCTGGATGTGGACCTGGAACTTTAGGAATAGGTGCAGTCCTGATGGGCGCAGGAGTTGTTACTGCTATAGACATAGATGAAGGTGCCTTGGAAATATTCCAGGAAAATGTTGAGGAAATGGAAATCACCAACATTGAGACTTTACAATGTGATTTCCTCAGCGAAGACATTTTTAGGTTAGAATCAATTGTAACCACTGAATCTTTTAAGTAATGTAGTTGTAACACAGAACAAACAACAAGCCCTACTTCTATTGGTAAAAGATTTCTGTTCCCATTTCATCCAGTGGAAACTAATAACCTGTTTTCCACTATCTAGCTAAAATTAAACTTGTAAATTTTGTTTTAGGCTTGAGAACTATTTTGACACAGTGCTAATGAATCCTCCATTTGGTACCAAGAACAACTCGGGTATTGACATTAAGTTTCTCCAGGCAGCACTCAGATTAAGTTCTGATAGTGTTTTTTCTTTACACAAATCATCCACAAGGTAATTTGATTTGTATGCTAGACAATTTATTGGGTCAGTGTTTTATTTACTTTTATAAGTGCTAATATAGCCTCCATATGAAACAATATTTGTAATTATTGATGTTCTTAACCCCTTGAGGATCAGGAGATCGCCGGCAGACTCTAACAATGGATTTTCTATTTGTCTGGAGATCTCTGAAGTATTAACAAGCATTTCAAATAAAATTTTACTAAATCAATATTTTTTTTTAATAAGGCTTTGATAATGTTTATTTGTTAGCCTCCTGGCATAAGATAGTAAAAAAATGATGTGTCTAAAAATGTATGGAATTTCTTGTCTGATACTGTTCATGTTTTGAATTTTATATTTATCAATTTTTCTGCAGGTCACATATTCAAAAGAAAATCAAAGAGTGGGGAGTAAAAGGGTGTGTTGTGGCAGAGCTACGCTACGACTTGCCAGCCACATACAAGTTCCACAAACAACAATCGCGCGACATCGCCGTCGATCTCTGGAGGGTACACCACACTCGTTCTTGACACAAACTCGATTTTATAATCTATCTTTTATGTAAGTGTACATAATATTTATGAAATATCTTAAGATCATCATCAGCAACGTGTTAGGAAAGTAACTTTGATGCAAGACAAGTGTTATGTTTGAATAAGTTTTGACAAAATTTGAATACCTAATTTAAAAATTAAAAAAACATTCTAAAATCAACTGTTACAATAATTAAATCAGTGTTTACAACTATTCTATTCATAACGATTACTATATTAAAACAACAAACAAACCACTTAAATCTAGGGTAATGTATAAATCAAATTAAAAAAATTGTAATAAAAATGTATTAATCACAATCAGTCTTTATATTATAGTTACTGCATGCTTATTAACAAACAGTCGTATTTAATAGCAATCAGTAACAAAATTTCCATAATGTTTTCATATAAATGTGGACTCAACCACATGTATGCCTGCCTGATGATATCAATTCAAACCGGCGCGTGGACCGATCGGCTATAGTCTAATAAGTTTGTGCACACGACTCTCCTGCTGAGCGCCAGATGTGCGGAGGGGCGAGGCTAGAAATCAGTTGGGACGGGTAGTGTTGCAGGTAAGGGGATTTCTTACGACAGTCGCGTGGGATTGGCGCTTGCCGCACGAACTGGGGATCTATTTTTGAATCACTCGCGTGCAGATTTCTACTAAATATTGTTCGTCATCTAAAAACCCGTAAAAGCGATTCACGCTCGAACTGTCATTATTTGTGGCTGTCAATATGAAATAAGGCATGCGACTTCATAGACGAGTAAAATTAAGTCGCATTCGCCAACAAAATGTCATACGAGTACAAAAATATATATTTTAATCGCTCGAGCTGAAATTTTTTGTGTTTGTCAATATAAAATAAGTCATGCGACTTGGTTAGCCGAGTGAAATTAAGTCGCATTCGTCAACAGTATGTCACGCGATTGATTAAAAAATAGAGCTTCTGGCCGGACTATATTATAGCGGTCGGCACATTTCGGAGGCCCTATCCCCCTATCCTGTTGACGATGTTCGTATTTTCGAGTCTAGACATCACGCTCGTTCGCGTTGTCATTCTGACGTGCTCGTGAGTAAAAGGGACGGCTGCATTCGAAAATACGGGCATCGTCAACTGTAGTAAGGCCTCGCCTCACATCCTACTCATCCCCGAACTTGATGTTCTGCGCCAGCTTGATGGTCCCCGAGTAGTTAATGGTGACGGTGGAGCGGCGCATGTAGGTCTTCCAGGAGTCGGAGCCGCACTCGCGGCCGCCGCCCGTGGCCTTCTCGCCGCCGAACGCGCCGCCCACCTCCGCGCCGTTCGTCGGGATGTTCACGTTCACTATGCCGCAATCCGACCCGTGTGCTCCGATCCACTGGAAAACGCAATTGATTTTAATATAAATATCGCTCACAAAAATACATCGTCCGTCTTCTGGTGGAACCCGCGACCCCTCGCTTTCGGGTGATTGCTCTTCCGACGGATTTTCAAATATTGATGTAATCACACGCCGGCTCAATGACGGATGACATCGGCACGTCAAGCTGAGTACTGCGACACCAGCAATTAAATAGAGGCGTAAATCATTTATTTATTTATTTTAGGACGATTTACAGTTTCAATTATTCACTAAACAACAACAGTATTCTGTGGTTCTATACTAATAACAAATCTTCACATATAGGTAATCAGATAAATAAGGGTAAGTCGAACTGTGGTAACTATGAGTACAAACAACATAATCTGAGGTAATACAATAGCTTGTATAATAGGCTATCGTCAAAGTTCAAGAATCTCAAAATGTGATTTAGTCATTTGTCGTTTTATTGAGGAAATGCTCATGATATAATCTAGTGCTAATAATGATAGTGCATTTAAAAAGAGGTAGATGGTACATTAGCGCGCTAAAAATTGATTGCCTCAAATTGAACAATTTGCTCAATTTTGCCTTCAAATATGACATTTGACACGTAAAAGAGCGTGTACTCGGAATATCAAATTCAAATGGCCACGCAGCACGAGATGACAGGTCTACCTCTTATTTAAATAAATACACTGTCAGTGTATATTCTGATGTATAAACCCATTTGAATTACAGAGACAGCTTTTATTACATAGGGACTAGAGGGGGTCTCAATCAAGGTCAAAGTGTCCGAAGTGCGGCCGGGTACATCGGCAGCGCCACCTATTTATCACACATGTGTTATTTTTGATTTAATATTTAACTTACCTTGAAGACATCTCCTAGGTTCTCCGTGAACAGACTAGACGAGAGTCCCTGCTCGACCTCGTTGTTGTACTTGATGCCGGTGTCGAGGTCGGGTATCTCGAGGCAATACACGATCGGCGCGAAGCACTCGGTCTTGACAAGCGGCGAGTCGTGCGGCAGGCCCGTCACGATCGTCGGCTCCACGAAGTAGCCTTCGCGTCCGATCACCTGAATTTCATTTAATCGGTATAATATTTAAACTATGATATAATGTCGCAAAGATGTCCCAATCTTTCACAAGAGAAAAGATTTGTATGTTTGTTACGAATAAATTAAAACTCCTTGAGGATCATAAGACCGCCGGCGGTCCTATAACAATTGATTTTCTATTGTGTCTGGAAAAATGATCTTTAAATGTTCAAAACTACTGTGACTGATTTCAAAAATTATTTCGCCTTTAGCATGCTACATTATTCCTGAGTCACGTATGGTATATTTTATTTATAAAAATTGCCCCCGAGCGTCGCCGGGGCCTGGCGCTAGTATTATTATATATAAAAAATAGATAAGAACAACCTACTAATTGATCAAAATCGAAAACAATCACTGTCAGACACCTTGCACAATACTTAAATAAATAAATTGTTTCAACAAACACACCAATTACCTAGCCCCAAACTAAGCGTGAGCTTGTGCTATGGTGACTAGGATAACGGATAGACATACTTATATACATTTATAAACATCCATGACTTAGGTACAAATGCTCGTGCTCATCACACAAACATTTGCCCCTTGCGGGATTCGAACCCGCAACCGCCTGGTTTAGAAGTCCGGGGCGCGAACCACTACACCAAGACGGTCGTCAAATACTGTCGCTGCATTATTGTGAAGTTTGTCACAAGTGGTCCTTCGATATCCGGATGTTGACAGGATGTTTCTTACTTTTTCGAGTAAACTTAAGTTTAACTAGACGCATTTCCCAATTTGCACAATTGAAATAGGTACATAATAAGAGCGTCGGTGGCGCAGTGGCTAGCGAATTGCCTCTTATGCGGGAGGTAAAGGTTCAACCCCACGTGCCGCCATGTACCAATGACTTTTTCTGAGTTATGTAAATTCTTTGTTTCACTAACCGATGCTCTTACGATGAGAGAAAACATCGTGAGGAAACCTGCACATTCAGGCGACTTAATGTGTAACCATGATCTAAACTGGTCAAATTCCCTTGTTGACAGGGTACGGAGGTCAGATGGCAGTCGCTTCTCTGTAATAACCTGATCTGCCATATCCTGGATCATGGTTCAAAGAGGACCACTGGGCTCTCGCCCAGGATAACGCTAGGATAATGAATAAAAAATAGGTACATAATACGAATTAAATTATTAAAAAAAGCTTAAAAAAATACTTACTTTACCGCCAAACTCGATGGTGCCTCCCTGCTTGACGATCTCCGCGACAGTCTTCTTGTAAGCGTCGACCGCGGCGGGCGTGTGCAGCGGGCCGATCAGCGTCTCCGGCAGCAGCGGGTCGCCGATCTTGCTGACGACGCCTGCGAATGCCTTCTTCAGACGGGACACGACTTCGCTGTATACCTGATGTGATAAGTTGGAAATGGAAAATATTAATGAAAACAAAGTCGGGTTCAGGGAGTTTCGGGACGTATCAAGTACGTAGTAAATCTAAATTATATTAGAGCGAGAGCCCATGAACGTGAGCATCTCAGGCGCTGATTGGTTGAACGTTATGTGCCCCGCCGCCCCGGTACTCGCCATATTTGTTTGTTATTTGGTTTGTTGTTGAATGTAAACTACTGTGTTTTCGTGACTTTAAATTAATTTCTTGTTGAAAATAACTTATATCTATAGAATTAGTTATGTAAGATTATTGTGGACGTAAACATTTATGTGATTAACTAAAAAAATGCAGTTTGAATGATAAACCAACGAATTAGTGCTAGTTTCCGAACATAACTAAATAAATAAATAAATAACTTAAATTACATAAATTGTACCGTTTAACTGCCAAAGCCACTATAACCCAAACTCCATAATGATCCATCGTTCTTACCTGTGTTGGGAGCATCCTCTGACAAACTTTCAGTTTTATAAAATAACGTAGGTCTGGGGTTCACGGGCTCTTAGACCAATGGATTTGTATGGTACCATCTTTTTCACAAACTGAGTAGTACAAATGGCGGACTTAATTACTTTTAAGGCAACTCTACCAGTCAACCATTGGATGAGGCAGCCTTCTTCGTAAGACCGTCTATGGCGTCCGCGCATCAAGTAAGTCGTAAGTCACAGGGTTTGTACTTACCTTCTTGTGTATAAGTAGCCGCCTTGTTGTGGTGCAGCGCTGGCCCGCGGTCCCCGCGCAAGCGAACAGGGCCGCGTTCAGCAGCAAGTCGTGGTTGGCTTCCGCGTATCAAGTAAATCTAAATTATTGGGATTTGTATGCTACATTCTTCGTACGAGCGTCTGTGGTAATAGTAGCTAGCGGGTTGCCTCTCATGCGGGAGGTACATCGTGAGGAAACCTGCATATTCAGGCGACTGAAGTATAACGCTCCAAACTGGTCAGGTTCTGTTAACAGGGTCACGGAGGTCAGATAGCAATCGCTCCACTGTAATTATCTGATCTGCCATATCATAGATCATGGGCCAAAGCGGACCTTGGGGCCTTGCTATATCGCTAAGATGATGATGAAGTGTACTACCTTCTTGTGTATGAGCAGCCGCCTAGTGGTGGTGCAGCGCTGGCCCGCGGTCCCCGCACACGCGAACAGGGCCGCATTCAGCAGCAAGTCGAGGTTGGCGTCTGCGTTCACGATGATCGCGTTGTTGCCGCCCAGCTCCAGCAGGTGGCGTCCGAAGCGCCTCTGGACTTCTACTCCCACCTACATTTAAAGTAATGATGATTTTTAAAAAGTGCGAAATGTATAATTACTAGAGTATTCAAAAAAGAACCCTAGCAACACCTCTTGCTTACAAACGCCTGACAATACTATACCTTTAGGAAATCTCAGTAATTTAGCACGCATTTATTTTAGGCTAGGCAAGCACCCTGCAATAAGACTTACAAAGTCTTATTTATTTCCCCCAGAGATATTTCTAGTCTGACCTAGATCTAGTTTGACCTTTGCTTGAGCTTATAATTGTATGTGATATTTTTTAATTAATCCTAACTCTAAATACATTTTTGTTATTTGTAAAATTACGTACCTGTTGCCCAACAGCGGTACTTCCAGTGAAGGAGACGAGCTTCACCCTGTCGTCCTTTACAAGCGTCTCCCCGACATCCCTCCCGCCGACGCAGAGCGACGCAATGGCGCCAGGAATGTTGTTTTTCTGCAACACGCTCTCGACTATCTTGGTGACCGCGACCGCCACCAGGGGCGTCGTTTCTGACGGCTTCCAAACGCTCACGTCTCCGCACACCTTTACAAATATACAAGTTGAATCATATTTTTAGGACTTTAGGATTTTAACGTTTTGTTTTCCGAAAAAATAATAGAGACTGCTATCATGTACAAGACTGGAATAGTATATTCCCGGAGAGCCGACACATTGTTTTATACACTCTTGGAACTAACAGTTATTTATTAAGTAGGAAGACTCAACACTACGTTGGAAGTGTTGAGTCAATTTGACATTCTTCGAGAGAATCGTTCATTAGTGGCATTTTCTGTCCTAAATAGAATAAATTACTTTTGACTTTGACTTTAAATCAAAAATACTTAGCAAGGACTAAATAATAGTAAAATTATTGTTGCTCGTTGGGTTTATCTAATCAAGGTTGTTAGATTAATTGACCGATTTCGATTGTGAATTTGTGATATAGAACAAACAAACACACCTACCGCCTAACTATCTAAGTAAGATCATGGACGAAATATATAAGGACCAACAGTCGCCATACAAAGATGCGTTCCCCGATTTTTGGTTCATTTGTTTCTCACTAGATGTCTATAGAGGTATCAATCGCTGATAGAATGCATATTTTTAACAACACTTTGCAAACTGGAACCTCAGACCCGACTAGATGACGTAGTAAATTTAATTAGATACAATAGATGGCGCTTAATATATTTGATTTCGTAAATCTGCTGGACTTTTATACATTATACTGTTTATTGAAAATATTTTAGTTTTGGACCTTTTAATTAGCCATAACGTGGTATTTAATATAATTGTTGAATAAAAAAAAGAAATATGTCGTTCTTAGACAAATTATTGCCTTACTTTTGGTAGTGATTTTTATGACATTTTTTTCAAATTTACTTTACACATTCTTTTTAATTTATGTACGATATGTATGATTATTTGATAACAAGTTGAAAATCTTTTAGAACTAGAGGATAACTACTCTGTAAGACGATATCGGTAGTTTTGGCTGTAGCCGTTCCTGTCATACGTAATATTCCAGCATGTCAGTGCGAATGAGCGCGACGACTCAAAGATACTCTCACTGTACTACACTCTCCGAACAAAACCGAAGCCAATATCAGGGTTGTCGCGCGGTAAATTTAGCACTAAGTTTCCACACAGAGGCATGATTTTTGTCGTCAGTAGGTAATATGTTTTCAATAAACATGGTAAGTTGTAAAGTACAACATGAACACACTGACCTATGTAAAAGCCTGGAAAAGTATGGATTTAAAGACTACCTAATCGCGTGATTTGTAGACTATAAAATGGATTCTGTGCTAAGGTACATTGTTTAAAAGAACAATAATACTTCTCAGGCCCTAGTTTAGATAGCAGTTAGGCATAGGTTTAGGTTAGTAAAATATATTGAAGTGTTTATTTTATATTCGTATTTATCGTCTGTGTGCACCGAATTCAACAGAATGCATTACTTTAGATAGAATAATATTCGCTTTGGTATTAGAGGAATAACGTTTTTTAACCGGTTTTTTGGTTACTACAGTCCCGGTATGCGCTCATTGGATGTTGATTTCTTAGATTGTAGTCCCCGAAATTAATTTGAGCGGATAGGCTCGACCTGTTAATTAATTTTGATGCAATTGGATAACGCATATTTTTTATAAACATCACGGAAAGATTTTACCTTTCGGATTTCGAACCCGCAACCACAGGTTTGGTAGTTCAGAGTGACAGGACACGTTTACTAGATGGCGATCTGGGTATGGCCAACACATCGAAATATAAATTTAAGTTGCAAAACTACCCCTATTACAATTGCATGCAACAGTGCAGATGCCACAGTGTATACCTAGCTAGACGTTGTCGTCCTAGAATGCTAAATGTTGTCGTTTGCGTTCGTACAATTTGTTTTTACACAATGAATCATTTTTGTGCTATTGATTCTACGCAGAAGGAATCGCAGGCAAGGGCTAGTATACAAAATTAAATGACACAGGTCACCAGTAATACACAAAAGGATAATATGTCGATTTTAGTGGGGTTTACTTAGTGGTTTCAGCCTTTAGGGGCAAATATTTTTGAGAGATGCTAACCCTAACCTGATTGACAGACATAATGTCTGTCAACGTTTGAGACAAGAGACAACATCATACTTACAACAACAACATCGTACTTGGCTGGTTTTTTTTGTTTGTATGGTAGATAAAGAGTGACTGAACTCCCTTATTGTATGTGATGCCATATCGGGCAGATTCAGTTTTCGTCCACAATTTGAATTTAAAATAAAATTTGTTAGTGTGGACACCTTATATCTAAAAACCGATAAATACCTGTCACATTAATTATCATAAACAGTGTCCTGCAATAGTAGAAAAAAATATGCCAGTTTGTTTTTACAGTTGACGGGAGTGGTAAGTCTTGCTCTTTCAGTATAGATTTTCAGTAAGTTTTACGTTTAAAATTGCAAATGCTACGAGTAGTTCTAAGAAATAGGTTCTTAAATAGTCTAAAAATTAAAAAAACATTTAAGTTTACTCAAGAAGGTTTTTTAGAATTCTGGCTTTAAAGTAACGTTCCAGATATGGCATCCTATGCAGTTGTGCAAAAAATACAACTCCAAATATGTCATTCTATGCAAGTAAACCAATAACACTGAAATTCATATATGGCATAGTATGCAGTATTGCATGATTTTTGCAAGAGTATTGCTTTTGATAGTACCAATTTTTTTACTAAATGACTTAACTACAATATTGTTATAAGAAAAATATTACAATTTTGAAATAATCACCTGTGATTTTGTTAAAAATACTTTTGATTTGTATGCAAAATGCATCTCCCAAATAAAACATTAAAAATTAAATAACTCTTTGATTGGTAAACAGGCCTTTGTTAATTTTTAGTTTAAAAGTTCGAATATCAGAACCTACTTAAAAAGATTTTGCTAAAAGTTTAGTGCTTTGTGACAACTTGATATTGGTACTTCATCATTTGCAATCAAAAGTTGATTTATGTGCTGGCTTTTATTCCACTACTGCATGCTATGACATATTTGGAAAACAACAAAATGTGTGCCGAATTGAATGAGATGACAAATATGGGTTTTTGGAATTTTTGGGTTTTTTTATGAAAATTTGTGGACATTTTTTTTCTTGAGTTGTGCATCTCCAGTTCCACGCTATATCCAAATATCATCAAAATCCATGATCCCATGCAATAATCTTAGACAGGGCACTACGGAATCGAGCCCTATTTCTGAGTTAAATAACCTAGAAACTAAATACAGTAGAGCCTTGATAATCCGTACCCAGGCTTATCCGAACGCCGCTGTAATCCGAACTGCCCAAAAAGTGTCGCTGTCTCTTTCTGTCTCTTACCGTGACCGCTGATCTTTTGTTTTTAGTTGCTCTGTGTGGAGACTGAGAATGATGAGTAACTTATGGATAATATTTCTGCTTTGAATGTCAATAAAGTTTCTCTTTCACAAGCTACTGAATACTTGTTAGGATTGGGCTGATGAAAACGACTTGTCCTTACCCGAAAAGATGATGCTGCGTAATTTTAGGGACAAACCTTTGTTTGGTCAATAAATAGAACCTGCCAAACTAAAATTGACGACTTTATTAATAAGTAACTTGTGTAAAAAATGGTTTAAATATGTATCTTAGTAAACCTCAATACATATATTCTATCAAAATATATCTGCATTTTTTTTCGTACTATAATCCGAACGCTCCGTGAGTCCGAACAGGGGTTATTTTTTGGTAGTTCGGATTATCGAGGCTCTACTGTAGTGTTAGTGGCGTGTGAAATAACACTTTCAGTTTGACATTTCTCTTCTACTCTCTCCGTCAAAGCTTAGACTACGGCACCTAGTTTTAGTACGTGCCGTAGCACCTCGTAATTGAGCTCAGTTGGCTTAGTTAAAAGGAAACGTGGTCACGTGGCATTCGAAGAAATGGTGTTTGAATGAAATGTTTTTGTCTCGATGCAATTTCTGGCGGCTGCCGAAGCAAGAAAGGGACAAATAAGCCCAGACGATAAATCGCTTTTTATATTTG
>OX438940.1:0-2500 GCA_949316185.1 Pyrausta nigrata | reverse complement strand
TTAGGTTAGGTTAGGTTAGGTTAGGTTAGGTTAGGTTAGGTTAGGTTAGGTTAGGTTAGGTTAGGTTAGGTTAGGTTAGGTTAGGTTAGGTTAGGTTAGGTTAGGTTAGGTTAGGTTAGGTTAGGTTAGGTTAGGTTAGGTTAGGTTAGGTTAGGTTAGGTTAGGTTAGGTTAGGTTAGGTTAGGTTAGGTTAGGTTAGGTTAGGTTAGGTTAGGTTAGGTTAGGTTAGGTTAGGTTAGGTTAGGTTAGGTTAGGTTAGGTTAGGTTAGGTTAGGTTAGGTTAGGTTAGGTTAGGTTAGGTTAGGTTAGGTTAGGTTAGGTTAGGTTAGGTTAGGTTAGGTTAGGTTAGGTTAGGTTAGGTTAGGTTAGGTTAGGTTAGGTTAGGTTAGGTTAGGTTAGGTTAGGTTAGGTTAGGTTAGGTTAGGTTAGGTTAGGTTAGGTTAGGTTAGGTTAGGTTAGGTTAGGTTAGGTTAGGTTAGGTTAGGTTAGGTTAGGTTAGGTTAGGTTAGGTTAGGTTAGGTTAGGTTAGGTTAGGTTAGGTTAGGTTAGGTTAGGTTAGGTTAGGTTAGGTTAGGTTAGGTTAGGTTAGGTTAGGTTAGGTTAGGTTAGGTTAGGTTAGGTTAGGTTAGGTTAGGTTAGGTTAGGTTAGGTTAGGTTAGGTTAGGTTAGGTTAGGTTAGGTTAGGTTAGGTTAGGTTAGGTTAGGTTAGGTTAGGTTAGGTTAGGTTAGGTTAGGTTAGGTTAGGTTAGGTTAGGTTAGGTTAGGTTAGGTTAGGTTAGGTTAGGTTAGGTTAGGTTAGGTTAGGTTAGGTTAGGTTAGGTTAGGTTAGGTTAGGTTAGGTTAGGTTAGGTTAGGTTAGGTTAGGTTAGGTTAGGTTAGGTTAGGTTAGGTTAGGTTAGGTTAGGTTAGGTTAGGTTAGGTTAGGTTAGGTTAGGTTAGGTTAGGTTAGGTTAGGTTAGGTTAGGTTAGGTTAGGTTAGGTTAGGTTAGGTTAGGTTAGGTTAGGTTAGGTTAGGTTAGGTTAGGTTAGGTTAGGTTAGGTTAGGTTAGGTTAGGTTAGGTTAGGTTAGGTTAGGTTAGGTTAGGTTAGGTTAGGTTAGGTTAGGTTAGGTTAGGTTAGGTTAGGTTAGGTTAGGTTAGGTTAGGTTAGGTTAGGTTAGGTTAGGTTAGGTTAGGTTAGGTTAGGTTAGGTTAGGTTAGGTTAGGTTAGGTTAGGTTAGGTTAGGTTAGGTTAGGTTAGGTTAGGTTAGGTTAGGTTAGGTTAGGTTAGGTTAGGTTAGGTTAGGTTAGGTTAGGTTAGGTTAGGTTAGGTTAGGTTAGGTTAGGTTAGGTTAGGTTAGGTTAGGTTAGGTTAGGTTAGGTTAGGTTAGGTTAGGTTAGGTTAGGTTAGGTTAGGTTAGGTTAGGTTAGGTTAGGTTAGGTTAGGTTAGGTTAGGTTAGGTTAGGTTAGGTTAGGTTAGGTTAGGTTAGGTTAGGTTAGGTTAGGTTAGGTTAGGTTAGGTTAGGTTAGGTTAGGTTAGGTTAGGTTAGGTTAGGTTAGGTTAGGTTAGGTTAGGTTAGGTTAGGTTAGGTTAGGTTAGGTTAGGTTAGGTTAGGTTAGGTTAGGTTAGGTTAGGTTAGGTTAGGTTAGGTTAGGTTAGGTTAGGTTAGGTTAGGTTAGGTTAGGTTAGGTTAGGTTAGGTTAGGTTAGGTTAGGTTAGGTTAGGTTAGGTTAGGTTAGGTTAGGTTAGGTTAGGTTAGGTTAGGTTAGGTTAGGTTAGGTTAGGTTAGGTTAGGTTAGGTTAGGTTAGGTTAGGTTAGGTTAGGTTAGGTTAGGTTAGGTTAGGTTAGGTTAGGTTAGGTTAGGTTAGGTTAGGTTAGGTTAGGTTAGGTTAGGTTAGGTTAGGTTAGGTTAGGTTAGGTTAGGTTAGGTTAGGTTAGGTTAGGTTAGGTTAGGTTAGGTTAGGTTAGGTTAGGTTAGGTTAGGTTAGGTTAGGTTAGGTTAGGTTAGGTTAGGTTAGGTTAGGTTAGGTTAGGTTAGGTTAGGTTAGGTTAGGTTAGGTTAGGTTAGGTTAGGTTAGGTTAGGTTAGGTTAGGTTAGGTTAGGTTAGGTTAGGTTAGGTTAGGTTAGGTTAGGTTAGGTTAGGTTAGGTTAGGTTAGGTTAGGTTAGGTTAGGTTAGGTTAGGTTAGGTTAGGTTAGGTTAGGTTAGGTTAGGTTAGGTTAGGTTAGGTTAGGTTAGGTTAGGTTAGGTTAGGTTAGGTTAGGTTAGGTTAGGTTAGGTTAGGTTAGGTTAGGTTAGGTTAGGTTAGGTTAGGTTAGGTTAGGTTAGGTTAGGTTAGGTTAGGTTAGGTTAGGTTAGGTTAGGTTAGGTTAGGTTAGGTTAGGTTAGGTTAGGTTAGGTTAGGTTAGGTTAGGTTAGGTTAGGTTAGGTTAGGTTAGGTTAGGTTAGGTTAGGTTAGGTTAGGTTAGGTTAGGTTAGGTTAGGTTAGGTTAGGTTAGGTTAGGTTAGGTTAGGTTAGG
>OX438939.1:21611496-21973996 GCA_949316185.1 Pyrausta nigrata | reverse complement strand
CCTAACCTAACCTAACCTAACCTAACCTAACCTAACCTAACCTAACCTAACCTAACCTAACCTAACCTAACCTAACCTAACCTAACCTAACCTAACCTAACCTAACCTAACCTAACCTAACCTAACCTAACCTAACCTAACCTAACCTAACCTAACCTAACCTAACCTAACCTAACCTAACCTAACCTAACCTAACCTAACCTAACCTAACCTAACCTAACCTAACCTAACCTAACCTAACCTAACCTAACCTAACCTAACCTAACCTAACCTAACCTAACCTAACCTAACCTAACCTAACCTAACCTAACCTAACCTAACCTAACCTAACCTAACCTAACCTAACCTAACCTAACCTAACCTAACCTAACCTAACCTAACCTAACCTAACCTAACCTAACCTAACCTAACCTAACCTAACCTAACCTAACCTAACCTAACCTAACCTAACCTAACCTAACCTAACCTAACCTAACCTAACCTAACCTAACCTAACCTAACCTAACCTAACCTAACCTAACCTAACCTAACCTAACCTAACCTAACCTAACCTAACCTAACCTAACCTAACCTAACCTAACCTAACCTAACCTAACCTAACCTAACCTAACCTAACCTAACCTAACCTAACCTAACCTAACCTAACCTAACCTAACCTAACCTAACCTAACCTAACCTAACCTAACCTAACCTAACCTAACCTAACCTAACCTAACCTAACCTAACCTAACCTAACCTAACCTAACCTAACCTAACCTAACCTAACCTAACCTAACCTAACCTAACCTAACCTAACCTAACCTAACCTAACCTAACCTAACCTAACCTAACCTAACCTAACCTAACCTAACCTAACCTAACCTAACCTAACCTAACCTAACCTAACCTAACCTAACCTAACCTAACCTAACCTAACCTAACCTAACCTAACCTAACCTAACCTAACCTAACCTAACCTAACCTAACCTAACCTAACCTAACCTAACCTAACCTAACCTAACCTAACCTAACCTAACCTAACCTAACCTAACCTAACCTAACCTAACCTAACCTAACCTAACCTAACCTAACCTAACCTAACCTAACCTAACCTAACCTAACCTAACCTAACCTAACCTAACCTAACCTAACCTAACCTAACCTAACCTAACCTAACCTAACCTAACCTAACCTAACCTAACCTAACCTAACCTAACCTAACCTAACCTAACCTAACCTAACCTAACCTAACCTAACCTAACCTAACCTAACCTAACCTAACCTAACCTAACCTAACCTAACCTAACCTAACCTAACCTAACCTAACCTAACCTAACCTAACCTAACCTAACCTAACCTAACCTAACCTAACCTAACCTAACCTAACCTAACCTAACCTAACCTAACCTAACCTAACCTAACCTAACCTAACCTAACCTAACCTAACCTAACCTAACCTAACCTAACCTAACCTAACCTAACCTAACCTAACCTAACCTAACCTAACCTAACCTAACCTAACCTAACCTAACCTAACCTAACCTAACCTAACCTAACCTAACCTAACCTAACCTAACCTAACCTAACCTAACCTAACCTAACCTAACCTAACCTAACCTAACCTAACCTAACCTAACCTAACCTAACCTAACCTAACCTAACCTAACCTAACCTAACCTAACCTAACCTAACCTAACCTAACCTAACCTAACCTAACCTAACCTAACCTAACCTAACCTAACCTAACCTAACCTAACCTAACCTAACCTAACCTAACCTAACCTAACCTAACCTAACCTAACCTAACCTAACCTAACCTAACCTAACCTAACCTAACCTAACCTAACCTAACCTAACCTAACCTAACCTAACCTAACCTAACCTAACCTAACCTAACCTAACCTAACCTAACCTAACCTAACCTAACCTAACCTAACCTAACCTAACCTAACCTAACCTAACCTAACCTAACCTAACCTAACCTAACCTAACCTAACCTAACCTAACCTAACCTAACCTAACCTAACCTAACCTAACCTAACCTAACCTAACCTAACCTAACCTAACCTAACCTAACCTAACCTAACCTAACCTAACCTAACCTAACCTAACCTAACCTAACCTAACCTAACCTAACCTAACCTAACCTAACCTAACCTAACCTAACCTAACCTAACCTAACCTAACCTAACCTAACCTAACCTAACCTAACCTAACCTAACCTAACCTAACCTAACCTAACCTAACCTAACCTAACCTAACCTAACCTAACCTAACCTAACCTAACCTAACCTAACCTAACCTAACCTAACCTAACCTAACCTAACCTAACCTAACCTAACCTAACCTAACCTAACCTAACCTAACCTAACCTAACCTAACCTAACCTAACCTAACCTAACCTAACCTAACCTAACCTAACCTAACCTAACCTAACCTAACCTAACCTAACCTAACCTAACCTAACCTAACCTAACCTAACCTAACCTAACCTAACCTAACCTAACCTAACCTAACCTAACCTAACCTAACCTAACCTAACCTAACCTAACCTAACCTAACCTAACCTAACCTAACCTAACCTAACCTAACCTAACCTAACCTAACCTAACCTAACCTAACCTAACCTAACCTAACCTAACCTAACCTAACCTAACCTAACCTAACCTAACCTAACCTAACCTAACCTAACCTAACCTAACCTAACCTAACCTAACCTAACCTAACCTAACCTAACCTAACCTAACCTAACCTAACCTAACCTAACCTAACCTAACCTAACCTAACCTAACCTAACCTAACCTAACCTAACCTAACCTAACCTAACCTAACCTAACCTAACCTAACCTAACCTAACCTAACCTAACCTAACCTAACCTAACCTAACCTAACCTAACCTAACCTAACCTAACCTAACCTAACCTAACCTAACCTAACCTAACCTAACCTAACCTAACCTAACCTAACCTAACCTAACCTAACCTAACCTAACCTAACCTAACCTAACCTAACCTAACCTAACCTAACCTAACCTAACCTAACCTAACCTAACCTAACCTAACCTAACCTAACCTAACCTAACCTAACCTAACCTAACCTAACCTAACCTAACCTAACCTAACCTAACCTAACCTAACCTAACCTAACCTAACCTAACCTAACCTAACCTAACCTAACCTAACCTAACCTAACCTAACCTAACCTAACCTAACCTAACCTAACCTAACCTAACCTAACCTAACCTAACCTAACCTAACCTAACCTAACCTAACCTAACCTAACCTAACCTAACCTAACCTAACCTAACCTAACCTAACCTAACCTAACCTAACCTAACCTAACCTAACCTAACCTAACCTAACCTAACCTAACCTAACCTAACCTAACCTAACCTAACCTAACCTAACCTAACCTAACCTAACCTAACCTAACCTAACCTAACCTAACCTAACCTAACCTAACCTAACCTAACCTAACCTAACCTAACCTAACCTAACCTAACCTAACCTAACCTAACCTAACCTAACCTAACCTAACCTAACCTAACCTAACCTAACCTAACCTAACCTAACCTAACCTAACCTAACCTAACCTAACCTAACCTAACCTAACCTAACCTAACCTAACCTAACCTAACCTAACCTAACCTAACCTAACCTAACCTAACCTAACCTAACCTAACCTAACCTAACCTAACCTAACCTAACCTAACCTAACCTAACCTAACCTAACCTAACCTAACCTAACCTAACCTAACCTAACCTAACCTAACCTAACCTAACCTAACCTAACCTAACCTAACCTAACCTAACCTAACCTAACCTAACCTAACCTAACCTAACCTAACCTAACCTAACCTAACCTAACCTAACCTAACCTAACCTAACCTAACCTAACCTAACCTAACCTAACCTAACCTAACCTAACCTTTTTTTTTTTTTTTTTTTTAACGTGGTGGAAATGCGTTTACGCACGATACCCCCCCCCTGGGGAAGGGAGGGCCTGTGTGGGACTCCCGCCCTAAGAAGGGCGTCCTACCCACTAAAACCAACCACGGTGTTCCGCCTCGTCACCGAGTCGCGACGCCACGGGAACGCTGACACGCGTCTTCCGCAACGTCGCATGGTGGACGTCCGCAACCGGAACCTAACCTAACCTAACCTAACCTAACCTAACCTAACCTAACCTAACCTAACCTAACCTAACCTAACCTAACCTAACCTAACCTAACCTAACCTTTTTTTTTTTTTTTTTTTTTGCGTCAGGAAAATGCGGTGCATACCCCCCCCGCCAGCGGGGATGGTGGAGGGGGTTATGTGGGGCTCCAACCCACTAAAAACCTGACGGTGTCCTCCGGTGCTGTTGTCGGTGCGAGTGCATGGGTTTCAGCCAACGCTATGCCACCACGCACTCGCTCCCAGCTGCGGCCCACGAAGTTGACAGGGCCCCGCCCGGCTTCGAGGAGGGGAGAGCAGCCCCCTCCTCGGTACAAGCAACGACGCGCGAGAACACACACGCGCCGCTGCGACCCCGTGTGGGCGTATCGGTACCCCGCACCGAGTACACCCGGGGTCCTTCAGGGAGGCGGCAGGAGGAGAGCAAAGCGTCCCCTCCAGCGGCCTGTGCGTCGGCGGCGGATCATCGGGGCGTCAGCCGAAGCCTCTCGCACCCTCTCCGCCTCCTCCTTCTGCAGGAGCACGCTCTCGCAGAAGGTTCGCACGGCCGCAAACGCCTCCCTGGATCCGGCCATCCTCGCCACGATGGCAGCGAGTGACAAATCACCTCCGACTACCGCGATGAGGTCCTCGCGCTCCCTCGCCCAGGCCGGGCACGACTCGAGGGTGTGTTGCGCGGTATCCTCCTCGCGGCCGTCACAATGGTGACACCGCCCGGTCAACTCGCGACCAATCTGGGCGAGGTACGCCCCAAAACAGCCGTGGCCAGTCAGCATTTGGGTCAGCCTGTAGGACAGGCGACCGTGCCCACGACGCATCCACTCCTCCAGCACAGGCTGGAGGGCCTGACAGGTGCGTCGACCGGCTTGGCTGACGGCCAGGCGATCCTGCCACCGCTCCACGGCGGACTGCTCCAACCGAGCCCGCTCCGCCTCGACCTCACGTGGTGCAGGCCTTTGCCCCTGGGACCTCTGGTCTCCCCGCCACTGATAAAGAGCGGCGAGGACCAGTGCATGGAGATCCCATGGCATGCTCCCGGCCAACGCGAGGGAGGCATCCGCCGAGACCGTGCGGTAGCCGCGGATTTCCCGTATGGCCAAGTGGCGCTGCGCCCTCCTCATCAGCATGGCGTTGTGATCCGACATGGCGTCGTACCACACCGGTGCCCCGTACAGGGCCATGGACCGCACGACGCCCATGTACAAACGCCGGCTGAATGAAGAGGGCCCACCCAAGTTCGGCATTAACGTGCCGAGCGCTCCGGCCACCCGCAGGAGTCTCGGCGCCAACCGTTCAAAGTGGGCGCGGAAATTCCAGCGGGGGTCCAGCGTCAGCCCCAAGTATTTGAGGGTTCGCCCTAGTACAATCTGTGTGCCGCCCACAGAGAGATGGGACCCTGCTGGTGGCGCTTGTCGAGGCCCGTGAAAACACAGGGCCTCAGACTTATCGAGCGCCACCTCCAGTCCCAGCCTCCGGATCCGCTGCACCACAGTTGCGACGCCGGCAGTCGCGCGTCGCGTCGCCTCGACGAAGTCGACTCCGCTGGCAGTGACGAGGGTGTCGTCGGCGTAACAGGTTACGCCCACCCCCGTAGTAAGACTGCCGCGGAGGACCCAGTCGTAGCCAATGTTCCACAGGAGTGGTCCTAGAACCGACCCCTGCGGAACGCCACACGACGACTGCCTGCAAACCACTCCTCTTGGGGTGACGCACATCACCTCGCGATCGCTCAGGTAATCGGCGATCACTGCTTGCAGGTAACCTAACCTAACCTAACCTAACCTAACCTAACCTAACCTAACCTTTTTTTTTTTTTTTTTTTTTTTTTTTAACGCAGGAAAACCCATTTATGAGCCGTAGCCGAGACCGGGGGGCCTCAGCCGTGTGTGGGACTCCCGCCGCTCTGGAAAAAGCGAGCGGCGACTACCCACCAAAAACCTGCGGCTTCCCTTCCCTGTCTACGGGGAGACATGGGAGTCTAGCAAAAGCCTTGACATCCATGAACACCCCGGACAGCTGCCCGCCTACACGGCGGGCCCAGCGCGCCCCCCTTGCGGGGAACCTAACCTAACCTAACCTAACCTAACCTAACCTAACCTAACCTAACCTAACCTAACCTAACCTAACCTAACCTAACCTAACCTAACCTAACCGAGTCCCAGCTCGCGCCCTGGACCGAGCACCCGCGCCCAACGCACAGAGCGTCGCTTAGAGTACCCGTATCGCGCTTAAAAAATCCAAAAAGTGGGTTTTTTATCGATTTTACACCAGTGTGATACATCAAAAAACGCGCGCTGACAAGACGCATTTAAAAGTGCAAAAATTTTTTGAAAAAAGTTACAAGTGACAAAGTTATTGTGAAAAAACAAAAATTTTAACTTAAAAAGTGAAACGCTGCTCGATATAGATCGGCGACCTACACTTTGTGAAGTGCTGCTGGAAGCGCCTTAAAACACTTTAAAAGGTGACACCAATTTGGGATTTTTCTGGCCACTAGGGTGGCCGTGAAGTCCAAAACAACAACTTTCTCCGAGCCACCAAGTCGCGAACCGGAGGAGTGCGGCTGTTTTTGAAGGCAGCATTCGACGCAGCTACAGACGAGGAGCCGGGTGCCGAAAACCGCTTGAAAATTGGACAAAGCTAAGTGTCTCTTTTGCGACTTAGAAATTTCGGACTTTTTGTGACAACCCTAGCGGGAGATCCAGCGCGGCAACCCTAGACTTTTATAGTTTTAAAAAATAGTTTAGCCTACACCCTATATTGTGTTAAATTTTTGTTTTAGATTTAATATAAAATTTTTTAAGATATTAGTGTTTAAAGTCTTAAAAAATTCGGGGGTTGAAAAGTGCCACCCCTAGAAAGTTCCAAAAAATATTTTAGGGTTAACAAAAAATTAGGCTAGGCATACAATTTTAAATTAGAATTTTTAGACATAAACTTTTAGAGCTATAAGATTTTTTGTGTTTCTGCGGATGCGAAACAATTAAATTTTAATTTAATTAGTAAATTCCGCCCCCTAGGGATAAGCTAAAAATCGGTTTGACACACCGCTGAATAGGTCTCTTTACACCCTATCCAGCGGTGTAATCAGAACCCACGCGTCTGCAGTAGTTTAGATTTTATTAAAATTTTACGTAAGACATAATAATACCAAAACGGCAAAGTTAGGCTGGTAATAGGGCAAATCAAATTATTCTAAGTCGCTGAAACTTAAATTTGGGAAAACTTTTTAAAATCAATATTTTGACAACCAGGGGTCCAAATTTTACGGGGTTTTCGACATTAGGTCAAGGGTAGTTAGTGCTACCAATTTTGAAAGTTTTTTCAAAATTTTAAGGGGTGAAAATTTTTCAAAAAAATTTTTAGGGGTGAAAACCACCCCTTTTGAAAATCAAAAACTTTTTGGGGACAAAATAATTGCCAGTGTAACTTTGTCTCATAGTCAAATAGCTTAATTTCTTACAGTTTGTATTGATTTAGGGTGTCTTTGTGTACGTAAATTATTTGTAATCGACCTAAGAAAATTTTCTAAGTCGATGAACTATAAAGTTGGAAAAGCATTTTTGAACGGGACCCAGATCCGGATACGTGCCGCGGAGACGATTCCAGCAACACCAGGGACGACTCTCTACGACCAGTGGTTGCGGAGATACAGGGCTTTAAAGTTCCGTCGGCCATCTTGGTCCGCCATTTTGGTTTTGCAGTGGGACCCATAACTCCGCTCTCGCTGGGCCTAGAGCGACGCGGCTTGGATTGTAACTCCTGGAATAGGCTTCCGCAGAGACCTACTTGGGTAGAGTTCTAGTTTAGTAGAGTCGCTTTTTGACAAAAATTTTGTAGAGTCGCTCCGGCCAAATCGTAGGGACACGAAAACAACTCAGGTAACTTTTTTCCCTGAGTCTATACGACCATTGGAACCGGAGATATCGGCTTTTGAAAAAATTGGCGGCCATATTGTCCGCCATTTTGAAAATAATAGAACTTGCATAACTCTGCAACCAGAAGTCCCAGAAGGCCGAAATTTTTTCTGCGGACTTTGACTTAGGAAGTACTACCAGGACAACTCACTACTGAGAGCATAGCTCTACGTAGAGCTCTTAGAGATAGAAAACTTTTTAAATTTTTTGAACTTTTTAAAAATAAATTTGTTAGGTTAGGTTTTCGCGAGGTAAACAAATAGTCATAGAGACTAACACTCTACATAGAGTAGTTAACAGGGACGGGAAACTAAGAAAAACCCTGAAAAATAGCACAAAACGACTCACCTGCATTGCAACTGCAAATTGAGGTACTCTGCTGGCTGTAGAGTCGCGCGTTGCACCTGAAACAGGAAAAATTATTAAAAATCTTCATTTCGTTTTATTCATTTTACTTTATTTTTCTTTCCCAGTGTTCCCTTGCTTTATTTTGCTTTTACTGTGTTATTGTTTTCTCTTGCATTGACTACTGTGTCTATTGACCAGTACTCTTAGGATAGTAGACTTTACAAGATTCTTTTGAATCTAGACTTTACCTCTGACATAGCTCTGTCCAACATGATTTGCGCGCGCACCCCCGCCAAAAAGACTGCGACGGAAAAAACCCCCCCAAGAAGTTCGGACAAAGAGGAGGCAGGACCTCCACGGATTTCTCCGACGCAGACCTCCAAAGTGAGGCGCAGCATAGGAGAGTGGGAGAGTGCGAGTTTGGACCCGAGGCCTTGCACCTCCATGGCGCATCCCCACTCACCGAAGAAGACAGCCCCTGTCTCAGGAGCAACGCAGAGGACGAGACCAAAGGCGGCACTTTTGGTAGAGTCGAAGACGGCACGTAGAACTTCGGTAGAAACAGCAGCAGTGTCGCCAGGATCGCAACCGGAGACAGCTAAGACCAGTGACAGGGTGACCCAGGCCAGGAACTGGCTGCAAAGGGCGAAGACGCATATTAATGCTTCTCGCAATTTGCGGGCAGATCTGAAGGACGGGATCACCCTGGCAGTGGAAAAGTTGTACCAGCTGGTGAAGGAGGCCACACTGGAGACCGCAGCACCTGTAAAAGAAATAGAAATTAATAAAATAATAGAGAAGAGGGAAGAAAAGGGGAGACAAAGGAGCGACCAGGATATCTTAGGGATTGAAGGAAAGGAACTGATTAATTTGGTAAAAGAACAGAGCAAGAAGATAGACCAAACAAACGAGGAATTAAACAAGTTGAGGGACTCTATCACGTCGTACCAGGAGACCGCACAGAGGCAGATCACCTACGCCTCCGTGGTAACAACCTCCCCCCGAAAACCAGCGGTGGAGAGAAAGAGTGCACTCCACTCGATAGTTATAGAGGCAAAGGACGAGACTGTGACTGGAGACGAAGTCATGCAACAAGTAAGAGAGGCTGTGAACGCCAAAGATGGATGGGTCACGGTAGAAAGAGTGAGAAAGGTGAAGGACCGGAAAGTGATACTCGGATGTAGGACCACTGAAGAACGGGAGCGAGTAAAGGAGCGACTCCAAAATGCAGCGAGTCGACTTAAGTTCGAGGACATGAAAAACCAGGACCCAATGGTGATCCTCCGCGATGTCATATCCAACCACACAGATCAGGACATCACTACGGCATTAAGGAACCAGAATGGGATGGTTTTTCATGGCCTCGAAAATAAGGACGACCGCATGGAAGTTAAGTTCCGACGCAAGGCACGGAACTCACTGATGTGCCATGTAGTTCTTCGCGTATCTCCGCAGATCTACAACCGCATGCTGGAGAGGGGCACAGTACACGTGGACATGCAAAGGGTTAAGGTCGCTGACCAGTCCCCGCTGGTGCAATGTTCCGTGTGCCTAGCCTACGGTCATGGCAGAAGATTCTGCAAAGAATCAACACCTAAGTGCACGCACTGCGGAGGTCCACATACGAGGAAGGAGTGCGCAGATTGGCTGGCAGCTGAGCCACCAAAATGCTGCAATTGCGCAGCCGGGAAGCTGGACAACATCGAGCACAACGCGTACAGCCTGGAGTGTCCGGTGCGACGCAGATGGGAGGCACTAGCCAGAGCAAAAGTGCAGTACTGCTAAGGTGGTTCCGGAGAATACTGGGGCGAGAAACCCCACCAGATACTATGCAGTCAGGAGCCCTATGTGGGAGGCAGAAGGAGAATGAAGGACTACCGAGGAGCGAGAGTCTACCAGAACGCTGCAGTAGGAGATGGGACTGTAAAAGCGGCGATAGTCGTCTTTGACGGTGAACTCGACGTTATACAGTGCCCGAAACTCACCAACGACAATATAGTCGTGGTGAGGATCCGAACCAGCGCCTGGGAAATCGCGGCGGTGTCCTTCTACTTCGAGCCGGATCAACCCATAGGGCCATACCTGGACCGGCTAAGGGAGGTCGTAGAGGAGTTGGGCCCTAGATCACTGCTCATAGGAGGTGACAGCAACGCCAAGAGCACCTGGTGGGGCAGCACAATTGAGGACCACAGGGGGGCTGATATGTCCGGAACCCTGGAAGAGTCCGGCCTGCAAGTGCTGAACAGAGGCCATATACCCACCTTTGACACAGTGAGAGGCAACAGAATCTATACAAGCCACGTCGACGTAACCGCATGCTCTGAGGATTTGCTGGAGCTCATCGATAGCTGGAAGGTGGATCAAGGCATGATCAGCTCAGACCACAATGCCATCACCTTTAATGTAAACCTTCGCAGTGGGAAGGGATTGAAGGTGATGAGAACCACCCGACAGTATAATACGAAGAAGGCAGACTGGTGTCTCTTCAACACTACTTTGGCTGAAGCGAAGGCATTGAGGGATGTAAGTACTGAAGGCATCAACCGCATCGAGGACGAACATCAACTAGAGGAGACGGTAGTAAAGTACACCGAGGCCATAACCGATGCGTGTAAGGCGAGCATGCCAATAAAAAAGAGTACGGAGATCCTTAAAATCCCTTGGTGGAGCGAAGAACTCACCAAACTGAAGAAGACTATGGTCACATACCGGCGAAAGATCCGAAACGCGGCATTACATCACAGAGACACAGCAGTTGCCGAGTACCTGAAGAAAAAGGAGGAGTATGAACATCAAGCCAAGCTAGCCCAGGTATCCAGTTGGAAAGATTTTTGTACTAAGCAGGATCGTGAGGGCCTCTGGGAGGGTATCTACAGGGTGATCAAAAGGACCGCCAATAGAGAAGAGGACTTAACCCTGACTAAAGATGGAGAGTCATTGAACCCCGCTGAATCAGCCAACCTACTTGCGGAGACTTTCTTCCCATGGGACCAGGAAGAAGCGGAGAACGAGTACCATCGCCACATTAGAGCAGAAGCGGAGAGAGTGAACGAGCAAAAACATGCTGAAGAACATGACCCGCCGTTCACACAGACCGAGCTAAAGACCGCGATGGGGAGCTTCAACCCGAAGAAGGCCCCTGGGGCGGATGGCTTCACGGCTGATATATGCTCCAAGGCTATACTCCAGGATCTGGACGCCTTCCTTGCCCTTCTCAACAAGTGTCTCCTCATTGGATACTTCCCTGCCATCTGGAAGCGAGCCACAGTCGTGGTACTGAGGAAACCGGGCAAGGAAGACTACACGAACCCCAAGGCTTATAGACCAATCGGTCTGCTGCCGGTCCTGGGTAAGATCCTGGAGAAGATTCTAGTAGCACGGATGAAATGGCATTTAATACCGAGGTTTAGTACTCGCCAGTACGGATTCATGCCCCAGAAAAGCACCGAGGACGCCCTCTATACACTAGTGCACCGCATTAAGGGTAAGATGGAGCTGAAGAAGCTGGTAACCCTAGTGTCACTGGATATAGAGGGGGCCTTCGATAGCGCTTGGTGGCCAGCCATCAGAGTCCGTCTGGCTGAGGAAAAGTGCCCGGTAAATCTCAGGAGGCTGCTAGACAGCTATTTGGAGCACAGAAGCGTAAAAGTCAGGTACGCCGGAGAGGAAGTCGCACGGAATACCAACAAGGGATGCGTACAGGGGTCTATTGGTGGTCCCATCCTGTGGAACTTGCTTCTGGATCCTTTACTGCAGGAACTAGAGAGGAGGGGACACTACGTCCAGGCATTTGCTGACGACGTGGTCATGCTTTTCGACGGGGACACAGCATTGGAAATTGAGAGAGAGGCAAACGCTGCCCTTTCATACGTTCGGGAGTGGGGTATTAGGAATAAGTTGCGTTTTGCGCCACATAAAACTTGCGCAATGATCTTAACACGTAAGATCAAACACGATACGCCACGACTTGCGATGGGAGGTGTGGATATTGCTATGTCGGAGGAAGTAAAGATTTTAGGATTATTGATAGATCATAAACTTACTTTTAACCGGCATATAGCCACCCAATGTAGGAAAGCCCTAGACATTTATAAGCAGGTAGCCAGAGCTGCAAAAATTAATTGGGGTTTACACGCCGAAATAGTTAGACTCATTTACGTCGCAACAATTGAGCCCATTATAATGTATGCGGCTTCAGCGTGGGCGCCCGCGGCAACTAAAATAGGGGTGCAGAAAGTACTGAACTCAGTGCAGAGAGGTTTCGCCCAGAAGCTTTGCAAATCATACCGTACAGTCTCTCTACACTCGGCGTTGACTCTGGCGGGGATACTACCTCTCGACCTCAGAATACAGGAAGCAGCCGCCCTGTACGAGACGAAGAGAGGGTCGCCCCTTCCAGAGTTGGGAGACAGAGAGACCGAGAGTAGGGTAGGATTTGCAGAAACTCCTCATCCAGCTACGCATATGGACATACGATTCGAACGCCTGGAGGACCAAAGTCTAGTCGATAGACACAACGTGCAGGAGGTGCGAATTTTCACCGACGGCAGCAAAATTGAGGGGAAGGTCGGAGCCGCTCTTTCTGTATGGAAGGGTGAAACCGAAATCCGGAACCAAAAGTTTTGTCTGTCCGCGTACTGCACCGTCTATCAGGCGGAATTGTTGGCCATATGCAAGGCAACGGGCGGAGTCCTTAAGGGGAGGGAGAGAAGTTACGGTCTGTACAGCGATTCGATGGCCGCTCTGGAAACGATCGCCAACCATAGCTCCCTTCACCCCCTTGCAGTTGAGTCGAGGGAGAACCTGCGGAAGGCTTTTGTCCAGGGCAAAGATGTCTCTTTGTTCTGGATAAAGGCACATGCAGGGCTCCAGGGAAACGAACGCGCCGACGATCTGGCCAAGGAAGCTGCACTGGCCTCAAAAAGAAAGCCCGACTATGATCAATGCCCAACATCTTTCGCGAAGAAAACCATACGCAACCGTTCCATTGTTAAATGGAACGATCGTTATAGGATAGGCGAAACCGCGTCGATAACAAAGCTTTTCTTTCCAAATGCCGGAGATGCGTACCGCTTGGTACGTAAGATCAAGCCAGCAGGGTTGCTCACGCAGGTCCTCACGGGGCATGGTGGATTCTCCCAGTACTTGCATCGTTTCAAGTGCGCGGAGAGTCCATCATGCGACTGTGATCCCGTTAGGGAGCAGACGGTGCCTCACCTTCTCTCGGAATGCCCAGCCCACGATAGAGTCCGTTATGACTTTGAACAAAGAACTGGGGAAAAAGTTATTACGACCAAGTTTCACGAGCTTATAGGCAGTAAGGCGACTCGCGAAGCTTTCATTGTCTATTGTGAAAAAATCTGTGAAATAACGATAAATAAGAATAAAACATAGAATAAGTAAATTAGCTATAAGAATTATTTTGTAAAATAATGCACCTGTAGCTAAATAGTAAGTAGATAAATAAGATGTATTAAGAATAGATATGTGTAACTTGGACAATTAATTAGACTGTTTAAATGTAATTGATATATAATAAAAATGTGTGTTAGTAATAAGATAGAATAAGAACACTGTAATAAAAACAAGAACAGTACTAAATATTTCCCTATGTTAGTAATAAGATAAAATAAGAACTTTGTAATATAATAAGAAAGAGCAAACATCTGTATAACAATAAAAAATGTAATAGAAATAAAATTTAAGATAAATATTAAAATGTTTAAGAAAAAGTCGTCTTCTTGCAAACTGTTTAATAAAAATAAAATGTAATAGAATAAGTATAAAAAATAAAAATAGAATAGAATAAGCAAATGTATATGTAAACAATAATAAAAAAGGCTGTTGGCAACTAATTTAAATAAAGATAACCCTAAAAGAAAAGATAAAAAAGAGCCCTTAGAAGTTCGCAATCCTGAACACATATTCGGGGGACAGAGCCGAAAAAAAAAAAAAAAAAAAAAAAAAAAAAAAAAAAAAACCAGTCCCAGCTCGCGCCCTGGACCGAGCACCCGCGCCCAACGCACGAAGCGTCACGCTGAGTACCCGTATCGCGCTGAAAAAATCGAAATTGTGGGTTTTTTACCGATTTTAGTACCTTGTGATACATCAAAAAACGCGCGCTGACGAGACGCATTCAAAAGTGAAAAAATTTTAGTGAAAAAGTGTTTGGTGGTAAAGTTACTGCGGAAAAACCGATTTTTAAACTTAAAAAGAGCAACGCTGCTCGATTTAAAGCGGTGACCCCCAAATTTTTTAGTGCAGTTAGAAGCGCCTTAAGACTTCCTTCAAAGTGACACCAATTTTGGATTTTTCCGACCACGGGCGTGGTCGTGAAAGCCAAAAAAACAACTTTCACCGAGCCACCAAAAGTGGAACCAGAAGAGTGCGGCCAATTTTGAAAACAGCATCCGACGCCCCTGCAGACGAGGAGCCGGGAGCTGAAAACCGCATCGAAATTGGACGAAGTTAAGTGGCATTTTTTGGACTTTGAAATTACAGACATTTTTGGACAGCCCTAGCAGGAAAACCAGCGCGGCAACCCTAGCATTTAAGATATCTTAAAAATAGCTTAGCATATACCCTATATTGTGTTAAAATTTTGCATTAGGTTTAATTAGAAAAATTATTTGATTTTTAACTTTAAAATTTTCAAAAAATCGAGGGTCAAAAAGTGGCAACCCTACGAACTTTAAAAAATAATTTTAGGGTGTAATAAAATTAGACTTAGCTATTAAAATTTAATTTAGATTTTTACTATCTATATTTCTTTAATTGTAAGGTTTTTCACGAGTTTTGCGTGTGCGAAACAATTAATTTATAGTAATTTCACCCCCTAAGGGTTGTGCTAAAAATCTTTTTGACACACCACTAAATAGGTCCCTTTACAGCCTATTTAGTGGCGCTATTAAAACCCACCCGTCTCAAGTAGTTTGTTTCACAATAGGGTTACAAGTACAACCAGAACGGCAAAATTAAGTTGGTAATCGACATAAGTCAAAATATTCTAAGTCGATGAACTAAAAACTTGAGAAAAAATTCTAAAATCTATATCTTGACAATTAGGGGTTTAATTCAAGCAGGGTTTTCGGTAACGGACCTAGGGTAGCCAGGGCTCACTAAAGTAAAAATTTCAAAAAAAATTAAAGGGGTTGAAAATTTTCAAAAATTTTTAAGGGGTGAAAACCACCCCCTAGAAACTCAAAAAATTCTGGGGTTTTAGACAATTATTATTTAAGTCTTGTCTTATAGTAAAAAATTTTAATTTCTTGAATTTGGTTAGTATTTAAGCTGTTTTTGTGTGCGTTAAATTGCTGGAAATCGACTTGAAAATTTTCTAAGTCAATGAACAAAAATCTTGGAAAATTTTATTAAATCGATAATTCGATAACTAGGGGTCCTTTTTTGACGGGGTTTTCGGCTTGGGGCTTGGGGTGAGCGGGGCTACCTTGTGGGGAAAAATTATTAAAATTTTGCAGGCAAAAATATTTTTAAGGGTGAAAACTACCCCTACAATTTTAAAAAATTTTCAGGGATTAGATTATAGACAGTTAACACCTGGGTATAATTAAAAATTTTATAATTTATACAATAAGAATTTTTTTTTGGGTGTTATCATTTGTAGAATTTTAGAAAATTAAACTTTGTACACCCCCTGCACTGTAGGGGTTGATTGCGCAAGGGTCACTATTTTAATTTTATTTTGTGTATTTCACCGTGTGTATTTTACAGGAAACTCGAGCATCCTAGCTAATATAGGAGCTGAGATATTAAATAAAGTGTGTGTGCAGGGAAAAACTACCCCTATTTTGTATCGTCTTTTTGTATTTTAATTTATTGATATTTTTAAAAACTTTTTTCTCAAACATATGTGCTTTAGCTGTAGGTAAAATTATCCGGATTTGTTATTGTTTTTTGAAAGACTTCTTCTAACAAAAATATTTATTTTCTAAAAAAGTGTCAAAATTTCAACCCTTAACTTCAAAATTTAATAAAAACTGTATTAATACAATATTTGAAAATTTTTAAAGTTCCAAAAGTTAGTAAATTTAAGCGTCTATACGCCTGTCTTAATATTAGAATTTTTAATTAATAAATAATTGTTAATATTACTAGTACAAAATAGGGGTGTTTTTATAGGCTGTAAACTTTGAAGGGTTGTAGAAAATTCAGGAGTTGAGATATCAAAAATCTAGCGACGTGACGATCGTTTTTTCGTTAAAACCAACACATCGGTGCAAAAAATTTCGAGAAAAACTCAAAATCTAGGGGGGTCATTTTGAGTTTGAAATTACGTAATCGGAAATTTGGGGCAAAATTTATTTCGGCAATAACTCCGGCTTTTGTGCACCGATTTGAGTAAACGGCACGTCGTTGGATAGGTCTCGACGAGACACACAACCGCCATATAGAACTCTACACTCTGGGTAGAGCCCTTCAAAAGTTATAGAGCAAAGTGTATTTTTCGTAGTTTTAAATTTTTTGTGACTAGTACATAAGAGATAAATTCTTGTCCGTTTAGGATAATATTGTTGTTTACGGACTCTACATAGAGATATTTTTTGTTTTTCATTTTGAACTCTATTGGTTTGAACGGTGGTAAGATCTGTATAGCCGCTGTAAAGACGAATTCAGCGATATTAAGCTCGACTCTCTACGACCAGCGGTTGCGGAGATACAGGGATTCAAAAAGTCGCCGGCCATTTTGGTCCGCCATTTTGTTTTTGTGTTTCGACCCATAACTCCGCTCCCGTTGGGCCTAGAGCGGCGCGGTTTTCGCTGGAACCTTTAGGACAGGCCCCTGTAGGGTTTTATAAGGATAGAGTCAAAAAATTGTAGAGTCGTATTTTCGGAAAAAACTGGTAGAGCTCTTCAGGTTCAAGTGTAGAGAGTATCAAACCACACCGGGAACTTTTTTCCCCGAACTCTTACGATACCTGGAACCGGAGATATCAGCATTCTAATATTTGGTCAGCCATTTTGGCCGCCATTTTGGAAAATTAGAAACTGTCATAACTTCTCAGCCAAAAGTCCTAGAGGAACGAGACTTTTTCTGGGATAATAGTCTTAGGTAGATCTACCAATATACCATACGGTAGAGACCGAGGCTCTACATAGTTTTCCAAAGGATCTTAAGTACTAAAATTTTAAAACCCTTCAATTAGAATTGGTTTAGGTTAGGCTTTTGAGAGGCGAGACTATTAGTTTTACGGACAAACACTCTACATAGAGTTACCAGGGAGCGGAAAACCTTGAGCCACTTACAAAGCGTCTGTAAGCCGATCGAAATAGACCACCGGCATAGCAACTGCGCATTGAGGAACTCTGCTGGCTTGGAGAGTCGCGCGCCCCATCTATAACAAACGAAAATTAATAAAAATCCATCTGTGCTGAGTGGTATTCTTTTTCTTTTTTCATTCTCATTTCATTAAATCGGCCCTACTCTTGTTTTTCCAGTGCCTTTGTTTTCTTTTTATTTGTGTATTGTTCTGACAACTGAGTCTATTGACCAGTGTCTTAGTATAGGTAGAGTTAAGTTTCATTTGATAGATACGGTTCTTTGAACCATATTTTGTTTTATTGACCAGACAAAGCTCTGTCCAATATAATGGCAACTGCGCGCACCCCAGCCAAAAAGGCGACGATGACAAACCCCCCCATATCCCCGATGCGTGAAGTAGACGGAGTGAAGGCAGGACCTCCACAGACTACACCGACCAAATCTACTAGTGTGAGACGCAGCATCGGTGAATGGGAGAGTGCAAACGCAGAACCGAGGCCGTGTACCTCGGCAACGCATGCCCACACCAAAAATGACGGCCTCGGTCTCCGCGGCACCGGCGAGGACCAAACCGAAGATGGTTGTCCCCTCCGAGCCTAGGGCGGCGGCGGGGAGAGCCTCGACGGGGTCAGCGGCGGTGTCGCCGGGACTGAAAACAGAATCAGTTAAATCTGCCGACAGGGTGACCCAGGCCAAAAACTGGCTCCTGAGGGCAAAGGCTCATATCAGCGAGTCTCGCAATCTTAGGGCGGACCTTAAGACCGGGATCACCCTGGCGGTAGAAAAACTATACCAGTTGGTGAAGGAAGAGGCGGCATCAAAACCTGGAACAGAAAATAAGCAAAAGGAAAAATCTGTTACAGGACAGCAAGAAGGGGAAAAGACAAGGAATTTAGTTCAGGATGAAGTGGAAATGGAAGAGAACAAGTTGATAGTACTTATGAAGGAACAAGGGGAAAAGATTGACAGGACTCAAAAGGAAATTGAAAAACTCAGAGAGACCATCATCCTTCAGCATGAGACCGCGAGACAGCAAATGACGTACGCGAACGTGACAGCAATACAACATAATAAACCAGCGGTAGAAAGGAGGAGTGCGCTTCACTCGATTGTTATCGAGTCCAAGAACGAGACCGAGACAGGAGATGAAGTAATGAAACAAGTCCAGGAAGCTGTAAATGCTAAGGATGGATGGGTCACCGTGGAGAGGGTCCGCAAGATAAAAGACAAGAAGGTAATACTTGGCTGCAGAACTATTGAAGAAAGGGAAAAAGTCAAAGAACGACTCCAAAGCGCCGCTAGTCGCCTTCATTTCGAGGACATGAAGAACCAGGACCCAATGGTTATTCTCAGGGACATCATCTCAAGCCATACTGATCAAGATATTCTACAGGCACTGAGGAACCAGAATGGGAGTGTCTTTCATGGCCTCGAAAAGGGGGACGACAGGACGGAGATTAAGTTCCGGCGCAAAGCGAGGAATCCACTGATGAATCACGTCATCGTGAGGGTCTCCCCACAAATTTACAACCGCTTGATGGAGAAAGGTGCAGTGCATATCGACATGCAAAGGATACGGGTTGCGGATCAATCCCCACTTGTCCAGTGCTCCATGTGCTTGGCGTACGGACATGGGAGGAGATTTTGTAAGGAGACCATACCTAAGTGCACGCACTGTGGGGGCCCACACATGAGGAGTGAATGTGCAGACTGGATGACGGCAGTAGCTCCAAAGTGTTGTAACTGTACAGCGGCAAAACTAGAAGTCACAGAGCACAACGCATATAGCTCAGAGTGTCCGGTGCGCAGGAAGTGGGAGGCACTGGCACGAGCTAAAGTACAGTACTGCTGAGGTGGTTCCTACGCATTCTGGGGCAGGCGTCCCCACCAGATGTTATGCAGTGGCTCAGGCGAACCTACAGCGCAAGGAACTTGCAACGACCGAACTCATGGTGGAGGCCAGCAAACGCAAATTAGCGTTTGCGCTGGTCCAGGAGCCTTACGTGGGCAGGGTGAAGAGGATGAAGGACTACCGTGGGGCGAGAGTCTACCAGAACGCTGCAGTAGGAGATGGGACTGTTAAGGCGGCGATCGTCGTCTTTGATGGCGAGCTCGACGTCGTACAGTGCCCGAAACTCACGAGCGACAATATTGTCGCAGTGAGGATCCGAACCAGCGCCTGGGAAATCGCGGCGGTGTCCTTCTACTTTGAACCGGATCAACCCATAGGGCCATACCTGGAACGGCTGAGGGAGGTCGTAGAGGAGCTGGGCCCAAGATTACTGCTGATAGGCGGAGACAGCAACGCCAAGAGTACCTGGTGGGGCAGCACCGTAGAAGACCACAGGGGTGAAGAAATGTCCGGGACCCTGGAAGAGTCTGGATTGCAGGTACTCAACACAGGTGACACGCCAACGTTTGATACCGTGAGAGGTACGAGGGTGCTCACCAGCTACGTTGATATAACAGCCTGTTCCGAAAACCTACTGGAACTGGTCGATAACTGGAGGGTAGACCAGGAGATGACGAGCTCGGACCACAACGCTATCACCTTTAACATAAGTCTCCGCAAAAGTAGAGGTCTGAAGGTCCAGAGGACAACCAGGCTCTATAATACAAAGAAAGCGGACTGGGATCTGTTTAACACCACCCTAATAGAGGCTAAATCTCGAGACGACATTAACGCTGAACGAATAAACAATATTGTAAGCCAAGACCAACTAGAACAACTCGTCCGAGAATATTCTAACGCCATCACAGAAGCCTGCAAAATCAGCATGCCGGTAAAGAAAAGTACCGAGGTACTTAAGATCCCATGGTGGAATGATGAGCTCGCGAGGCTGAAAAAAGTTACCACTACCTTCAGGCGTAAGATCAGAAACGCGGCACCGCACCGCAGAGATATAGTGGTAGCTGAGTACCTGGAAAAGAAAGAGGAATACGAGTGCCAAGCCAAGAAAGCCCAAATAGATAGTTGGAAAGAGTTCTGCAGCAAACAAGATCGTGAAGGCCTATGGGAGGGGATTTACAGAGTAATAGGCCGGACCACCAGGAGAACAGAAGACCTGACCCTAACCAAAGACGGAGCACACCTGAACCCAAGAGAATCGGCGAACTTACTAGCGGAGACATTCTACCCACAAGACCTGGAGGAAACTGACGATGAACACCATCGCATGACAAGAGAGTCAGCGAAGAAGGTAAATGAGTTGAGGCATGATGAACAACATGACCCACCATTTACCGAGGTGGAGCTGAAGACTGCGGTGGGGAGTTTTAATCCAAAGAAGGCCCCAGGAGCGGATGGCTTCACAGCAGACATCTGCAGCCGGGCTATCCACCAGGACCTGGACGCCTTCCTTGCCCTGTGTAACAAGTGTCTACTGATCGGACACTTCCCGGACATCTGGAAGGAAGCCACAGTGGTGGTATTGAGAAAACCGGGCAAGGACGATTACACGAAACCCAAGGCTTACAGACCTATTGGTCTGTTGCCGGTACTGGGGAAGGTCCTGGAAAAGATTATAGTAGCAAGGATCAAATGGCATCTAGTACCGAGGATTAGTACTCGCCAGTATGGATTCATGCCCCAGAGGAGCACCGAGGACGCCCTCTATACGCTAATACACCGCATCAAGGGTAAGATTGAGCTGAAGAAGCTGGTAACCCTAGTGTCATTGGATATAGAGGGGGCCTTCGATAGCGCATGGTGGCCGGCAATCCGAGTCCGTCTGGCTGAGGAAAAGTGCCCGGTAAATATCAGGAGGCTACTGGATAGCTATCTGGAGCGCAGAAAAGTCAGAGTAAGATTCGCCGGGGAAGAAGCGGTAAAGGACACAAACAAAGGATGCGTGCAAGGGTCAATCGGTGGTCCCATCTTGTGGAACCTTCTGCTGGACCCTCTACTGTGGGAGTTAGAGAGCAGGGGACACTACGTCCAGGCTTTTGCCGATGACGTGGTGTTGGTTTTTGATGGCGATACGGCGATGGAGGTTGCTGGAAGGGCGAATGCGGCCCTTGCATACGTTCAGCAGTGGGGAGCGCGGAACAAACTGAAGTTTGCTCCACAAAAAACCTGCGCGATGGTGCTCACGAGGAAACTCAAACACGACACACCACTGCTTACTATGGGGGGGGTTGACATCGCCATTTCTAGGGAAGTAAAAATTCTAGGGCTCATAATAGATGATAAGTTAACTTTCAGCGCACACATCGCAAACCAAACCAGGAGAGCTCTGGAAATTTACAAACAGCTTTCGAGAGCCGCTAAAGTAAATTGGGGTTTGCATCCGGAGGTTATCCGCCTAATTTATACCGCAGCCGTCGAACCAGTCATCATGTACGCCGCGGCAGCGTGGGCTCCTGCGACCAACAAGATCGGGGTGCAGAAGTTGCTAAACTCGGTTCAGAGGGGTTTCGCTCAGAAGCTCTGCAAATCATACCGGACAGTCTCTCTACACTCGGCACTGACACTGGCGGGGATACTGCCTCTCGACCTCAGAATACAGGAGGCAGCCGCCCTGTATGAGACGAAGAGAGGGTCATCCCTTCCAGAGTTAGGAGACAGAGAGACCGAGAGTCCGGTGGGATTTGCGGAGACTCCACACCCGGCAACACATGTGGCCATAGAGTTCGAATGCCTGGTAGACCAAAGCCTTGTGGACAGGTACAACGTGCAGGAGGTGCGAATTTTCACCGACGGCAGTAAAATCGAGGGGAAGGTCGGAGCCGCACTTTCCATATGGAAAGGTGAGGCCGAGATTCGGAACCGAAAATTTTGTCTGTCCGAGTACTGCACAGTTTACCAGGCGGAACTGTTGGCCATATGTAGGGCAATGGGTGAGATCCTGAAGGGGAGGGAGAAGAGTTATGGTCTATACAGTGATTCGATGGCCGCTTTGGAGACGATCACTAACCATGGCTCCCTCCACCCCCTTGCCGTGGAGACAAGGGAGAGCTTGAGGAAAGCCTTTACCCAGGGCAAAGATGTTTCTTTGTTCTGGATAAAGGCACATGCAGGCCTCCCTGGCAATGAACGCGCCGACGATCTGGCCAAGGAAGCAGCCATAGCTTCAAAGAAGAAACCGGACTACGACCGCTGCCCGGTGTCCTTTGTTAAAAGAACGCTACGAGGACGTTCCATTATTAAATGGAGCGATAGGTACGGATCAGGTGAAACGGCATCGGTAACAAAGCTTTTCCTCCCAAACGCCGAAAACGCGTACCGTTTGGTGCGCAAAATAAAGCCAGCAGGGATGCTCACGCAAATACTCACTGGGCATGGTGGATTCTCCCAGTACTTGAACCGCTTCAAGTGCAGGGAGAGTCCATCCTGCGCATGCGACCCCGATCAGGACGAAACGGTTCCCCACCTCCTAATCGCTTGCCCAATATTTGACAAAGCCAGATTTGACCTTGAGCAAAAAGTAGGTACAAAGATTAGTCTGAACAACTTACACGAATTGATAGGTGGAAAAATAACTAGGACAGACTTTATTTCATATTGTATAAAAATTTGTGAAATAGTAAACAAACGAAATAAAACTTGAATAAATAACTTTGCTACCATTATTATATGTAAATAATAACAAGTAGCAAACCATTAACTTAGATTAAGCAATAATGTACGTAACAGTAGAAATAAGGAAATGTAATGGTATAAAACAGTTGAAAAAGGCATATTGTAATTTAAAGTATAAGAAATGTGTAGACTAAATAAATATAAGTACTGTAGTAGATATAAAAACCAAATTGTATAATTAGCTGGTAATAAAACTGTTAAAATAAATAACGTTATAAACTGTACGATAAATAAGATAGATACTAAGGTACAATGTAGTAGATTAAAAATAAATAGATGCAGCAATATTATTTCAAATAAAGATAAACCCCAAAAAAGATAAAAGCACCCTTTGAGCGATCCAATCCTGGACGAATATTCGGGGGACAGAGCTGCTGCAAAAAAAAAAAAAAAAAAAAAAAAAAAAAACCTAACCTAACCTAACCTAACCTAACCTAACCTAACCTAACCTAACCTAACCTAACCTAACCTAACCTAACCTAACCTAACCTAACCTAACCTAACCTAACCTAACCTAACCTAACCTAACCTAACCGGGGCCCCTTTCCTTTCCTTAACTTTCTTCATAATACCTTCCTTCCTCTCTTTCCCTTGCCCCTTTTTAAAAATACTATCCACCCTGGCCCCCCATGGAAGTCCTCAAATTGACGCCTCGGGGGCCTACAGTGATTTAAGGACAGACCACATCTCGGTCTATCCTTGGATCCCCAACCCATGCATCAAATCTCCTCCCATTCTAACCTAACCTTTCCCAAACATACTAAAAAAAAAAAACACAAACATAATAAATAAAGTTAAAAAAAAAAAAAAAAAAAAAAAAAAAAAAAAAAAAAAACCTAACCTAACCTAACCTAACCTAACCTAACCTAACCTAACCTAACCTAACCTAACCTAACCTAACCTAACCTAACCTAACCTAACCTAACCTAACCTAACCTAACCTAACCTAACCTAACCTAACCTAACCTAACCTAACCTAACCTAACCTAACCTAACCTAACCTAACCTAACCTAACCTAACCTAAAGGCTTCAAAGTCTTGTCGGCCATCTTGGTCCGCCATTTTGTTTTTACTTTAGGACCCATAACTCCGCCCCCGTTGGGCCTAGAGCGACGCGGTTTTGACTAGGATTCTTAGAACAGGCTTCCCTAAGGATCATCTTAGGTAGAGTCAAATTTCAGTAGAGTCGGTTTTAGCAAAAAACTTGGTAGAGCTGCCCCAACTAAAGTGTAGATTTAAGTTAACAACTCAGGAGACTTTTTCCCCGAGTTTGTAGGATTAGTAGAACCGGAGTTATCGACATTTAAAAATTTGGCAGCCATCTTGTCCGCCATCTTGGAAAACTTGAGACGTCCATAACTCAGCAACTAAAAGTCCCAGGAAGACGAGCTTTTCTCCGGAGTACTTACATTAGGAAGTACTATCAAGACAGCACACAACGGGGAGCTTAGCTCTACATAGAGTTTTTGAAAACTAAAAACTTTCAAAATTTTTATAAAGTTTTGATATAACTAGGTTGAGTCGGGCTTTTACGAAGCGGGGCAATTAGTTATAGGGACAAGTACTCTACATAGAGCACAGAATAAGGACCCAAGACTTAATAAAGCTTGGAAATTGAGTAAATTGACTTACCTGCACCGCGACTGCGATTAGGAACTCTGCTGGCCTGTAGAGTCGCGCATTGCACCTGAAACAAGAGTCACATTAAATAAAAACTTCTTTCTTTCGCGTACATATATTGTTTTATTCTGTGTATTTCTGACTACTTAGCCTATTGGCAAGTAATCTTAGACTAAGATTAGCGTAAATTTAATTTATTTATTTTGTTGTGGTTCTCGTGAACTATATTTTATATTATTTTATCTGACAAGACAAGGCTCTGTCCGATAAAATGGCAACTGCACGCACCCCCGCCAAAAAGGCAGCGATAGCGAACCCCCCCATATCTCCGGCACGCGAACAGTATGACGAGAGGGCAGGACCCTCGACGACAACACCGACACAGACCTCCAAGGTGAGGCGCAGCATTGGAGAGTGGGAAAGTGGGAACACAGAACCAAAACCCTGCACCTCGGCAGCGCATGCCCACACACCAAAAAAGGTAAACCCGGTGGTGGCGGCGCCACAGAAGCCAAAACCTAAGATGGCCCTCCACGCAGATCCCAAGGGAGCGGCGCGTAGAGCCTCGATGGAGGCGACGGTGGTATCGCCGCAATCGGAGTCAGCCAAATCCACCGACAGAGTGACCCAGGCCAGGAACTGGCTTCTTAGAGCGAAGGCTCACATTGGTGAGTCTCGCAATCTGAGGGCAGACCTAAAGGCCGGGATCACTCTGGCGGTGGAAAAGCTGTATCAACTCGTTAAGGAGGAGGCAGCGGCTACGGGACCTGCAAAAGAAAACAAAATTAGTAAAAAACCTGAAACAGGGAAACAGGAAGAGGAAAACGGGGGGAAAAAGTTTCAGGATGGTACAGGAACAGAGGGAAAGGAGTTAATAAGGATGATGAAGGAGCAAGGCGAAAAAATAGATAGGACGAATAAAGAAATTGAAAGCCTACGACAAACCATCGCTTTGCAGCAGGAAACAGCACAGCAGCAACATCAGACATATGCGCACGTCACAGCGGCGCCACCCAGTAGACCGGAGCGAAAGAGTGCGCTTCATTCCATTGTCATCGAATCAAAGGACGAGTCGACGACAGGTGACGAGGTTATGAAGCAGGTCAGGGAAGCTGTAAACGCGAAGGATGGTTGGGTGACCGTAGAGAGGGTCCGCAAGGTTAAGGACAAGAAGGTCATACTTGGATGCAAAACAATAGAGGAACGCGAGAAGGTTAAAGAACGACTACAGAGCGCTGCCAACCGCCTTAACTTCGAAGACATGAAAAACCAGGACCCTATGGTGATCCTCAGAGATGTCATGGCGAGTCACGCCGACAATGACATCCTAATGGCACTGAGGAACCAGAACGGGAGTGTCTTTCATGGCCTCGAGGCAAAGGATGATAGGATTGAAATTAAGTTTAAGCGCAAGGCCAGGAACCACCTCATGAACCACGTGATCCTGAGGGTATCACCACCGATCTATAACCGAATGATGGACAGAGGATCGGTACACATCGACATCCAGAGGGTGCGGGTTGCAGACCAATCCCCGCTTGTCCAGTGCTCCATGTGCTTGGCGTACGGACACGGGAGGAGGTTCTGCAAGGAGACCACACCTAAGTGTACACACTGTGGTGGACCACATATGCGAAGTGCGTGCGAGGAGTGGCTAACAGCGTCAGCACCTAGGTGCTGTAACTGCGCGGCCGCACACTTCGAAGCCACAGAGCACAATGCATTTAGCTCAGAGTGCCCGGTGCGCAGGAAGTGGGAGGCACTGGCACGGGCTAAAGTGCAATATTGCTAAGGTGGTTCCAATGCGTTCCGGGGCAGGCGCCCCAACCAGATGTTATGCAGTGGCTCAGGCGAACCTACAGCGCAAGGAACTTGCAACGACCGAGCTCATGGTGGAGGCCAGCAGACGCAAACTGGCGTTTGCGCTGGTCCAGGAGCCTTATGTGGGCAGGGTGAAGAGGATGAAGGACTACCGTGGGGCGAGAGTCTTCCAGAACGCTGCAGTAGGAGATGGGACTGTCAAGGCGGCGATCGTCGTCTTTGATGGCGAGCTCGACGTCATACAGTGCCCGAAACTCACGAGCGACAATATTGTCGCAGTGAGGATCCGAACCAGCGCCTGGGAAATCGCGGCGGTGTCCTTCTACTTCGAACCGGATCTGCCCATAGGGCCATACCTGGAGCGGCTGAGGGAGGTCGTAGAGGAGCTGGGCCCAAGATTACTGCTGATAGGCGGAGACAGCAACGCCAAGAGTACCTGGTGGGGCAGCACCGTAGAAGACCACAGGGGTGAAGACATGTCCGGGGCCCTGGAAGAGTCTGGATTGCAGGTACTCAATAGAGGTGACATACCCACGTTTGATACCGTGAGGGGTACGAGGGTGCTCACCAGCTATGTTGACATCACAGCCTGTTCCGAAGACCTACTGGAACTGGTCGATAACTGGAGGGTAGACCAGGAGATGACGAGCTCGGACCACAACGCTATTACATTTGAAATCAGTCTCCGCAGAAGTAGAGGTCTGAAGGTCCAGAGGACAACCAGACTCTACAACACAAAAAAAGCGAATTGGGACCTCTTCAATACCACCTTATCAGAGGCTAAGTCTCGGAACAACATTAGCGTTGAACGCATTAATGAAATCACAGACCAGGACCAACTGGAGCAAGTTGTCCGAGACTACTCAGCGGCCATAACAGAAGCCTGCAAGATCAGCATGCCGGCAAAGAAGAGCACAAAGTTGCTCAAGATCCCATGGTGGAATGATGAGCTCGCGAGGCTGAAAAAAGTTACCACTACCTTCAGGCGAAAGATCAGAAATGCGGCACCGCACCGCAGATACATAGTGGTAACCGAGTACCTGAAAAAGAAAGATGAATACGAGTGCCAAGCCAAGAAAGCCCAAATAGAAAGTTGGAAAGATTTTTGCACCAAACAGGACCGAGAAGGCCTATGGGAGGGGATTTACAGAGTAATAGGCCGGACCACCAGGAGAACAGAGGACATGACCCTAACCAAAGACGGAGCACACTTAAACCCAAGAGAATCGGCGAACTTACTAGCGGAGACATTCTACCCACAAGACCTGGAGGAAACTGACACCGAACACCATCGCATGACCAGAGAGGCAGCGAAGAAGGTAAACGAGTGGAAACATGATGAACAACATGACCCACCGTTTACCGAGGTGGAGCTGAAGACTGCGGTGGGGAGTTTTAACCCAAAGAAGGCCCCAGGAGCGGATGGCTTCACAGCAGACATCTGCAGCCGGGCTATCCACCAGGACCTGGACGCCTTCCTTGCCCTGTGTAACAAGTGTCTACTGATCGGACACTTCCCGGACATCTGGAAGGAAGCCACAGTGGTGGTATTAAGAAAACCGGGGAAGGATGATTATACGAAACCCAAGGCTTACAGACCTATAGGTCTTTTGCCGGTATTGGGGAAGGTCCTGGAAAAGATCGTAGTAGCAAGGATTAAATGGCATCTAGTACCGAGGATTAGTACTCGCCAGTATGGATTCATGCCCCAAAGAAGCACCGAGGACGCCCTCTATACACTGATACACCGGATCAAGGGTAAGATTGGGCTGAAGAAGCTGGTAACCCTAGTGTCATTGGATATAGAGGGGGCCTTCGATAGCGCTTGGTGGCCAGCAATCAGAATCCGCCTGGCTGAGGAAAAGTGCCCGGTAAATATCAGGAGGCTACTGGATAGCTATCTGGAGCGCAGAAAAGTCAGAGTAAGATTCGCCGGGGAAGAAGCGGCAAGAAACACGAACAAAGGATGCGTGCAGGGGTCAATCGGTGGTCCCATCTTGTGGAACCTTTTGCTGGACCCTCTATTGCGGAAATTGGAAGAACGGGGACATTATGTTCAAGCTTTTGCTGACGATGTCGTGTTAGTTTTCGACGGAGACACGGCCTTGGAGGTAACCAGGGAAGCTAATTCGGCTTTGGAATACGTGCGACAGTGGGGTTTAGATAACAAATTAAAATTCGCGCCGCATAAAACATGCGCTATGGTGCTGACTAACAAATTAAAGCACGACAACCCGCTATTGACTATGGGGGGTGTTGATATCGCCTTATCAAATGAAATCAAAATTTTAGGCCTAATTGTCGACCATAAATTAAATTTTAACTCCCACATAGCAACTCAGACTAAAAAAGCTGTAGAAATCTACAAGCAACTATCACGCGCAGCAAAAGTCAACTGGGGGCTTCACCCCGAGGTGATACGTTTGATCTATACTGCGACCGTTGAACCCATTATTATGTACGCTGCGGCAGCGTGGGCTCCAGTGACCAGCAGGATCGGGGTGCAGAAGTTGCTGAATTCGGTGCAAAGGGGTTTCGCTCAGAAGCTCTGCAGATCGTATCGGACAGTCTCTCTACACTCGGCACTGACCCTGGCGGGGATACTGCCTCTCGACCTCAGAATACAGGAGGCAGCCGCCCTGTATGAGACGAAGAGAGGGTCATCCCTTCCAGAGTTAGGAGACAGAGAGACCGAGAGTCCGGTGCGATTTGCGGAGACTCCACATCCCGCCACGCATGTGGCCATAGGATTCGAATGCCTGGTAGACCAAAGCCTTGTGGACAGGTACAACGTGCAGGAGGTGCGCATCTTCACCGACGGCAGCAAAATCGAGGGGAAGGTCGGAGCCGCGCTTTCCATATGGAAAGGTGAGGCCGAGATTCGGAACCGAAAATTTTGTCTGTCCGAGTACTGCACAGTCTACCAGGCGGAATTGTTGGCCATTTGTAGGGCGATGGGCGAGATCCTGAAGGGGAGGGAGAAGAGCTATGGTCTATACAGTGATTCGATGGCCGCTTTGGAGACGATCACTAACCATGGCTCCCTCCACCCCCTAGCCGTGGAGACGAGGGAGGGCCTGAGGAAAGCCTTTATCCAGGGCAAAGATGTTTCTTTGTTTTGGATAAAGGCACATGCAGGCCTCCCCGGCAATGAACGCGCCGACGATCTGGCCAAGGAAGCCGCCTTGACCTCAAAGAGGAGGCCGGACTACGACCTTTGCCCGGTATCTTTTGCCAAGAGAACGATACGCGGTCGCTCCATTGTGAAATGGAGCGACAGGTATAGGTTAGGTGAAACAGCATCGGTCACAAAATTATTTCTGCCGGACGCTGAGGTGGCGTACAGATTGGTCAGGAAAATAAAGCCAGCAGGGTTGCTCACGCAGATCCTTACAGGGCATGGTGGATTCTCCCAATACTTGAACCGCTTCAAGTGCAGGGAGAGTCCATCATGTCCATGTGATCCCAGCGAGGAAGAAACCGTTCCCCATCTTCTAATTTCTTGCCCGATATATGGTAGGCTGAGATTTGACTTTGAGCAAAAAACAAGAATAAAAATAAGCTTAGATAACCTTTACGAACTACTAAGTGCCAAACAGACTAGAAAAGAATTTATATCATTTTGCATTCAAATATGTACTATAGTGAATAATAAAAACAAAACCTAGCTAAATAAGATTTGCTATAACTATTTTATGATAAAATAAGGACCATAGCAAATAAGACTACAAGTATAACCAAATTATTAAAATATAGATAAGAAGTGTAATAGATATAAGGAATTATGTTTAGATATAAGAAAAAGGCACATAGTACTAAGATTCCAATTGTTATGTTTAAAAGCTGTAATAGTGTAAGGAAATTGTATTAAACAAATTTGTTAATTATAATATTAGTAATAAGTACCAATGTTTTAAAATAAGGCAAATGTAATAGATAAGAAACTAGAATAGATAAAAATTGTAAAAGTTTGAGAAATAAAGAAATGAAGCTCGCTTATTGAAATAAAGAATATAATCCCAAAAAAGAGATGTAATGAGCCCTTTGAAAATCCAATCCTGGATCTATATATTCGGGGGACAGAGCTGCTTCAAAAAAAAAAAAAAAAAAAAAAAAACCTAACCTAACCTAACCTTTTTTTTTTTTTTTTTTTTTTAACGTGGTGGAAATGCGTTTACGCACGATACCCTCCCCTGGGGAAGGGAGGGCCTGTGTGGGACTCCCGCCCTAAGAAGGGCGTCCTACCCACTAAAACCAACCACGGTGTTCCGCCTCGTCACCGAGTCGCGACGCCACGGGAACGCTGACACGCATCTTCCGCAACGTCGCATGGTGCACGTCCGCAACCGGACTCCTCAATGCGCAGGGCCTTGCCCCGCTTCCACCTTAGGAGCGGCACGCCAGAACACGTGACATGCCACTACAACCTCGGGAACCTCTTGAACGAGCAGCAGACAGTCCCCACTGTCCACCGCCCAGAGGTGCACCTTACGGGGGAAGGTAACGGGCGTTATCCCTACGCCTTCGCCCCAATCTTCTGCGGCGCATAGGGTCGGCCTGGGCGTCTTCCTCGCGCGCCCTCTCCGCTGACTCCTTATGCTGCAGCACCGCCTCGCAGAAGGCTGTCACCGCTTTCCACTTGGTCTCGATTCCAAGCATCGCCACTACAACTGCCGGCAACGATAAATCCGCACCGATTACCGCGGTCAGTTGCGCGCGCTCGTCCACCCAAGCTGGGCACTCGGCGAGGGTGTGGTCCGCCGTATCCTCTTGGGCACCGCAATGATGGCATTGCATGGTAGGCTCCCTCCCAGCGACTCGGTGCAGGTATCGACCGAAGCAGCCATGGCCGCTCAGCACCTGCACAAGCCGAAAAGTGAACATACCATGCTTGCGGTCTACCCAGTACTGGAGCACTGGCCGTATGGCACCGATGGTGCGATGGCCGGCACTCGGGTCCACCAACAAGTCTGCCCACTCGCGCATAAGCATGTCTTGCGCATCCGTCCTCCATCTGCGGACATCTTCTAACTCCGGGTGTACGTTTGAGGCCCGCGCCTCCGCAAGTCTCCGGTACACTGACGCCAGGACTTTGGCCTCCAAATCCCATGGTGGGGTTCCAGCCATGACGCAAGCCGCCTCGTACGAGATGGTACGATATCCCCTCACCACCCTAACTGCCATGACCCGTTGCGCTTTGCGCAGTAGGGCCTTGTTGTGGGCAGTTAGGGTGTCCGCCCAGATCGGGGCTCCATAGAGGGCCATCGACCGTACCACCCCGGTGAAAAGACGACGGCAGCTTGCTTTCGGCCCACCCACATTCGGAAGAAGCCAGCTGAGAGCCCCGGCAGTCCGTACCAATTTCGGCGCCAGGCGGCTAAAGTGCGCCTTGAAGCTCCATCGGCCATCTAGGACGATGCCTAGGTACCGCATCGTCGAGTTGATGCCGATGGGGACTCCGCCAACCACAATTTGGTTTCCGGCTGGTGGCGCGTTCCGAGGACCGTGAAAGCACAGCGCCTCGGATTTGTTAAGCGCTACGTCTAGCCCTAAACGGCGGATGCGCGCAACAATGTGCGCAACGCCTGCAGTGGCCAGGATGGAAGCCTCACGATGCGTTTTGCCGCGGGACGTGACGAGGGTATCGTCGGCGTAGCAAACTACGCCAACCCCTCTCAAGTTTGCGCCCCGCAGCACCCAGTCGTAGCCTATGTTCCACAGGAGCGGCCCGAGTACCGACCCCTGCGGAACGCCACGCGTCACCGGCCTGTCGCTCCAACCATCTTTAGTCGGGAACTGCACCGCCCGCTCCGACAGATAGGCGTCGATTATTCGACACAAGTAGTCGGGTACGCCATGGTACTTTAAGGCCTTCTTGATACAGTCCCAGGGGAGGGAGTTGAAGGCGTTGGCGATGTCCAAGGACACCGCCAAGACGACCTCACCCCGGGACGTGGCCTCCTCCGAAAGGGCCCTCACTCGCGAGATCGCGTCAATCGTGGATCTGCCCCTCCGGAAACCATACTGACAATCGGCCAGATCAGGCCCTACCGTCTCTAGGTGCTTGACGAGACGAGCTGAAATGATACGCTCAAAGAGCTTGCTCACCTCGTCTAACAGGACTATAGGCCGATACGCCGACGGCGAATCAGCTGGACGCCCTTCCTTTTTCAGCAGGACCAGCTTCCCCACTTTCCAGGAACGGGGGGAAAACACCCTGCTCGAGGCAAGCGGTAAAGAGCCGCCTTAATCTGTCGTCCAGGGCCTTGAGGGCTATCACCCAGGCGCGACCAGGGATCCCGTCGAGGCCTGGGGAGGTGTTTTTGGCTTGCATCCTAAGCACCGCAGCCCCCAGCTCTCCCAAGGACACTTCAGGCACCTCTGCCTCCTCCACGACCTCCTGACGAGCGGACATCTCCGGTGGCTCAAACTCCCCAGCCTCCGGGAATAAAGCCGACATCACCCTTTCCAGCAACTCTGGCTGGAGACTTTGCGTGAGCGGGGGAGCCCATGGGCGAAGCTTGCTCCGCACCATTTTGTACGGGCGTCCCCACGGGTCGCTGTTAAGAGTCTCCAGCAGCTGTTCCCAGGCATCAGCCTTTGCCCTGCAAATAGCCACCTGGAGGCTATGTGCACACTCTCTGTATGCGGCGTACAGTTCGGCTTCCCGGGCCTCATCCCGGCGCCGTCGCCTTCGACTTCTGGTATACTGGCGCCTCGCACTGACGCACGCACTACGTAGCTGCGCTATCTCCGGAGACCACCAGTATACCTGCCGTCTGGGCGGGAGAGGCCGAACGCGGGGCATCGCCGCATCGCAGATCTGTGTCATGCTTACCCGGAACCACTCCGCCTCTGTCTCGATCTCCATGCCCTCAGTGTCCGGCGCGGGCATCCATGCCTGCACTATCGACGCCTCCTCCAAGACGTCCCTGTCGAGGCGTTTCAGCGCCCACCTCGGGCCGTTCTCGCGCGGGGACCGGCTTGGGCTGCTCGGGATTGCCAGAAAAGTGGAGACGTGGAACCGGATGTACCGGTGGTCCGATAGTGTCTCAACGCCCTCCTGGACTTCCCAGCCCAGAACACGGCGTGCTAAAACAGGAGTTGCGAAGGTCACGTCCACTATGGACCCTCCATTCTGCCGCACACACGTGTCGACCGTCCCACGGTTGAGAAGAACGAGTCCCAGCTCGACCGCCCACTCTTCTACTTCGTCTCCGCGCGCATCCGTGGCCGGGGATCCCCATGCCATGGATTTGGCATTGAGGTCTCCGGCTATAAGCACAGGATGCGGATGACACTGACGGATAAGAGCCCCCAAGTCCACCAAGAACCGCTCAAAATCAGCAAGGCTCTTGTTCGGCGAGAAATATGCCCCAATCACCACAAATTCCCTAAAGAAGGCCGCCACATACCCATTGCCCCTTGCCGTCTTGTCAAAGGGTGGGGAGCCTGCCGCAGTCTGCGTCGTGATCGCCACCGTGCCATCTAAGTCCCCAACCCAATTATCTTTGGGAGGAACCAAATAAGGTTCGGCGATCACAGCCACATGTATCAGCCACTCTGCCATGCTCTGGAGTAGAAGATCCTGAGCTCTGGCAGAGTGGTTGAGATTCGCCTGCAGGAATGATTGGGCCATTTAATCGGCCCCGGACATTTCTGCCTCCTCATGTCCCTTCTGGGACTGGGAGGGTCTCTGCTGGCTTGGCGCTCCAGCGGTGACCTTCTTGCCTTTCTTGGTTGCAAGGGCCTTACAAGCGCTACTGCCCAGTCGGTGCCCCGCTGCCTTACCCGCCACTGAACACAGTGTGCAGTGCGGGTCGTTGGTGCATGTGTTGGATATATGCCCCAACTGACCACATCTGTAGCACTGGCTACTTCTGTCGGCTTCAGACCGACACTGAGCCCGCACGTGGCCAGCCTCCAGACAGCGGAAGCAGCGGACGCTTCTATGGGGCAGTGCCTTCACTTTGGCGACCACCCAGCCGATAAGTAGGCGACCCTCCACGACCTTCTTTGCTGCTGCAACAGGGCAGCGCACCCACACAGCGTAAAGGCCTGTGTGGTCTTGGCGGGGAGAGCCTACTTTTATTTGGTCGGCAGGGCAATCGCCAAGCCGGGACACACTCGACTGTATTTCCGCCGTTGTGACGGAATCGTCCAGACCTGAGATTCTTAGCTCAGCGCATCTCGTGGGTCTGGACACCCGTATGTCGTCTTCATTGTAAATCTCCCTGAGCCTTGCGGCTAGGGAGTCCGCTTTATCACCGCTAGTGGCACCAGGTACCTCTATTATTGTGGCCCCCGTCAGTGCCTTCCTAAAGCGCACACCATCAATGCCAAGCTCCGCGATGTTTATGCGTTGCTTGGCCTCTGCCACCGCCATGGCATACGTCATCCCGCGATCAGCCGCGCCCTCCTGAACGGTAATGACCACCGCAGAGGATTTAGACGGGCGGGTTTTTATCTTGGCAGCCTGTTTCGGCTGCTGCTTGGCCACTTCGTTGCCTCCTCCGTTGGTCCTCCCCCGTTTTACCACAGTCGTCCAGCCTTCTTTCGTGGAGACTGGTGCCGGGGGTAACGGCCGCGGGGTTTGTGCAACAGCAGATGCGGGTGCCTTATCTGCTTTGGCCTTCTTTGCCCTCTTCTTTTTGGGCCGCTTCGGGGCACCTGCATTCTCCAAAGTGGGCCCTTCAGCGTTAGTCGCCTTAATTACCCTAGGAGCAGAGGCAGCCCCCTGTTTAGTTGTACTTGCCTTAGTGGGTGTAGCCACAGCAGGCACCTGCTCCTCGGTGGGTGTATTGACGATCTTCCGCCTTTCAAAGGCGAGCGCCGGACGCAGCCGTGGTTCGGGGTTGAGCCGCGGTTCCAGGCCCTCCACCGTGGCATTGATACGAGCGGTTGTCATGCTCAGTATCTTGGCCGCCCACTCCTCCATATTATCTGAGGGCGGTTTCCCACCGGTGGAGGCCGGAGTCTCTCCAGAGCGAAGCTTGTCTCTTAAGTCCGCCAGTTCTTTTTTTAACTGCTCCATTTCTGACTGCAGCCGCTGGTTTTGTACCTGCAGGCTGCGTACCTCCTCACTAACGGTCCTGGTGGCTAGAGCATTCGACGCCTCCCGGATCATATCCGTCGCGGTGTTTAGAGCCGCCTGCATAGTGCCCTTCAGCTTCCCAGACTTGGACTTTACGTCCTGTATCATAGTAAGCCCTTGGGCAATCTGTTGTTTCAGGCACTGTGTGGTCGCCTCATTGTCCGGAGACCCGCCGCTGGACAGCACACTTCGTGTTCTGTTCCTTGACTTTCGGGCCTCCACGGTGATGTCCAGCATCTCCCTCTCTGCCTGAAGTTCTAGCTCCTGCTGCTGGAGCTTCAAAAACTCTCTTTTCTTCTCTGCAAGGCCGACGTATTGCCCAGTTGTAGGCGGCCGGCCACGACCTCTCTGTGTTTTGTTTTTGGGCGTCGCCAGAACTTTGGACGTTCTCGAGCGGTCAGAGTCAGAATCTGACCCGCTGCCCCGCTGGCTATGTTGCCGCTTACGAGCCGTCCAAAACCTGTAACCCGCTTCAGCCGACGCCATTGTTGCCGCCGAAGAATCGGACATTTCCTCCATGTCCGCGTCCGCGTTTAGGCGGGTTAAGGATACCCGCAATTCGCGGGATCCGGACCCGATCAGCGCTCTAGCGCTATCCCCAATGTTTTCGCGCGGCGACTCACGTTCTTCGCACTGCGCACTACTCATCACGTCTCTCCTTTCCTCTACAATCTGCTCGCGCAGAGGTTCACCCCCCATATCCCCAGTTTCATTTTTATTTAAAAGGTAACTCATTATTGTTCCCACGAGAGTGGGGGAAATGAAGGTCCACCCGGGCAGTGCCCCCTGTACCCGGGTAAGCGTACATACTCTAGGGAGTCCGCCGGTTCCCTAGAGGTGTGCCGTTCACGACTGACCACCCGTCAGCCATGCATCCCCTCGCCACGGCACCAAACTTGGGATTGGGGTAACTTTTTATAGAGGTTTCCTCCCTCTCGGCCCGGCCAATCAAGGCAAGACCGGCCCAGCAGCGAGCCGCGAGACGTGATCCACGACACTCGCCGCCAGGTCTTTCCCCCCCGGGCGCCAGTTTCCCGGCGCCTTGCGCACACCGAGCCACTCTGCAAGCAGAGCAGGCGGCGCGCACACCCCTATTGCGCGCTGCATGCGCACGACGACCTGGCCGCCCGATACGGGACAGACGCCAGCCTCCCACTGCCGCCCGATGCGGGACAGACGCAGCGGGAACACCTCGGAGACACCTCTTGGCTTCACCTGCCGCTGGATTGCGACAGGCTACTGAGCCCCCCCACCACGACAAGGTGGGTATCCATCGGGGGAGAACCTAACCTTTTTTTTTTTTTTTTTATCGCTGGAAAATGCGTTACGCATACCTACCACTCTCGGGGGGAGCGATAGGTTATGTGGGACTCTCCCCGATTGGGGCCTACCCACTAAAAACCAGCGGCGTTTTCGGGAGCCATATAGTTCGGGACCACGGGTCAGCGCCATCAGCACACTACCGCAGTCCCTCACTGACCAGACCGACACACGGTCTCACCCGTTCTGGAGAGGGCATAATACCCCTGCCTCCAGCGCCGGAGGAGGATATCCTCCGGCTTGTTGTCCCGATGATGCGTGGAACGCAAGACACACCATCGCGCCTCCTAGTGGGAAGCGGACGCCCCCGCGTCCGCCGCCCGAGGCACAGGGAGGGGCATGTGCAGGAGGTGGCGGTTCCTCCTGCGCCCAGTGCGCCTACGGCGCATGAGGAGTGCGTCAGCCTCAGCCTCTCGCTCTCGCTCCGCGCTCTCCTTTTGGGCAAGCACATGCTCGCAAAATGCGGCCATGGCTCGCCACGCCTCCCTGTCGTCGACCATACGCCGGACTATGGGGCCCAGCCTTAGGTCGTCCCCCACGTGTGCTCGAAGGGCACGGCGGTCAGCGACCCACGCCGGGCACACCTCAAGGGTGTGCTGTGCCGTGTCCTCCGGAGCATCGCAGTGCCAGCATCGGGTGGAGGGTTCCCTGCCAATGCGGCAGAGGTATGACCCAAAGCACCCGTGACCCGTAAACACCTGAGACATCCGGTATGTCACTTGGCCGTGTGGCCGCTCAACCCATTCTGTGAGAACGGGGAGCACGGCTTCAGTGACCCGGACGCCCAAGTGGCTACTGGCCAATCTACAGCGCCACTGCTCGTGGGCTAGCTCTAAGAGCTGTCTCCTTTCAGCTTCCACCTCCGTCGGTGCAGGCCTATTACCCTGTGATCTTTGGTCTCCCCGCCACTGGAACAACGCGGCGAGGACCAGGGAGTCGAGATCCCAGGGAAGGCTGCTGGCCAAAACCAGCGCAGCATCGGTGGAGGTGGTGCGGTAGGCTCGCGCTATACGCAAGGCTAAGACCCTTTGAGCTTTCCGCAAAACAGCCACGTTCTTGGACGAGAGGGCGTCATGCCAGACCGGGGCACCATAAAGTGCCATTGAGCGGACCACCCCTAGGTACAGTCGTCGAGGAGCCGTCGACGGACCACCCAGGTTTGGCAGTAACCGGCTCAAAGCACCCGCGGCGGCGTTGAGCTTGGAAGCGAGCTGACGGAAATGGGCCTGGAAGCACCACCTTCCGTCAAGCACAAGCCCAAGGTACCGGATGGTGGGCGAAACGGGGATCTGAACCCCACCCACCATTAATCCAGCGCCCGCAGGCGGCGCTCGTCGAGGCCCGTGAAAACACAGGGCCTCAGACTTCTCGAGCGCAACCCGTAGCCCCAAACGGCCGATTCGGTGTACAATCATGGCGACCCCAGCAGTCGCACGACGTGCAGCCTCGGCAAAAGAGTCCCCGTGAGCTGTCAGCAGGGTATCGTCGGCGTAACAAGTTACGCCAACCCCCGCGACGAACTGGCCACGGAGGGCCCAGTCAAACCCGACATTCCACAGGAGCGGTCCTAGGACAGACCCCTGTGGAACGCCGCATCCGGCCGAATGCCGCAAACGACCGTCTACCGAATCACACGCAACCTCTCGTCCCTCCAGGTACGATGCGATGGTGTCCTGCAGGTAGACAGGTACCCCATGGAAACGGAGCGCCTGCTTGATCGTGGTCCACGGCAGCGTGTTGAACGCGTTGGCAATGTCAATAGACACGGCCAACAGCACACCGCCGCTCTCCACCGCGTCTCTGGCGAGCGATTTTACCCGCAGGATAGCATCGATCGTGGAGCGCTCTCTCCTGAAGCCATACTGTACATCCGACAGATTCGGCCCATCCGTATCCAGGTGCCGGACAAGGCGGTTTGCAAGGACTCTTTCAAAGAGCTTGCCCACCTCGTCCAGCAGCACGATCGGACGGTATGCCGAAGGGGAGTCGGTCGGACGTCCGTCTTTCTTCAGAAGCACGAGCCTCCCTTCCTTCCATAGCGCCGGGAAGCGCCCCTGCTGCAGGCAAGCGGTTAGGAGCCTGCGAAGGCGGTCACCCAGTATATCCGATACGAGGACCCAGATTTTACCTGGAATCCCGTCAGGACCCGGGGGGAGAACCTAACCTAACCTAACCTAACCTAACCTAACCTAACCTAACCTAACCTAACCTAACCTTTTTTTTTTTTTTTTTTTTTTTTTTTTTTTTTTTTTTTTTTTTTTTTTTTTAACGTAGCCGAGACCGGGGGGCCTCAGCCGTGTGTGGGACTCCCACCGCTCTGGAAAAAGCGAGCGGCGACTACCCACCAAAAACCTGCGGCTTCCCTTCCCTGTCTACGGGGCGACATGGGAGTCTAGCAAAAGCCTTGACATCCATGAACACCCCGGACAGCTGCCCGCCTACACGGCGAGCCCAGCGCGCCCCCCTTTCGGGGGGATAGAGGGAATAGCCGGGGACGCGGCACTATTCCCTCTCGACGGTGGTGGCGCGTGCAATGCAGGAGGAGGCACCCCCGTGCCTCCAGCCTGCGGGCCACCTTGGGGGACAAGAGAGCGATCGTACAATCGCCTTCTCCTGCCCACCCTCCGTCTTCGGAGCGGGGGCGCTGAGGGATCATCCTCCCTCTCCCGCTCCGCCGCCTCCTTCTGCGAAATCACAGTCTCGCAGAAGGTGGCTACCGCCTTCCAAGACCTCTCATCGTCTAGCATGGCGTTCACCATACTAGGCAATGACAGGTCCTGGCCGACCGCCGCCACTAGAACCCGGCGCTGCTCCTCCCAGCCTGGGCAGACTGCGAAGGTATGCTGCGCCGTGTCCTCCGTCGCGCCACACTCATGGCACGACGGGGATTCCTCTCTCCCGATCCGATGCAGGTAGTCACCGAAGCAACCATGCCCGGTCAGCACCTGCACCAGACGGTAAGTGAGGAACCCGTGGGGCCTCTCCAGCCACCGGTCCAGATTCGGACCGATGGCATCCAACGTGCGGCGCCCGAACGGCGCACTCGCCAGGTCCTCCTTCCACAGGCGGACCATGGCTTCGTGCGCCTCGCGCCGCACCGCTCCTCGCTCTTCGGGAGCCGGTCGCACTTCGCGGGCCCTCTGTTCCGCCGTCCATTTGTAGACGGTGGCGAGGACCTGAGCTTCCAGCTCCCACGGTGGCGTGCCCGCAAGAGCACAGGCCGCAGCGCCCCCAACCGTGCGGTATGCCCTCCCCACCCGCTGTGCAATGGCCCGTTGGGGCCTGCGGAGGAGGGCGGCGTTCTCCCTCTTGTTGAGGGAGTCTACCCACACGGGGGCGCCGTAGAGCGCCATACTCCTTAGGACGCCGGCATACAATCGCCTGCACCTCGTTCTCGGCCCCCCCAGATTAGGGAGGAGCCAGCTAAACGCGTCGGCGGCCCTCAACAGGCGTTCTGATAAGCCTGCGAAATGAGGGCCGAAGTGCCAACGGCCATCTAAGATCAGGCCCAGATATTTCATCTGGGCCTTCACTTTGACCCTCACGCCGCCCACAATGATGTGAGCGTCGTGAGGTGCTTGCTGCCGAGGCCCCGGAAAGAAAAGGGCCTCGGTCTTGTGCAGCGCCACCTCGAGTCCCAGCTGGCGAATCCTCTGAGCGACGAGGGTGCCGCCAGCCGAGGCTAGACACGCTGCTGCTCCGTAAGTCCGCCCCCGAGCCGTGACAAGAGTGTCATCCGCGTAGCAGATGACACTCATGCCACTGAGCAGGGCACCTCGGAGCAGCCAATTGTATCCGAGGTTCCACAGTAAGGGGCCGAGCACCGACCCCTGAGGAACCCCGGCTTCAACTTTCCGCCGCTGAAGACGGCCGTCCCTGTTGACGTAAAGCACCTCTCTGTCCAAGAGGTAGTCCGCCAACAGGGCCCGCAAATAAAGAGGCACTCCGTGATAGCGGAGTGCCTCCAGAATTGTAGAGTGGGGGATGGTGTTAAATGCGTTGGCTATATCAAATGATATAGCCAGCACGCCCTCCCCCCTCTCTGCGGCCTCGCTTGTCGTCGCCCTGAGCTTTGTCAGGGCGTCGATTGTAGACCGGCCCGCCCGAAACCCATACTGGGCGTCGGATAAGTTTGGGCCGGTCCCTGCTAGGTGCTCGTTGAGGCGGGCAGCTATCAGCTTCTCAAACAGCTTGCCCGCCTCGTCCAGGAGGATTATGGGGCGGTAACCAGACGGGGAATCCGCTGGCCGCCCCTCCTTCCTAAGGAGGACCAGAAGGCCCTCCTTCCAAGCTTTCGGGAACCTCCCCACCTCAAAGCATCGGTTGAAGAGGTCCCGAAAGCGACCGGCCATCTCGCTCACGGCGATGGCTATGACCGTGGCCGGGACCCCGTCTGGACCCGGCGCCGTCTTCTTGCTGCGGAGGTAGTCAGACGCTGTGTCGAACTCCTCCGCGGCAATGGGGTCAAAACCCGCGCCCGAGGGGCCGCTCCCAAAGGGAGGATCCATCTTCGGAGGGGTAAACGAAGTATTGTCCGGGAACAGAACCCGGACGACCCCCTCCAAAAGATCTGGCTGGAGAGTGTCAGTCAGTGGGGGACCTATGGGGCGCAGCTTGTTGCGCACCGCCTTATACGGTCTCCCCCACGGATCGTCATTAAGGCTCTCCAGCATCTCCTCCCGCGCCAAGTCCTTAGCGGCGCCTATGGCCGCCTTGAATGTACGCCTTGCTTCCTTATAGAGGGAGTACAGGCGGCCCTCCTCTTCCTCATTACGGTGGCTGCGGCGGCGGCTCCGGGTGTAAGCCCTTCGGGCCGCGACACAGGCGGCCCGAAGGGCCGAGCATAGCAATCTGCCTCGGCGACATTCGAGCGACCGCTGCCGCCAGGTTGGTGAGCAGTTGGTCCAACTCAGCTAGGGGGCGGTTGGGGGAGAAATAAACGCCGATTACGGTGATTTCCCCCCACGCGGCGGCCACGTATCCGGACCCCCTCTCTATGAGTGAGAGGGGAGGGGAATCCGTGGAAGGCCGCGAGGCGATGGCCACCAAGCAATCCTTGTCCGCTACCCAGTTGGGAGGTATGGAGTATGGTTCGGCGACCACCGCCAACCCTGCCATCCAATCGGCCATAGCCTGAGTCATCAGGTCCTGAGCCGCCCGGCAATGGTTAAGATTGCCCTGAAGGATGGTGCGATGTCTGACTTCTTGCATCACTCAGACATCGCACCAATCCCTTCTGCCGGCTCAGGACTGACCTCAGCCGCCGTCGCCGCAGACGGGATCGATGCCTGCAGCTTGCCTTTCTTTGGTGGGGGGTTGCATTTAGGACCCCCCATCACGTGACCGGCGGCCACTTTGCTGGCCGTGCAGACCGCGCATTTGGGCTGTGCCTTGCAGGAGCCGATCTTGTGATCGGCTGACCCGCAACGTAGGCACAGTTGTGTGCGGTCTGCAGACGGACAGGCGGCCTTTACGTGGCCCGTCCCGTAGCACCTAAAGCAGCGCATTGGCAACTGCTCCAGGGCCCGGACCAACGCTGAGCTTAGGCCCAAGGGGATCCGCTTTCGGGCCAAGAGGATCTTGGCGGCGGCCACCGGGACCTGCAGGTAGAACCTAACCTAACCTAACCTAACCTAACCTAACCTAACCTAACCTAACCTAACCTTTTTTTTTTTTTTTTTTTTTTAACGTGAGGAAATGCTTTTACGCATTTCCCTGACCACGGGGGAGCGGCCAGGGGGTATGTGGGACTCAGGTCCCAGAAAGGGGCCTACTACCCACTAAAACCTCACGGTGCCCTCCGGTGCCTTGGCGAGCCGGAACCTGCGGGTATCGTCGGCGACTTTCTCCGCATGGTTCCGACACAGGCTGCGACTCGCTAATATTGTAGCAAGCCGCCCGGTCTGCGGGGGGAGCTGTTATCTCCCCCCACTCTCCTGCGAACGGCGCGCGGGGCTACGCGCAGCGCCGTCGCGGGCCCCGCAGACCCCCCCAGGTCTGTTGTTCGGGGCCCATCAGCAAGAGGCAGGTGGAGGAGGTATTCCCTCCTCCGGTGCCCACCACGTCGGCGGCGAATCATTGGGGCGTCGGCCGCAGCCTCCCGCTCCCTCTCCGCCACCTCCTTTTGCGAGATGACGTTCTCGCAAAAGGTGAGCACCGCCTGCCACGCCTCTTCTTTGGTGACCATTTGTGCCACCAACGATGTCAGGGCAAGGTCGCTCCCGACCACCGCAGCGAGGTCCGCACGTTCCACTGTCCACGCCGTGCATGACGTGAGGGTATGGGTTGGGTTGTCCTCATCGTGGCTGGTGCAATGCCGGCATTCGGCTGACGGCTCCCGTCCTATCCTGGCTAGGTAGGAGCCGAAACACCCATGGCCAGAAAGTATTTGGGTAGCCCTAAATGTAAGGCGACCGTGCTGCCGGTGTACCCACTCATTGAGTACCGGGGCGATTGCCCCAGTAGTGTGGCGGCCAACTTCACTCTCGCCCAGGCGCTCCCTCCATCTTGCAAGCGCGTCCTGTTCAAGGCGGACGCGCTCCGCCTCGATCTCACGCGCGGCGGGCCTCTGCTCCTGGGACCTTTGGTCTCCCCGGCACTGATATAGAGCAGCGAGGACCAAGGCGTCGAGGTCCCAGGGCAAGCTCCCAGCTAACGCATTAGCTGCATTTGCGGATACCGTGCGGTATCCGCGAGCCACCCGTATGGCCATTTGGCGCTGAACCCTCTGCAACAACATTGCGCTGCGATTTGACAGGGCGCCGTACCAAACCGGGGCCCCATACAAGGCCTGGGAGCGTACGACACCCATGTACAGGCGCCGGCTCGATGCAGAGGGCCCGCCAAGATTAGGCATCAGCCTGCTCAAGGCGCCAGCTGTGTTTAGCAGCTTTGGCGCCAACCGCTCGAAATGGGCGTTGAAATTCCAACGCCCATCCAGCGTGAGGCCGAGGTACTTTAGTGTACGCCCGACCTCTATGCGCATGCCGCCGATCACAATGTGGGATCCAGGAGGTGGCGCCCGTCGGGGCCCATGGAAGCAAAGGGCCTCCGACTTCTCGAGCGCTACCTTGAGGCCTAGCTCCCTAATGCGGCGCGCGACCATGGCGACTCCCGCCGTCGCACGCCGCGCTGCCTCACTGAAGTCAGCTCCACGGGCCGTGACGAGGGTGTCGTCAGCGTAGCATGTAACGCTGACTCCCCCAATCAGGCGCCCGCGGAGAACCCAGTCGTACCCTATATTCCACAGGAGTGGACCTAAAACCGACCCCTGTGGAACCCCGCAAGTCGATCGCCGACTCAAAAGGCCATTGGCCGACACACATTCGACCGCCCTATCAGCTAAGTAGTCAGACACGATCCGCTGTAGGTAGGCAGGCACTCCATGATGGATAAGCGCCTGCCTAATACAGGACCACGGCAGAGTGTTGAAAGCGTTAGCGATGTCAAGAGACACCGCCAACAGCACCCCGCCGCTATCCACAGCCTTGTCTGACAACTCTCTTACGCGAAGGATCGCGTCGATCGTTGATCTCTCCGCCCTGAAGCCGAACTGTTTGTCGGACAAGTCCGGCCCCACACGGCCCAAGTGTTGGACGAGGCGGACAGAGATTATCCGTTCGAGGATTTTTCCGACCTCGTCCAGGAGGACTATAGGACGGTAGGCTGACGGAGAGTCCGGCGGGCGTCCATCCTTCTTGAGGAGCACCAGCTTCCCCCGCTTCCAAGAACAAGGGAAGCGCCCCTGCTCAAGGCAAGCGGTATACAATTTGCGCAACCGCTCGCCAAGAGCTTCCTCGACCAGGACCCAAACCTTGCCAGGAATACCATCCGGGCCGGGGGCCACGCTCTTAGCCCTGACTCTGAGCATGGCTGCACCCAGTTCTCCCTCGGACACAGGGTCTGGAGAGCCCTCCGATGCGTTGGGATGTGGCCTCATTGCCGGCGGGACATGCTCTGCCCGATCAGGGAAGAGAGAGGCTACGACCATTGCCAGAGTCGCTGGCTCTAGGGATTCCGTAACCGGGGGCGCCCACGGTCGGAGTTTTCCTCGGACCGTACGATAGGGGCGCCCCCAAGGATCCTTGCTTAGAGTGGCCAGCAACTCTTCGCGCGCTTTGGCCTTGGACCTGGCGATGGCCACCTGAAGCTCCTTTTTGGCTGCTTTGTAGGCTGCTAGGAGCGGAACATCCAGAACGGGGTCACGGTGGACCCGGCGGAGGTGGCGGGAGGAGATTCGGCGTGCTCGAATGCACTCTTGCCTTAATCGTTTTATGTCCTCCGACCACCAGTACACCTGCTCTTTTCGAGGCAGAATTCTTGTCCGGGGCATTGACGCATCACAGATCTGCGTCATAGCCTCCCGGAACCATTCTGCCTCATCGTCCACTTGGACAGCCCCGCTCGGACCTGGGAGCCAAGCCTTAACCAGCGCGGCCTCCTTGCACATGTCCCTATCAAGGGCTTTGATGCTCCAGCGCGGATACTGCGTGTTCCGTCCAGCGTCAGCTGAAGTGGGTGCCATGGTGTTTAGCGAGGCGGAGATGTCAAACCAGATGTTGCGATGGTCCGACAATGACTCCGCCTCTTCAAGCACCTGCCAATCTCTGACGCGAGCAGCAGCAGCAGGGGTGGCAAACGATAAGTCAACAATTGACGTCCCCTGCGGCCGCACACACGTCGCGACGGTGCCACTGTTGAGGAGCATTAGACCAGCAGTCGTGGCCCACTCCATAACTGCCTCCCCGCGAGCATCAGTGGCCGGTGTTCCCCACATTATTGCCTTGGCGTTAAAATCGCCGGCGACAATTGTGGGGAGCGACGCCTGCTGGACGATGGTAGCCAGTCTATCTAGACTAGCCTCGAAATCTGCAAAGTTCATGCTGGGGGCGAAATACACCCCAACTATCAGCATCTGCTTGTGCTTCGCAGCCACGAATCCTGTCCCCCTTGCCACTACTGCTGGCGGCGCACCAGACACAATAATAGCGGCTAGGCCCTCCGAATCGGAACCTAACCTAACCTAACCTAACCTTCTTTTTTTTTTTTTTTTTTGCGTCAGGAAAATGCGGTGCATACCCCCCCCGCCAGCGGGGATGGTGGAGGGGGTTATGTGGGGCTCCAACCCACTAAAAACCTGACGGTGTCCTCCGGTGCTGTTGTCGGTGCGAGTGCATGGGTTTCAGCCAACGCTATGCCACCACGCACTCGCTCCCAGCTGCGGCCCACGAAGTTGACAGGGCCCCGCCCGGCTTCGAGGAGGGGAGAGCAGCCCCCTCCTCGGTACAAGCAACGACGCGCGAGAACACACACGCGCCGCTGCGACCCCGTGTGGGCGTATCGGTACCCCGCACCGAGTACACCCGGGGTCCTTCAGGGAGGCGGCAGGAGGAGAGCAAAGCGTCCCCTCCAGCGGCCTGTGCGTCGGCGGCGGATCATCGGGGCGTCAGCCGAAGCCTCTCGCACCCTCTCCGCCTCCTCCTTCTGCAGGAGCACGCTCTCGCAGAAGGTTCGCACGGCCGCAAACGCCTCCCTGGATCCGGCCATCCTCGCCACGATGGCAGCGAGTGACAAATCACCTCCGACTACCGCGATGAGGTCCTCGCGCTCCCTCGCCCAGGCCGGGCACGACTCGAGGGTGTGTTGCGCGGTATCCTCCTCGCGGCCGTCACAATGGTGACACCGCCCGGTCAACTCGCGACCAATCTGGGCGAGGTACGCCCCAAAACAGCCGTGGCCAGTCAGCATTTGGGTCAGCCTGTAGGACAGGCGACCGTGCCCACGACGCATCCACTCCTCCAGCACAGGCTGGAGGGCCTGACAGGTGCGTCGACCGGCTTGGCTGACGGCCAGGCGATCCTGCCACCGCTCCACGGCGGACTGCTCCAACCGAGCCCGCTCCGCCTCGACCTCACGTGGTGCAGGCCTTTGCCCCTGGGACCTCTGGTCTCCCCGCCACTGATAAAGAGCGGCGAGGACCAGTGCATGGAGATCCCATGGCATGCTCCCGGCCAACGCGAGGGAGGCATCTGCCGAGACCGTGCGGTAGCCGCGGATTTCCCGTATGGCCAAGTGGCGCTGCGCCCTCCTCATCAGCATGGCGTTGTGATCCGACATGGCGTCGTACCACACCGGTGCCCCGTACAGGGCCATGGACCGCACGACGCCCATGTACAAACGCCGGCTGAATGAAGAGGGCCCACCCAAGTTCGGCATTAACGTGCCGAGCGCTCCGGCCACCCGCAGGAGTCTCGGCGCCAACCGTTCAAAGTGGGCGCGGAAATTCCAGCGGGGGTCCAGCGTCAGCCCCAAGTATTTGAGGGTTCGCCCTAGTACAATCTGTGTGCCGCCCACAGAGAGATGGGACCCTGCTGGTGGCGCTTGTCGAGGCCCGTGAAAACACAGGGCCTCAGACTTATCGAGCGCCACCTCCAGTCCCAGCCTCCGGATCCGCTGCACCACAGTTGCGACGCCGGCAGTCGCGCGTCGCGTCGCCTCGACGAAGTCGACTCCGCTGGCAGTGACGAGGGTGTCGTCGGCGTAACAGGTTACGCCCACCCCCGTAGTAAGACTGCCGCGGAGGACCCAGTCGTAGCCAATGTTCCACAGGAGTGGTCCTAGAACCGACCCCTGCGGAACGCCACACGACGACTGCCTGCAAACCACTCCTCTCGGGGTGACGCACATCACCTCGCGATCGCTCAGGTAATCGGCGATCACTGCTTGCAGGTAGGCGGGCACCCCGTGATACTCGAGGGCCCGCCTGATGCTCGCCCACGGCAGAGTGTTGAACGCGTTGGCAATGTCGAGGGACACCGCCAACAGCACCTCGCCGCGGGACACCGCACTCTCCGCAAGCTCACGCAACCTGAGCAACGCGTCGATGGTCGAGCGACCGGCACGGAAGCCGAACTGGAACTCACTCAACCCAGGCCCCGTCCCCTCGAGATGCCGGACGAGACGCACGGAAATTATGCGCTCGAAGAGCTTCCCGATCTCGTCCAGCAGGACGATGGGTCGATAGGCCGAGGGTGAGTCCGCCGGACGGCCTTCCTTCGGAAGAAGGACCAATCTGCCTTGTTTCCACAGCGGAGGGAAACGTCCCTGGGCAAGGCATGCCGTGTATAGCCGCCGAAGTCGGATGTCCAGACATCCAGCGGCAACCACCAGAGCCTTGCCGGGGATGCCGTCTGGTCCCGGGGCCTTGTTCTTGGCGCGCAGCCTGAGAAGCGCGCCGCCAAGTTCGCCCTCCGAGACAGGCTCCGGGTCCGCTGTGGAAGCAGGCGGGTGGGGTCGCATGGCCGGTGGCACGTGTTCCCCCCTAGAGGGGAACAGGCCGGACACGACTGCGTCCAGGAGAGCCGGCTCCAAGGTCTCCGTGACCGGGGCTGCCCATGGCCGGAGTTTCCCCCGAACCGTGAGATACGGGCGCCCCCACGGATCCCTGGAAAGGTCGGCCAGCATCTCCTTTCTCGCCTGCGCCTTGGCCTGCGCTATGGCGACCCTCAGGTCCTTCTTGGCCGTCCGATAGGCCTCGTGGAGCGGAGCGTCGAGATCCGGATCTCGACGTCGCCTACGCAAATGGCGGGAGGATGCGCGGCGCGCTGCGATACACGCACGGCGCAATTCGGCGATCCTCTCCGACCACCAATAGACGTGACGTCGGGGTGGCAGGGGCCCGGACCGAGGCATAGACGCATCGCATACGTGCGTCAGTGCCTCCCGGAACCACTCTGCCTCCTCGTCCACCTCGACCTCTCCGCTCGGGATAGGGAGCCACGCTTTGACAAGGGCTGCCTCCTTGAGCATGTCCCTGTCCAAGGCCTTCAGCCTCCACCTCGGGAATGGGGAAGTTGCTGTCCTCACAGAGGGACAGGGTGATGGCGAACCGGAAGCAGAGATGTCAAACCGGATGTACCGGTGATCGGACAATGACTCCGCTTCCACCAACACCTCCCAGCCACTAGTTCTGGCGGCAACCGCGGGATGGGCGAACGTAATGTCCACCCTTGAACTTCCCTGCGGTCGCACGCATGTGGGGGTCGTCCCTCTGTTGAGGATTGTTAGCCCATGTGAAGTGGCCCACTCCAGCAACTTCTCGCCGCGCCTGTCGGTCAGCCTGGCCCCCCAGGCGGTCGACTTGGCATTGAAGTCGCCTGCTACGAGCGCGGGCAGTGAGGACCGCTGCAGATCGGCACTCAGCCTGTTAAGGCCGGCCTCGAATGCAGCGAATCCATCGTTGGGGGGGCAATATACCCCGGCCAACAACATCTGCCCGTGCTTGACGACCACATAGCCATCGCCTTGGGCGTGAAGAGTGAACAGCAGGCCGCCAGCGAACTTAATCGCCACAAGGCCCGCCGAATCAACTGCCCAATCCGAACGCCCCGGGGGGACGTAGTACGGCTCCGACAGGATTGCCACATCGGCGGCCCATTCCGCAAGATGCTGCAGCAGGAGGTCCTGGGAGGCGGCGGAGTGCCCGACGTTCGCCTGGACGACTTTTAAGGCCATCCTAGGCGCCCGTCACTTCCATGTCCTCCCCGGACCCCCTGCCTTGGGGTGGAGGCACTGCGGCTGGAGTTCCGGCGGCCGCAGGTTTGCCTTTATTCTTTTTGGGTGGGGAGCAGTTCTTGCTCCCCACCTTATGGCCGGCTGGCTTGCCCGCATCTGCGCAGATGGGGCAATGCGGGGCGGCGCTGCAGTCTCTAGCAAGGTGACCCGGCTTACCGCAGCGATGGCAATGGTCGCTGCGGTCAACGCCGGACTTGCACTGAGCCCTGCAGTGACCGGGTTCGAGACACCGGTAGCACCGCAGGGCTCTCCTCTCCAGCAGATCTACTCGTGCGGAGACCCACCCCACCAGGAGCCGGCCCCGCACGAGCAGTTTCGCCGCTGTTATGGGGACCTTGATGACCACGGTCCCCATGCCAGTGTTGGAATGGCGAATCTCGCCAACCCTCACTGCTTCCGCCGCGCAACCGCCCTTGGTGGCCGCCGCTGCCGCGACCTCTTCCCTGGTCACAGAGTCGTCCAGCCCAGACAGCCGGACGTCTACCATGACCATAGGTCGGGTCACCTTGACCTGGCCTTCCGGGAGGACCTCTCGGAGCCTGGCCGCCAGTGCATCCGCTCTCGCGTCATTCGCCGAGCCGGGGATCTCTAAGAGCTTACCCCCGGCCTTCGCCCCGCGAAAGCGGATGCCCTCGATGCCAAGCTCGCCCAAGTCGATCTTGGCCCTGGCCTCCCTTAATAAGTCCTCGTATTTGGCTCCACCTTGAGCAGCCTCTGACTGCAGGGTGATGAGCACCGCTGCTGAGCGCGGTGGGCGGAGCCTACGAGGCGCGGGCCTCGGTCTTTTGGCAGCGGCGGCGGCAGGCTGTGCTGCGGGCGCAGTTGCAGCCGCAGGCCGCCTCAAGCCACGCCGGACGACTGTCGTCCACGCCTCGTCCATAGATGTGGGGGCCGGAGGCAGAGGGCGCGGCTCGCGGCGCGGTGGGTTGGGGACTGTGTTGTCCCGTCCACCACGCCGGTTCTTGCGGCGGCGGTTCGCTGCTGGCCTGGACGTTGCGGGCGTCGGCGCAGTGGCTCTCTGTTGCCCCCTGGTCCCGGAGGCGGCTGCGGTGACCGGGGCCTTAGTGGCCGCCCTGGTGTTCGCCGGCCCTGCCGCGGGTGTCACCGCCTGCGACATGCGGCGGTCAGCCGCGAGCGGCGGACGCATCCTCTCCTTTGGGAGGAGGGGCTCGAACGCAGCAAGGCGTGCGTCAAGCATGGTGCCCACTCGAAGCATTATCGAGCGGGCAAGTTCCTCCTCCCAACCTAACCTAACCTAACCTAACCTTTTTTTTTTTTTTTTTTTTTTTTTACGTTGGAAAATGCATTACGCATACTCGCCGCCCGGGGGGACAGCGAGTTATGTGGGACTCGAGCTCAGACACCCATACCCACTAAAAACCAACGACACTCCGTCAGTCACCTGGCAGCTCATGAGTCGTCTCGAACCAATCGTCGTCGTCCGAAAAATCGGACGGCGACGACTCGCTCGACGACTCGCGAGCGGCGGACGGGGCTGCGGGAAGCCGGTCGGATACTACCGCTGCCCCGTCGGTGACTGCCCGCCGTAGCAGGCCCGGCAAGCCCACCCCGTGAGGGGGGGCAACGGGAATGGCCCGGAGTGTGCGGACATTCCCGTCAGGCGGCGGTGGAGGCGCGTGCAATGCCGGCGCGGGTACCCCCGTACCCAACGCTGGCTGGCCTCCACCAGGGGGGATCAGGTGGTTGTAACGCCGCCGTCTCCGCCCCGTACGTCGCCTCCGGATCGGGGCGGCAAGAGGATCCTCCTCCCGCACCCTCTCCGCTGCCTCCTTCTGTGAGATAACGTCGCGCTCTCCCCGAGAACGCTGCTCCGACCGTCGCGCGTATGTCCAGGCCAGGACTCTGGCCTCGAGCTCCCAAGGCGGGGTCCCGGCCAGGGCACACGCCACTGCGCCCGCTACTGTGGAGTAGCAGCGGGCCAACCTAACCTAACCTAACCTTTTTTTTTTTTTTTTTTTTTTTTTTTAACGCAGGAAAACCCATTTATGAGCCGTAGCCGAGACCGGGGGGCCTCAGCCGTGTGTGGGACTCCCACCGCCCAACGAAGAGCGGCGACTACCCACCAAAAACCTGCGGCTTCCCTTCCCTGTCTACGGGGCGACATGGGAGTCTAGCAAAAGCCTTGACATCCATGAACACCCCGGACAGCTGCCCACCTACACGGCGGGCCCAGCGCGCCCCCCTTGCGGGGGGACAGAGGGAATAGCCGGGGACGCGGCACTATTCCCTCTCGACGGTGGTGGCACGTGCAATGCAGGAGGAGGCACCCCCGTGCCTCCACCCTGCATGCCACCTTGGGGGACAAGAGAGCGATCGTACAACCGCCTTCTCCTGCCCACCCTCCGTCTGCGGAGCAGGGGCGCTGAGGGGTCATCCTCCCTCTCCCGCTCCGCCGCCTCCTTCTGCGAAATCACAGTCTCGCAGAAGGTGGCTACCGCCTTCCAAGACCTCTCATCGTCTAGCATGGCGTTCACCATACTAGGCAATGACAGGTCCTGGCCGACCGCCGCCACTAGAACCCGGCGCTGCTCCTCCCAGCCTGGACAGACTGCGAGGGTATGCTGCGCCGAGTCCTCCGTCGCACCACACTCATGGCACGACGGGGATTCCTCTCTCCCGATCCGATACAGGTAATCACCGAAGCATCCATGCCCGGTCAGCACCTGCACCAGACGGTAAGTGAGGAACCCGTGGGGCCTCTCCAGCCACCGGTCCAGATTCGGACCGATGGCATCCAACGTGCGGCGCCCGAACGGCGCCCTCGCCAGGTCCTCCTTCCACAGACGGACCATGGCTTCGTGCGCCTCGCGCCGCACCGCTCCTCGCTCTTCGGGAGCCGGTCGCACTTCGCGGGCCCTCTGTTCCGCCGTCCACTTGTAGACGGTGGCGAGGACCCGAGCTTCCAGCTCCCACGGTGGCGTACCCGCTAGGACACAGGCCGCAGCGCCCCCAACCGTGCGGTATGCCCTCCCCACCCGCTGTGCAATGGCCCGTTGGGGCCTGCGGAGGAGGGTGGCGTTCTCCCTTTTGTTGAGGGAGTCTACCCAAACGGGGGCGCCATAGAGCGCCATACTTCTCAAGACGCCGGCATACAATCGCCGGCATCTTGTTCTCGGCCCCCCCAGATTAGGGAGGAGCCAACTGAAGGCGTTGGCGGCCCTCACAAGGCGTTCGGACAAGCCTTTAAAATGAGGACCGAAATGCCAACGGCCATCCAATATAAGGCCCAGATATTTCATCTGGGCCTTCACTTCAACCCTCACGCCGCCTACGATGATGTGGGCGTCGTGAGGGGCATGCTGCCGAGGCCCTGGAAAGAAGAGGGCCTCGGTCTTGTGCAGCGCCACCTCGAGCCCCAGCCGGCGGATCCTCTCAGCGACAAGGGTGCCGCCAGCCGAAGCCAGACACGCGGCCACTCCGAAAGTCCGCCCCCGAGCCGTGACAAGAGTGTCATCTGCGTAGCATATGACACTCATGCCACGGAGCAGGGCACCTCGGAGCAGCCAATTATATCCGAGGTTCCACAGTAAGGGGCCGAGCACCGACCCCTGAGGAACCCCGACTTCCACTTTCCGCCGCTGAAGGCGTCCGTCCCTGTTGACGTAAAGCACCTCTCTGTCCGAGAGGTAGTCCGCCAACAGGGCCCGCAAATAAAGAGGCACTCCGTGATAGCGGAGTGCCTCCAGAATTGTAGAGTGGGGGATGGTGTTAAATGCGTTGGCTATATCAAATGATATAGCCAGCACGCCCTCCCCCCTCTCTGCGGCCTCGCTTGTCGTCGCCCTGAGCTTTGTCAGGGCGTCGATTGTAGACCGGCCCGCCCGAAACCCATACTGGGCGTCAGCTAGGTTTGGGCCGGTTCCCACCAGGTGCTCGTTGAGGCGGGTAGCTATCAGCTTCTCAAAAAGCTTGCCCGCCTCGTCTAGGAGGACTATGGGGCGGTAACCGGACGGGGAATCCGCCGGCCGCCCTTCCTTCCTAAGGAGGACCAAAAGGCCCTCCTTCCACGTTTTCGGAAACCTCCCCACCTCAAAGCATCGGTTGAAGAGGTCCCGAAAACGACCAGCCATCTCCGACACGGCGATGGCCATGACCCTGGCCGGGACCCCGTCTGGACCCGGCGCCGTCTTCTTGCTGCGGAGGTGCTCTGACGCTGTGTCAAACTCCTCCGCAGTGATGGGGTCAAAACCCGCGGCTGGAGGGCCGCTTCCGAAGGGAGGATCAATCTTTGGAGGGGTGAACGAAGTATTGTCCGGGAACAGAACCCGGACAACCCCCTCCAAAAGATTTGGCTGCAGAGTCTCTGTCAGTGGGGGACCTATGGGGCGCAGCTTGTTGCGCACCGCCTTATACGGTCTCCCCCACGGATCGTCATTGAGACTCTCCAGCATCTCCTCCCGCGCCAAGTCCTTAGCGGTGCCTATGGCCGCCTTGAATGTGTGCCTCGCTTCCTTATAAAGGGAGTACAGGCGGCCCTCCTCTTCTTCATCTCGGTGGCTGCGGCGGCGGCTCCGGGTGTAAGACCTTCGGGCCGCGACACAAGCAGCCCGCAGGTCTGCAAGTTCCGCCGACCACCAATACACCGCCCGCTTTGGTGGGGGCCGGCAAGACCGAGGCATGCTTGCATTGCATACCTCGGTCAGCGCGCTCCGCAGGCGCCCGGCGGCTACGTCCACGTCCGGATCAGACGGAGCCCCGAACCAATCCTGGACGAAAGCCGCCTCCTTCGCCATGTCACGGTCCAGTTTGGTGAGTGCCCATCTAGGGAACTTCACCGTACCGTGACTCGGCCCTCCTCGGGAGCTGTGGACTGAGAACTCTATCCGAATATGGCGATGATCGGATAGAGTCTCCGCCAGATCGACTTCCCACCTTTGCACGCGTGCGGCTAGTGCAGGGGTGGCGAACGATATGTCCACCACCGACCCTCCCTGCTGCCGCACGCATGTATGGGTTGTCCCTCTGTTCAAGAGGGACAGGCCGACCGACGTTGCCCACAACTCTACCAGTCTCCCACGCGGATCAGTGGCTGGGTTCCCCCAAGACACCGATTTAGCGTTTAGGTCGCCGAGCACAGCAATTTGCCTCGGCGACATTCGGGCGACCGCTGCCGCCAGGTTAGTGAGCAGCTGGTCCAGCTCAGCTAGAGGGCGGTTGGGGGAAAAATAGACACCGATGACAGTGATTTCTCCCCACGCGGCGGCCACGTACCCGGACCCGCTCTCTATAAGTGCGAGCGGAGGGGAATCCGCGGAGGGCCGCGAGGCGATGGCAACCAAGCCATCCCTGTCCGCTACCCAATTGGGAGGTACGGAGTATGGCTCGGCGACCACCGCCAACCCTGCCGTCCAATCGGCCATAGCCTGAGTCATCAGGTCCTGAGCCGCCCGGCAATGATTTAAATTGCCCTGGAGGATGGTGCGATGTCTTACTTCTTGCATCAATCGGACATCGCACCATTCCCATCTGCTGGCTCAGGACTGACCTCAGCCGCTGTCGCCGCAGGCGGGATCGATGCCTGCAGCTTGCCCTTCTTTGGTGGGGGGTTGCATTTAGGACCCCCCATCACGTGACCGGCGGCCACTTTGCTGGCCGTGCAGACCGCGCATTTGGGCTGTGCCTTGCAGGAGCCGATCTTGTGATCGGCTGACCCGCAGCGTAGGCACAGCTGTGTCCGGTCTGCAGACGGACAGCAGGCCCTTGCGTGGCCTGTCCCATAGCACCTGAAGCAGCGCATTGGCAACTGCTCCAGGGCACGGACCAGGGCTGAGCTAAGGCCCAAGGGGATCCGCTTTCGGGCCAAGAGGATCTTGGCGGCGGCTACCGGGACCTGCAGGTAGATGGCCCTGTATCCCCCGCGACCATTGCGGATTTCACCGCCTTTGATGGCGGCCTCATCGCAGCCACCGATCTTGGCGGCCATGGCGATCACTTCGGCCCTGGAGACAGAGTCATCCATTTCCAGGACCATAAGGGGCGCCAACTTCTGCGGGCGCGCCACCTTTGCTGCGTCGGCCACGGCCTCTCGCAGCTTCGCAGCGAACAAGTCTGCGTTTCCTTCACGCCCTACGCCCGGGAACTCAAATATTCGAGCCCCGGTCTGCGTTTTTCGGCATTTCACTGCGTCGGCGAACCCCTGGATAAGCGGGTTCACCGATTCGCGTGCCTTCTCCAATATGGAGCCGTAAGTCTCCCCCCGTTTTTCTGCCTCCGGCGTGATGGTGATCACCACGGCCGCAGTCTTGGGGGGAGTCAATTTTCCCGACCTCTTTTTCTTCCCCCTTTTGCCGGATGACTTCGACGCTTCCGGCTTTGCAGTGGAAGCAGAAGTAGAAGGCGCCGCCTTCTTTGCCTTTAACTTCTTCTTTTTCTTCTTCTCCACCTTTTTCCACTCGTTAGCGGGAGTGGTGGAGGGAAGAAGAAGATATCCGTCCTCAGACATCGGTAGTACCGGGGCCGAGGACGGGCCGGGTTTCGGGGAGGCGGAGGGTACAGGACGTGGTGCAGCCTCCTTAGCTACTGGGGCAGTTGGAGCTGCCACCTTAGCCACCTGCTTCGTCCGCTTGCCTTTGCCCTTTCCTTTAGAGGGCTTTGGGGCCACAGACGGGGGCAACTCAGCAACAGCTGCAGCCGTTCCTGCCTTCTTGCGGTCCGCCGCTAGGGGCGGACGTACTGTCTTGGCTGGCAAGAGACGATCCTCAATGCCAGCGATGCAGGATCTTACGAAGGCCCTCTCCTCCCGCACGACCCTTCGGATGGCATCCTCGAGGTCACTGGAGAGGGAGGGCGGAACGACCTCCATAGCCGAGGGTATGGCCGGGTCCGTGGTAGGCACCGCAGGTACAGGCGTGCCTCGCCCGGCCTGTTCCCGGAGACGGGCAACTTCGGCCGACAGGCGGTCAATAGTGGCCTGCATGCGCTGCAGCTCCTCGGAGGCAGTCCTCGTCAGGACTTCCTCCATTATGCCGCGCACGCTGGCCGCACGACTTTTCAGGGCCTTCTGTAAAGTGCCCTTCAGGTTGGAGGACTTTGCAGCGATTTCAGTTATCTCCGCGACGTCCTCCAATATCAGCTTTTCTAGCTCGGGTAACGTTTTGCCCTCATAGTCAAAGAGGGCAGAGCCGTACCCGAACTTCGACCGGGCGGTGCGGGTTTGCCGCTCCTTGGCGGCCACCCTTTCTTCGAGCTCCGATTGGAGCTCTTCCCTCCTAAGGGCTTGGAGCTGGCGCTGAGCCTCTGCCAGACCGGCATAGTGGCTTGTTGTCGGATTGCGCCTGCCCTTGCCCGACGTCCCCTTCTTAAATTGCTTTACTGACGGGGTGTCAGAGCTTGACCCCCCGTCAGCATTGCTGGCCGACTTACGCAATCGCTTGCGCTCCCGCGTGGCCTGTGCGGGACGGTCTACTGACATTACCGAAGCGTCTGTCAGGGTGGACTCGTCCTCAGACCCGGAAAAGTCCCCGGGCCTAAAGAAAAGGCTCCCCGACCGACCGGACGCTGGTGTGTCGCACCGCTCCAGCACTATCACGGGCGTCTTAAAACAGACATTCCCGTCTCTCAACTTTTGGGTAGGCTTGCAGCTCTGTGAAGAGCATAGCGAGCCACCCTCCTCTGTATCTGCGCCCTTCTCAGGCAACGTCTCCAAACCAGTCTGGACCGACTCAGCTCCAGACCCGATGAGCGCCCCAGCGCCATCCACAATCTCATTGCGCAGCGACTCACATTCGTCGCGCCGCGCACCGCTCTCTACGACTTCCACATCCTCGATTCCCCCCATATCCCCAGATTTATTTTTTATAAGGTCACACATAATTGTTCCCACGAGTGTGGGGGAAATAACAGGTCCACCCGGGCAGTGCCCCCTGTACCCGGGTAAGCGTACGTACTCTAGGGAGTCCGCTGGTTCCCTAGAGGTGTGCCGTTCGCGACTGACCACCCGTCAGCCACGCATCCCCTCGCCACGGCACCAAGCTTGGGATTGGGGTAACTTTTTATAGAGGTTTCCTCCCTCTCGGTCCGGCCAATTAAGGCAGGACCGGCCTAGCAGCGAGCCGCGAGACGTGATCCACGACACTCGCCGCCAGGTCTTTCCACCCCGGGCGCCAGTTTCCCGGCGCCACACGCTCCTTGCGGAGCACCAACGCCGCCCAGACCCGGGCAATATGCCCCGACGGTCCAGGTTTGGTGTTATAGACTTTTCCTTGTCTTGGCCCCGACTTCAGTAGCCAGGACCCCCGGCCCCCCTCCGTTGGGGAGTTACGGGTTGCCCGACAGGCCTGCCGAGTTGACAAAACCTGCCGCGCTCTGGTTTGGCTCGCGCCGGCCGCAGCCGGTACCCCCCATGACTGGGGGGCATTCCCCTATCCACCACCCGGGGGACGCGCCCGATATGGGTCCAGAACCCCACACGGGAACCTAACCTAACCTAACCTAACCTAACCTAACCTAACCTAACCTAACCAAGAAGCGGTAAGGAGCACCTACAAAGGATGCGTGCAAGGGTCAATCGGTGGTCCCATCTTGTGGAACCTTCTTTTGGACCCTCTACTGCGGGACCTGGAGACTGGGGGACACTACGTCCAGGCTTTTGCCGACGACGTGGTGCTAGTTTTCGACGGCGACACAGCGACTGAAGTGGCTGGCAGGGCAAACGCGGCCCTAGACTATGTTCAGCAGTGGGGAGCGCGGAACAAGTTGAAGTTTGCTCCGCACAAGACCTGTGCAATGGTGTTGACAAGAAAACTTAAATACGACACACCAAGGCTGAGCATGGGAGGTTTTGACATCACTATTTCTAGGGTGGTAAAAATTTTGGGACTTATAATTGACGACAAATTAACTTTTAATGCTCACATTGCCAATCAGACCAGGAGAGCCCTAGAAATATTTAAGCAACTTTCGCGAGCCGCAAAGGTAAATTGGGGTCTGCATCAGGAAGTGGTAAGACTAATTTATACAGCTTGTGTCGAACCTATCATTTTGTACGCAGCAGTAGTATGGGCCCCCGCAGCTGAGAAAATCGGGACGCAAAAGTTGCTGAACGCGGTACAAAGGGGTTTCGCCCAGAAGCTCTGTAAATCATATCGGACAGTCTCTCTACACTCGGCACTGACTCTAGCGGGGATACTTCCTCTTGACCTCAGGATACAGGAGGCAGCCGCCCTGTACGAGACGAAGAGAGGGTCGCCCCTGCTGGAGTTAGGAGACAGAGAGACCGAGAGTCTGGTCAGGTTTGCGGAGTCTCCTCACCCAGCCACGTGTATGGCCATAGAATTCGAATGCCTGGAGGACCAAAGTCAAGTCGATAGACACAACGTGCAGGCGGTGCGAATTTTCACCGACGGCAGCAAAATTGAGGGGAAGGTCGGAGCCGCACTTTCTTTATGGAAAGGCGAAGCCGAGATCCGGAACCAAAAGTTTTGTCTGTCCGCGTACTGCACAGTCTATCAGGCGGAACTATTGGCCATATGCAAGGCAACGGGCGTGATCCTCAAGGGGAGGGAGTCGAGCTATGGTCTTTATAGCGATTCGATGGCCGCTTTGGAGACGATCGTTAACCATGGCTCCCTTCACCCCCTTGCCGTGCAGACGCGGGAGAATCTGCGAGAAGCTTCTGTCCAGGGTAAAGATGTGTCTTTATTCTGGATAAAAGCACATGCAGGCCTGTTGGGCAATGAACGCGCCGATGATCTCGCTAAGGAAGCCGCCCTTGCGTCAAAACGGAAGCCAGACTATGACCGGTGTCCAATCTCTTACGCAAAAAGAGTTATACGCGCCCGTTCCATTTTGAAATGGGACGCCAGATATAAGGGAGGTAGCACCGCGTCAATAACAAAAATTTTCTTCCCAGACGCTAGCGTCGCTCACAAACTGGTTAGGGAAATACAACCTTCAGGGCCACTAACACAAATCCTGACAGGGCATGGTGGATTCTCCCACTACTTGCATCGGTTCAAGTGTAGGGATAGTCCATCATGCTTCTGTGACCCCGATACCGACCAAACTGTTCCCCACCTCCTTGTCTCCTGCCCAGTGTATGGTAAAGAGAGATTTGATTTTGAACAAAGAACTGGGGTGAAAATTGATTTAACAAATTTGCAAGAATTAATTAGTTTTAAAAATATAAGAGACAGCTTTATCTCTTATTGCAAAGTTATATGTTTATCTGTAAATAATAAAAATAAAACTTAGGTAAGAAATTTTGTTATATATTATTATATAGATAATAAGACTTATAACAAAAATGTTAATCAGATTAAATGTAAGTTAGCTACACAATAGGGATAAGGAAATTGTAATAGAACAGTAAATTTTTAGATGTAAGAAAACTTGTAAAACATAATAAAAAGGCACCATAGATATTAAGAACTGTAAAACTGTAAAATTTAAACATGTGTTAGATTAATAGTATAAACTTAAGAAAAATATGTATTAGATATAGAAATAAAGAAAGATGCGAAGCTCATTAAAATAAAGATACCCCATAAAAATAAGAAAAATATGAAAAGCCCTTTGAAATCCAATCCTGGATCAAATATTCGGGGGACAGAGCCGCAACAAAAAAAAAAAAAAAAAAAAACCTAACCTAACCTAACCTAAAACTCTTTAATTAACAATAGTTGAAAATTTTTAAATTTAAGGCTGTGTTTTGGAAATTTTAGAGTATAAGAATTTGTGTATTTTTAGCTTGTACACCCCCTGCGCCGTAGGGGTAAATTTCGCGTGGGTGACTACACATCTGTAAAATAGACCAGTTACCTCAGAGTGTATAGCAAAAAACCCGAGCCCCCTAGCTAACATAGGGGAAAAGTTATTTATTAATTTGTGTGTACGTGGGAAAACTACCCCTATTTTAAATCGTCTTTTTCTATTTTAGTTTAATAATATTTTTTCAAAATTTTTGTGTCATTTTGTGTGTTTTAGTTGTAGGTAAAATTTGGCAGTTTTTTCCGGTATTTTTTATAAATTTTTAACATAGTTTTTTCATTTTTCCTTAAAAATTGCTCAAAAAGAAATTCCCTTTTTCTTTTAATTCATTAAAAATAGTAAATCTTAATATTTGTAAAATTTTAAAGTTTTAAAATACAATTTAATTTATAATCCATTAACTTATTTAGGTTTTAGAATTTTAAAATAATAAACAGTTGATAATATAGGAAATATAAAATAGGGGTGCTTTTTCCGGGTCCAAAAGTTTAAGGGGCTGTAAAAAATTTAGGGGGAAAAATTTTGAAAATCTAGCGACGTGACGGTCATTTTTTCGTCAAAATCAACGGATCGGTGCAAAAATTTTCGAGAAAAAATCAAATTTCAGGGGGGTCATTTCCGGTTTCGAATTACGTAATCGGAAAACTGGGGCAAAATTCATTTTGGCTATAACTCCGATCTTTGTGCACCGATCTGGGAAATCGGCACGTCGTTGGATAGGTCTCAACAAGACGCATTTTCACCCCATAGAGTCCGCGACTCTACATAGAGCCCCTTAAAAACTGTGTAGTAAAGTGTGTTTTTTATAGTTGTTATTTTTTCCTTGCTAGTTTTTAAGTAATAAAATTGTGTACCCTTAGATAAGTATTAAGACTTGGGGATTCTACATAGAGGTATTTTTTATTTTCGCATCGGAGCTCTACCAGTTTGAGCAGGTATCAGATTTAGATAGCTGCCGCGGAGACGAATCTAAAAATACCCAGCTCGACTTTCTACGACCAACGGTTGCGGAGATACAGACCTTCAAAGTTCTGGCAGCCATCTTGATCCGCCATTTTGTTTTTGCTTCCGGACGCATAACTCCGCTCCCGTTGGACCTAGAACATCGCGGTTTCGAGAGAAACGAATAGTATAGACTCCCGCAAAGATCCGTCGCGGTAGAGACAATAATTGGTAGAGTCGCTTTTCTCAAAAAAGTTGGTAGAGCTGTCCCGGCCAAGTTGTAGGGTAGAGTAAACAACCCAGGAAAAGTTTTTCCCCTAGTTCGTGGGGTGATTGGAACAGGAGATACGGGGTTTTAAAGTTTTGGCGGCCATATTGTCCGCCATCTTGAAAATTTTAAAACTTTTATTTCTCGGCAGCCAGAGGCCCTAGAGACACGGGATTTTCTCTGAAGTACTCTGCTGTCAAAGTACTACCAATTAGGCTATATACTAGAGACAAAGCTCTACATAGAGTTTTTAAAAATTGATTTTATTTTATTTTTGTTTTATTATTTTAACTCTCTTTGCGAGGTTAGACTTCTTTGAGGCGGGACGAGTAGTATAGTAGTAATAAGTTAAGAGACAAAACTCTACATAGAGAAAAAATTTTTAAAAACTATTTGGACTTAAATCTAGGCTACAGTTAAAGGTGGAGTAGGCGTAAAAAGACTCACAGACCCTCCACTAAATTGGTAGAGCAGAAAAATCTGCAACAACTTTATTCTTTTCGGCCCTTTACACCTATTGTTTGTTTGTTATATTTATTTTACCTACTCCCCCCCCCCCCCCTCTTTTGCTTTTAGCTTTGTGTTCTGACCGCTGTGTCTTTTGACCAGTGCTCTTAGTTAGTAACTTCAGCTTACAAGGTTCTATTGAACCATTTTTCTTAACCGACAAGACAAAGCTCTGTCCTAGCAAGATGGCAACAGCGCGCACCCCCGCTAAAAAGGTCGCGATGACAAACCCTCCCATATCCCCGATGCGTGAGGTAGACGGAGAGAGGGCAGGACCCTCTCAGACTACACCGACCCAGGCCCCCAGTGTGAGACGCAGCATCGGCGAATGGGAGAGCGTCAATCTAGAGCCGAAAACATGCACTTCAACAGCACACGCCCACTCACCTAGAAAGGTCGCTCTGGCCCCCGTGGCACCGCCGAAGGCTAAACCGAAGACGGCCCTTCCCGCTGAGCCTAGGATGGCGGCGCGTAGAGCTTCAACGGAGTCAGTGGCGGTGTCGCCGGTGGCAAGACTCGACCCAGCCAAAACCACTGACAGGGTGACCCAGGCCAGGAACTGGCTTCAGAGAGCGAAAACTCACATAGGGGAGTCACGCAACCTGAGGGCAGACCTAAAGGCCGGGATCACCCTGGCAGTGGAAAAACTGTACCAGCTGGTGAAGGAAGAGGCAGCATCAAGATCTGAAACAGAAAATAAAAAAGGCGAAAAATCAGAAACAGGACAAGGAAAAGGGGAAAAGACAAGAGTGATAGTTCAGGATCAATTAGGAACTGAAGGAAAGGAGTTAGTTAAGCTAATGTAAGAACAGGGCGAAAAGATTGAAAAAACTCAAAGGGAGATAGAAAAACTTAGGGAGACCATCGTCCTTCAGCATGAGGCTGCAAAACAACAGATGACATATGCCAGTGCGGCAGCAGCGCCATTAAGTAGACCGAGTTTTGAAAGGAAAAGTGCGCTTCACTCGATCGTCATTGAGTCTAGGAATGAGACCGAGACCGGAGACGAGGTGATGAAGCAGGTACGGGAGGCGGTCAATGCTAAGGACGGATGGGTGACTGTGGAGAGGGTCCGCAAGGTCAAGGATAAGAAGGTGATACTTGGCTGCAGAACAATGGAAGAAAGAGATAAGGTCAGAGAACGTCTTCAAAGCGCCGCCAGTCACCTTCGCTTCGAGGACATGAAGAACCAGGACCCAATGGTTATTCTCAGGGACGTCATCACTAGCCACACAGACCAAGACATCTTACAGGCACTGAGAAACCAGAATGGTGGCGTTTTTCGTGGCCTCGAGGAGAAGGAAGACAGGACGGAGATTAAGTTCAGGCGCAAAGCTAGGAACCCTTTACTGAACCACGTCGTACTGAGAGTGTCTCCACAGGTGTATAACCGGCTCATGGAGAAAGGAGCTGTTCACATAGACATGCAGAGAGTGCGAGTTGCAGACCAATCGCCACTAGTACAATGCTCGATGTGTTTGGCGTATGGGCACGGGAGGCGCTTCTGCAAAGACACAACACCAAAATGCACACACTGTGGAGGACCTCACATGAGAAATGAGTGTGCTGATTGGCTGGCAGCAGAGGCACCAAGGTGCTGTAACTGCATGTCAGCCAAGCTGGAACACGTCGAACACAACGCGTTCAGCTCGGAATGCCCGGTGCGTAGGAAGTGGGAGGCACTGGCACGAGCTAAGGTTCAGTACTGCTAAGGTGGTTCCAACTCCTTCCGGGGCAGGCGCCCCAACCAGATGTTATGCAGTGGCTCAGGCGAACCTACAGCGCAAAGAACTTGCAACGACCGAGCTCATGGTGGAGGCCAGCAGACGCAAATTGGCGTTTGCGCTGGTCCAGGAGCCTTATGTGGGCAGGGTGAAGAGGATGAAGGATTACCGTGGGGCGAGAGTCTTCCAGAACGCTGCAGTAGAAGATGGGACTGTCAAGGCGGCGATTGTCGTCTTTGACGGCGAGCTCGACGTCATACAGTGCCCGAAACTCACGAGCGACAACATTGTCGCAGTGAGGATCCGAACCAGCGCCTGGGAAATCGCGGCGGTATCCTTCTACTTCGAACCGGATCTGCCCATTGGGCCATACCTGGAGCGGCTGAGGGAGGTCGTAGAGGAGCTGGGCCCAAGATTACTGCTAATAGGTGGAGACAGTAACGCCAAGAGTACCTGGTGGGGCAGCACTATAGAAGACCACAGGGGAGAAGAAATGTCCGGGACCCTGGAAGAGTCTGGATTGCAGGTACTCAATAGAGGTGACACGCCAACGTTCGACACCGTGAGAGGTACGAGGGTGCTCACCAGCTACGTCGATATAACAGCCTGTTCCGAAAACCTATTGGAACTAGTCGATAACTGGAGGGTAGACCAGGAGATGACGAGCTCGGACCACAACGCCATCACTTTTGACATTAGTCTCCGCAAAAGTAGAGGCCTGAAAGTACAGAGAACCACTAGGCTCTACAATACAAAGAAGGCGGATTGGGATCTTTTTAACACCACATTAGAAGAGGCCAAATCTCGGAACAATATCAGCGTAGAACGCATAAACGACGCTACAAACCCCGACCAACTTGAGCGAATTGTCCGAGATTACACTGAGGCCATAACAGAAGCCTGCAAGACCAGCATGCCGGCAAAGAAGAGCACGGAGGTGCTCAAGATCCCATGGTGGAATGATGAGCTCGCGAGGCTGAAAAAAGTTACCACTACCTTCAGGCGAAAAATCAGAAACGCGGCACCGTACCGCAGAGATATAGTGGTAGCTGAGTACCTGAAAAAGAAAGAAGAGTATGAGTGCCAAGCCAAGAAAGCCCAAATAGATAGTTGGAAGGAGTTCTGCAGCAAGCAAGACCGAGAGGGCCTATGGGAGGGGATATACAGAGTAATAGGCCGGACCACCAGGAGAACAGAAGACTTGACCCTAACCAAAGATGGAGCACACCTAAACCCAAGAGAATCGGCGAACTTACTAGCGGAGACGTTCTACCCACAAGACCTGGAGGAAACTGACACTGAACACCATCGCATGACCAGAGAGGCAGCGAAGATGGTAAACGAGTTGAGGCATGATGAACAACATGACCCACCGTTTACCAAGGTGGAGCTGAAGACTGCGGTGGGGAGTTTTAACCCAAAGAAGGCCCCAGGAGCAGACGGCTTCACAGCAGACATCTGCAGCCGGGCTATCCACCAGGACCTGGACGCCTTCCTTGCCCTGTGTAACAAGTGTTTACTGATTGGACACTTCCCGGACATCTGGAAGGAAGCCACAGTGGTGGTATTGAGAAAACCAGGCAAGGATGATTATACGAAACCCAAGGCTTATAGACCAATAGGTCTACTGCCGGTACTGGGGAAGGTCCTGGAAAAGATCGTAGTAGCAAGGATTAAATGGCATCTAGTACCGAAGATTAGTACTCGCCAGTATGGATTCATGCCCCAGAGGAGCACCGAGGACGCCCTCTATAAGCTAATACACCACATCAAGGGTAAGATTGAGCTGAAGAAGCTGGTAACCCTAGTGTCATTGGATATAGAGGGGGCCTTCGATAGCGCATGGTGGCCGGCAATCCGAGTCCGTCTGGCTGAGGAAAAGTGCCCGGTAAACGTCAGGAGGCTACTGGATAGTTATCTGGAGCGCAGAAAAGTCAGTGTAAGATTCGCCGGGGAAGAAGTAAAGAGGAACACTAACAAAGGATGTGTGCAAGGGTCAATCGGTGGTCCGATCCTGTGGAACCTTTTGCTGGACCCTCTGCTACAGGAGTTGGAGAGTAGGGGATACTACGTCCAGGAATTTGCCGATGACGTGGTTTTGGTCTTTGACGGCGACACGGCGACTGAAATTGCTGGAGAGGCGAACGCAGCCTTGACCTATGTTCAGCGGTGGGGAGCGCGTAACAAACTAAAGTTTGCTCCACAAAAAACCTGCGTCATGGTACTAACAAGGAAACTAAAGTACGACACACCGCTGCTCACTATGGGGGGGGTTGCCATCGCTACCTCTAGCACAGTTAAGATTCTGGGGCTAACAATCGATAATAAACTGACCTTTAACGCGCACATAGCTAACCAAACGAAGAGAGCATTGGAAATCTACAAGCAGCTCTCGAGGGCCGCGAAAGTAAATTGGGGGCTTCACCCTGAGGTGATTCGCCTCATTTATACGGCGACCGTCGAGCCGGTAATAATGTACGCCGCGGCAGCGTGGGCTCCTGCGACCAGCAAGATCGGGGTGCAGAAGTTGCTGAACTCGGTGCAAAGGGGTTTCGCTCAGAAGCTCTGCGGATCGTACCGGACAGTCTCTCTACACTCGGCACTGACACTGGCGGGGATACTGCCTCTCGACCTCAGAATACAGGAGGCAGCCGCCCTGTATGAGACGAAGAGAGGGTCGTCCCTTCCAGAGTTAGGAGACAGAGAGACCGAGAGTCCGGTGGGATTTGCGGAGACTCCACACCCTGCAACACATGTGGCCATAGAGTTCGAATGCCTGGTAGACCAAAGCCTTGTGGACAGGTACAACGTGCAGGAGGTGCGAATTTTTACCGACGGCAGTAAAATCGAGGGGAAGGTCGGAGCCGCACTTTCCATATGGAAAGGTGAGGCCGAGATTCGGAACCGAAAATTTTGTCTGTCCGAGTACTGCACAGTTTACCAGGCGGAACTGTTGGCCATATGTAGGGCAATGGGCGAAGTCCTGAAGGGGAGGGAGAAGAGCTATGGTCTCTACAGTGATTCGATGGCCGCTTTGGAGACGATCACTAACCATGGCTCCCTCCACCCCCTAGCCGTAGAGACGAGGGAGGGCCTGAGGAAAGCCCTTATCCAGGGCAAAGATGTATCTTTGTTCTGGATAAAGGCACATGCAGGCCTCCCCGGCAATGAACGCGCCGATGATCTGGCCAAGGCAGCCGCCATAGCATCGAAGCGGAAGCCGGACTATGACCGCTGCCCGGTGTCTTTCGCGAAGAGGATTTTACGTAATCGCTCCATTATTAAATGGAACGATCGGTATAAATTAGGACAAACCGCGTCGATTACTAAACTGTTTTTCCCAAATGCTGAAGATGCTTATCGTTTGGTGCGCAAAATTAAACCTACTGGTAAGCTCACCCAGATTCTCACTGGGCATGGTGGATTCTCCCAATACTTGAACCGCTTCAAGTGCAGGGAGAGTCCATCATGTGCATGTGACCCTGGCCAGGAAGAAACCATTCCCCACCTCCTATCCACATGCCCTATACACAACAGACTCAGATACAACTTTGAACAAGAAACGGGTACAAAGATAGGTCTAAACAATCTACATGAACTGATAAGGGATAAAGAATGTAGAGAAAAGTTTATCTCATATTGTGAGCAAATTTGTATTATAGTAAACAATAGAAACAAAACTTAGTTGAATAAGATTGCTATAATTATTATTGTATATAATAAGTGTAATAGCAATATTAAATGTTAAGATAAATAATAGTGTTAGAATATACAATAGAGATAAGAAAACAAATGTATACGCAAAAGATGTTTGTAAAACAAAATAGTAAAATGTGCCTAGTTGTAAGAAAATTGTAATATCGTAAGAAATAATATAGATATAAATAGGTTGTTAGAACTGTCATAAATTATAAGAAAAATGTAATAGAAGTAAGAATTAAACAGTGTAATAGATATAATAGTTGTACTAGATAATATAAGAAATTGTAATAGACTAGTAAATAAAGTACTGAAGCAATTTATTTAAATAAAGGCAAAACCCCAAAAGATAAAAAAGAAAGCCCTTTGAGATCCAATCCTGGACACATATTCGGGGGACAGAGCCGCTTCAAAAAAAAAAAAAAAAAAAAAAACCTAACCTAACCTAACCTAACCTAACCTAACCTAACCTAACCTAACCTAACCTAACCTAACCTAACCTAACCTAACCTAACCTAACCTAACCGAAACTAACCCTGTAAAGAAAAATATAGTATAACTCCGTTCCCATTGGTCGTATCGACGACTCGGCGCTTTCGACAAGGGGTCCGGTGGGCAACTCGCGTCGATCTGCTCTACCTACGTGGCTCTACGTAGAGATTTTTCGGACGATTTTTGAGGTGGTCGTTTTTTGGTGTGACTCGGTCCGCTGAGTGGAGACCTATTCAACGAGCCGCCGCTCGCATCTCTAGGTGGCGTAGTTCCGGAGATATCACCGCGTAACCAGAAGGTTTGACAGCTGCGGCGGCCATCTTGGATTTTTCAATTGGCCGTATCTCCGGAACCGTTGCGCGTTGAGAGGTGCGGTTTTCGGCATTACCACTCATTTAAGGCTGTCTTGACTCGTGTGTGGTCCGAGTTGCTGCTGCCAAGTTTTGTCCCCCCTTTTTTTCCAGATTTACCCCCCCCCCTTTTTTTACAGCGGAACCTGTTAGAGCTCACCTTGCCCTACATCCCAGTTTTTTCTCCGAAAGATTTGGACGCCAGGAAGGCCCTGATCTCCGCGTACAAAGTTTTGGGGGCTACGGGGGGGAAAAAGTGACCCACACCCATAACTCGGGAACGGTTGGTCGTAGAGCAACGGGGTTTTCGCTGTCGGGGTCTGCTTCTTGAGACCAACTGATTCGTACACAAAGGCAGCCTCTATATTCATTTTGGCTAAGTTGGGTCAGGTAGAGTTTTATAGAGTCGTCATATTTTTCTACATTTTACTGGTTTTTATCCTAAAATTTTATTTTTAAATTTTTGTTTTAATATCTTATTCGTTTTAATACAATTTCAATTCAATTTTTTATTATTTTAATCATTAATTTAATTTAATTATAGAATTTAAATTTATTATTACCCTTTTGGGACATTATTAAATACAGTTTTAATTTATTTTATTATACTGTCCCCTTTGGGATATCGTTATAAATTTATTATTAGGAACAACAATGCCGAAAGCAAATTCCACAAAGAGTGCCCCGGCGAGGGTTATCAAGAAGCCCTACGAGACGGCCAGCCTTCGGAAAAAAACCACAATCCAGGGGGCGAGATCCGTTTGTGGATCCCCGCGCTCGGAGTTGCGGGCACTAGTCCGGCTGGATCCCCCGGCGAAGAAGGATATGGCGGAGACACCGGCACCTCGGTCCGGGGAGGAGGGTCCAGCACCCCATCAGCCTGCGGAGTCGGGGACTGCGGGGCCGCGGACTGGAGCGGACACGCATACGGAGGATAGTTCGAGTCCCGTGGCTCCGGCGTTGTCGGGGCCGTCGGCTGTGGCATCTGAGCTCCATACTGTCTCGCAGAACACCATTTCGAAGTTCCTTGCATCCTGCAAGGACGATCCGAAGCCATTCGTCTCCTCCAACTTCGCTGAGGCGGGGCCGGCCGCGGACGCAACGCCTGTGGGCTCGGGGGCGCAGCAGCGGTCGGCATGGTCTCGGCCTATTTTGCGGGGAGCGGATCATCACTGCCCTCGAGTGCCTCTTCACAGCCGAATAATGACGTAGTCCCGTCGGATGTGGACGCGGAACTAGAAGAGATAGGGAGAGAGCGTCCGAGGATCCTAGACGATGTCTGGAGATGTGCATATAGGGTGGTAAAGAAATGCTACAAGCCCAGCGTTGGAGACGAGTGCCTTCTCCGAGATCCACTGTCTGGAAACGTCTTGTCTCCGGTTGCATCAGCCGAGCTTCTGGCGGAGACTTTCTACCCCCCCCCGACGACAACACTACGGATGAGGCATATCATAAGACGGTCAGGGAGGAGGTGGCGGATGAAATGGCAGCCCTCGAGAACACGGGGGAGAGTGCTGAGCCGCCCTTCACTGAGACCGAGTTGGCCGCTGTGTTCTCTGAAATGAGTCCGAAGAAGGCGCCTGGCGATGATGGCCTCACGGCGGATATCTGCGCAGCGGCATCTAGAGCCAACCTGGTACTCCTGGCGTTGTACAACCGGTGTCGACAGTTGGGCTGCTTTCCCGAGCTCTGGAAGCGGGCACTAATCAAGATCATCCCGAAGCCTGGAAAGACCGACTACTCGGTCCCAAAGGCCTACCGGCCGATAGGTCTGCTTCCGATCCTCGGGAAGGTTCACGAGAAGCTTATAGTCACCAGACTTTCGTGGGACCTACTGAGTCGTAACCGGCTCAGCCCGCGTCAGTACGGTTTCGTTACACAGCGACGTCATGGAGATGTTAAGGAGCGGTATTAAAGACAAGAAAATGGTCGCACTGGTGTCTCTTGATATAGAGGGTGCATTCGACAACACCTGGTGGCCGGCTGTCCTTCGAGAGCTCCTGGACATGGGGGTGGAAGCTCAGACCATGAAGGTGCTCTCGAATTACTTAAAAGACAGATCGGTAACAGTACGATACCTGGGACAGAAGGTCCCAAAGACCACCACAAAGGGCTGTGTGCAGGGGTCGATCGGCGGACCTCTATTATGGAACGTGCAGTTGGACCCGCTTCTTAGGGAGTCGGAGAGTCTTGAAGCGCACGTCCAAGCATTCGCTGATGACATAGTCATTGTTGCCGCAGCTCGGGACACCAGACAGCTAGAAGGAAAGATCAACAAAGCCCTGGAGTTAGTGGCAGTCTGGGGCCGCCGAAACAAAATGCGATTCGCCCCCGCTAAGACCCAGGCAATGTTGATAACCAAGAAGCTGAAGTACGATCTGCCCCGATTTGAGCTCCTGGGAACTCAGTTGCAGCTCTCGGACACTGTACGGCTTCTTGGTTTGACCATAGACCGCCACCTCAACTTTGTCACCCACCTAGACGAAGTTTCAGCAAAGGCTATTAGTCTGTATAGAGCCATAAGTAGAGCTGCGCGAGCCCAATGGGGCTTAAATCCTGAAATACTGAGGACATTGTACATAACAGTTGTCGAACCTACGGTCCTCTACGCAGCCAGTGCATGTGCAAAGATTACGACCACGCAATACGCACGCAAGCGTCTGGACCGTCTCACCAGAATCTTCGGGATTCAGATCAGCAAAGCGCATAGTACGACATCCCTGACTGCAGCGGCTCTGCTAGCGAGGATAATTCCGCTGGACCTAAGAGCCAGAGAGCAACTGGCACTATATGAAGTCAAAAGAGGCAAACAGCTTGAAAGCCTCCCGGGACGAACGCTTCAGAAGAGGCTGCACCCGACTCACCTGCCTCATCCATCCAAGAGGTTTTGCCTAGAGTTTGGCGCAATCACCACGCAAGAAGAAGCAGATGCCCTTCCCCAGGAGGAACTTGTCATGTATATTGACGGAAGCAAGATCGAGGGCAAGGTGGGAGCGGCAGTTTCACTCTGGAAGAGTCGCCGCGAGACTCGCAACGCTAAGATCCGCCTTGAAAGCTTCTGTTCGGTGTACCAGGCAGAGATGGCTGCTTTACTAAAGGCCACCACTCTTGCCAAGGGATCCAAAAACACCACCATCCACATAATCAGCGACTCGCGTTCTTCGCTGGTAACGCTAAGTGACCCGAACTCCCTTAATCCAATGGTGGTCGAAATTAAGGAAAACCTGGAAGAATTAAAGAACAAAGGAGTCACCGTCAAACTGTATTGGGTCAAAGCCCATGTGGAAATCATCGGAAATAAAAGAGCCGACGAGCTGGCCAAAGAGGCGGCACTCAAACTTAAAACAAGACCGGCATACGACTGCTTCCCCCTCTCCTTCGCTAAGCGAGCCATCAGGGGCGACACTATCGCATTGTGGCAACAAAGACTAGAAGATTCAACCACTGGAGCAACCACGAAGCTATTCTTTCCCGACGTCAAGGAAGCCCATCGTATCATGGGGAGGGTCGCTCCCTCATACATTCTGTCTCAGCTCTTGACAGGTCATGGTGGCATACGAGCATATCTTTTTAGGTTTAAGCTTTCGGCCGTCGAAGCCTGTACCTGCGACGATGATACAGTAGAAACAATTGAGCACATCCTGACAGCATGTCCAAAATATGCAGTCAAAAGACTCGATTGCGAGTGCAGGCTTTGGACGGACGATTGAAGCAAGTGGTTTTAGTGGTTTGATCGGTGACGACTCCACCCGGGCCCATTTCCTCGCCTTCGCACTTGACGTGATGCGTCAAGCAGCCAAGGCAAATGGTGCCAAGAAATTCTAATTTTTTTAGGCGATTTTATTTTATTTATTTTACGGCTGTTGCCTCATAATTATTCTAATGATTTCTATTTAGGTTGGCAAAATCTTTTAATTATTGGCTATTGCCTCATTCTTGTATTGTATTTTATTTCATCACATTTAATTCTCGATTTTATTTGTATTGTGTTGTAAATCAATTATAGTATTTTATTATCTTATTTAATTTAATTATAATTATGTTATGCAAGGATGTAAAAATGTTTCATGAATTATTGGCTTTTGCTTCATAACTTTGTATTCAATTCAATTTTGTAAATTCTAAATCAATTGTTTTAATTTATTACATTCTGTTTATTTTACCTTTTGTGACTGTCACAGAGATAGGTTAGATAGTTAGTAGTTAAAAATCATGTATACTTTAACATATTAACAACGTAAATTAAGTCAAAACAAAATGATTTTGCATGAAAAGATGAAACGATTGTATATAGCTTTAAGTGAAAATTACTAATATAGAATTATAACTAACTTATAGGGCGCGCAACACCCTTAGTTAGCTTTAAGTACTTGTTAATAAAAATAAAGAAAATATTAAAAAGAAAATCTTAAAAAAAAGAAAAAGCATAAAAGAAAGAAAAGCAAAGAACAGAAAAAACATAAATAAAAAGAGAAAACAAAAAGAGTAATATAAAAAAGAATAAAAGAAAAAGAAAAAATGGGACAAAAAAGAAAGTCCCAATAAAACAGAGGAGGGAGGAGGGATAATAAAAAAAAAAACCTAACCTAACCTAACCTTTCGCTCCTGACGACGCGACGATGCGACGGGCTGAGACGCAACAATTTGAAATATTCCTCCGAAACACACGAGGCGCCAGCTGTTCTGATGGTAAGATACGATTTAGTTACTAGTTGGAATGTCACAACATACTTAACAAATAGACAGATTTTTAAAATCTTTTTTAATTGAATATATTATATTGAACAGTCTTTGTAAGAAAAATACACCTTTTGTTTGGTCACCCGAGTGCGAGTTAGCCTTTCATACATTAAAGCAGGTACTTATCAGCCCACCTGTTTTGCAGTATCCCGATTTTTCAGATAACAACACATTTGTTTTACAAACAGATGCATCGAAAATAGGATTAGGCGCAGTCTTATCTAATAAAAACGGAGCCGTTATTTCATACGCTAGCCGTAGTTTGAAACCAGCTGAAATGAGATATCCCATCATTGAACTAGAATTACTAGCAATAGTTTGGGCCATAAGACATTTTAGACCTTATTTATATGGTAAAAAGTTGAAAATTTTAACCGACCATAAACCTCTCATTTATTTGTTCAGCATGACCGATCCATCTAGTAGATTAACAAAATTCCGTTTATATTTAGAAGAGTATGATTTTGACATTGAACACATCCCGGGAAAGGATAATGCAGCTGCAGATGCATTATCACGTTTACCGATATCTAGTACAGATTTAAAGCAACTTAATGAAAAAATTGTATCGGTCATCACTAGAGCACAACAAAGGCAATTAGATAATGTGATAAGAAATAATGATAAAACGGACTTGACAACCCAGAACTCTGCAATTTCTAGGCCTGATCATCCTAAGATTGTGGAAATTGTGAAAAAACCTTCTGACGGAATAGAACTTATAATTTGTTCGAATAAAAATGACATTAATTTTTGCAATGATAAAATAATTAGTAGCCAATCAGGCGATTGCATTTATGTGCCCTCGAAATGTTGTATTTACCTATTTTCTCGATCGTCATCTACTTTGAAAGTGCTGATAAGAGAATTAGAGATATTGTGCAGACGATTTAATATTGAAGAGCTCGTTATTGTAAAAAATAGAGACAATGAAAAGGAAATTAAATTATTATTGAAACTTATGGACACTTTAGAGATACCGCGGATTCTTGTAACTAAAGACGTTATACGAGTAACTAATAAAGAAGATAAAACTCTGATTTTAAATGATTTTTACTTGTTGCCCACAAGTGGCCACGCGGGCGTAAATAGGATGATTAATAATATTAAGAAATATTATTTTTGGACAGGATTAACTGATGACGTCACAAATTACGTCAAAAAATGTAAACAGTGTCAAATAAATAAATACACTAATAAACAAGGAACCTATGGTCATTACGACAACTCCAACTAGTGCTTTTGAAGTAATTAGTTTAGATTTGATAGGACCCCTAGATGTAGATAATTTTGACTATAAGTATGCGTTAACAATTCAATGCAATTTATCAAAATTTGTCGAAGCATACCCATTACAGAGAAAGGATGCAGAAAGTGTAGCTAAGAGTTTTGTAGATAATTTTATTTTAAGATTTGGCTTGCCTCGATCTATTTTAACATACCAAGGAACTGAGTTTACTTCATCTATTATGAGTAACATTTGCAAAATTATTAATATAAATAAATTACAATCAACTGCATACCATCACGAAACAATAGGTGCGCTAGAAAACACACATAAAAACTTAGGAGCTTTCCTCAGAATTCAATGTGAGTCTAACAAACAAGACTGGAGTACATGGTTACCCTATTGGTGCTTCGCATTTAATACAACCGTACATACTGAAACAAAATACACCCCATATGAATTAGTATTTGGCAAATTATGCACATTACCTAGCAATCTTGATGTACCGATTGAACCTTTATATAATTATGAGGATTATCCTTTGCAAATGAAATACCGTTTACAGAAAGCACAAACGGAAGCAAGGCAGAATCTTTTACTTAGCAAAGAAACCAGGAAATTTAATTATGATAAGACCTGTAACTCTGTTAGTTATAAAAAAGGAGACCTTTTATTGTTAAGAAATTAAATAGGAAATAAGCTTGATAAGATTTATAGTGGTCCTTATGTTGTAGTCAAGGATATTTCACCTAATGTTTACTACATTAGGTGAAATATCCTTGATCTTGATCTTAAAAATAATAAAGAGTTTGTTACTCACAAAAATAATACTAAAAAGTTTTAACTGTAGTTAATTTGTTTGTATTAAAAAAAAAAATACTTATAATTTATACATTTTTTTTCTCTAACCACGGGGGTGTAATGTGTACTTTTTAGGGGAGGTGAAGTAGAGTGATTTATTAGTTGTACCGTAACATAGTATTTTATTAAGTGACTGCGACATAGTGTCAGATAAATGTGCTAGTTAATCAATATTTTACTTTGTACTTTAGATATAAGTTTTTGTTCAATAAAGATTCGACATTCAAACCATACACATGCCTCTTCCTCAAATAACCTAAACTATGAAGATATTGTAATAGATATTGCAATTCCGAACACTCACAATTTGCAAAACACAATATCAGAAAAATTTACAAAATATACAGACCTTAAAGAAGAGATCAGACGAATGTGGCGGCTTAACGACGTAAGCATTGTTCCTATCGTGCTGTCAACTACAGGAGTTATCCCCAAGCAACTGCACGAATCACTCAAGAGTCTCAATTAACACCACCGACATACATATCACTCCAAAAAGCAGTAGTACTGAATACTTGTAGGATTGTCCGAAAATTCTTTCAGGCTACTCAAGAATCGATACCCTGTAAGTACTTACACAATTAGACTCACCCACTCAGCACTACACAACACAACTACACACCGTCCAAACAAACCACTCCACACAAACACACTAACAAGTTTTATTGGGATTGCACTTGGCTTAGGCCCGTGCTCTCTTATAATACCGGCTGAAAAGCTGAGACAGAAAAGTGTACAAAGAAATAATAATAATAAATTGTTCAACAAACACACCAATTACCTAGCCCCAAACTAAGCGTGAGCTTGTGCTATGGTGACTAGGATAAGGGATACAAGTACTTAAATACATATAAACATCCATGACTTAGGTACAAATGCTCGTGCTCATCATACAAACATATGCCCCTTGCGGGGTTCGAACCCGCAACCGCCTGGTTTAGAAGTCCGGTGCGCGAACGACTACACCAGTCTTGGTGTAGTCGTTCGCGCACCGGACGACCGTCTGGTCGTCAAAAAAAAAAGATGAAAAAAAAGTGGAAGGAAGTGCCAGAGTATTCATATTGCATGTGTGCCCTAGTGTACTTCTTGTATGACTAGTTATGTGAATTTTTGTGCTCTAATCTTTAACCATAATTTGAGAAAACCTGGTTAAGTTACAACGGGGCTGACAAAAGTCTTTAAACCAATTAATAAAGTACGATAAATTATTGTTTTTAAGTAATAAGTAATAAGCATTCAATTAACAATCTAAATATAATATTGCACTTGAAAAAATGACCACCAGAGGCGGGAAACTAACCCATGCTCGCATTCCTTGCGATTGCCCAACCTCTTGGCCACCCTGGCATTGGCAGAGCCTGTCGAAATTCTCAAGTGCTTCTTAACGCTGTAATGCCGCGTTGCTTTTGTCAATGTTATTGGGATTACACCCTCAACACTCGAAAGAAAGCAAGTATTTAACAACCGAAAGATGAAGCTAGCAAAGTGATAAGCATTCACTTTGCAATCTAAATATAATATTGCACTTGAAAAATAACCACCAGAGACGCAATTTTTCGAGTCCAATAATATATTCAATTAAAAAAGATTTAAAAAATCTGTCTATTTGTTAAGTATGTTGTGACATTCCAACTAGTAACTAAATCGTATCTTACCATCAGAACAGCTGGCGCCTCGTGTGTTTCGGAGGAATATTTCAAATTGTTGCGTCTCAGCCCGCCGCATCGTCGCGTCGTCAGGAGCGAAGCGAAGTGCCGTTGATATAGTTTTTATAACGAGCATTCCACCCTCGTGGCCTTGGCACGAAGTTTACCTAATCCTTGGCAGTCGATAATTAAAGAGCAGCGCGGGAGACAGCGGGAATTTTTAATAACGTCCTACGGCTTCGGCGCTTAATATCCTTAATTGCAGTGTCAACACGCACTCCCTTCGTTTACACCGATTATCATAAGTGGATACTTAATTAATTCTCGCATCGCGCAAGCCGTGATCCGCTGCCAATTTGTTTCTAAGGCTACCTTCATTTTGAATAAAAAACCGGCCAAGTGCGAGTCGGACTCACGCACTAAGGGTTCCCTGCCAACTTCAACTGAAATAGGATCCACTTACTTCCACTTAGCCAAAATACCACAATATTTTGTTGACAGCAAATATAACTTATTTACTTTTTTCATAGTGTTTGTATAAAGAACAAAGTTATGTTTGCGGTTGTTGAAAATGTGCTATATCTCAAAAACTACTTGTTCGATCTCGTTCAAACCAATTTTCGTTGAAAGAATTTGTTTAAAAGTAGATGGGGGGACGCCCATTTTACTACTTTGGAAGCGTCTATCTCTCAAACGTTAGGCTTTTAGAGAAAATGGTTTTAGGAACCTCGATGCTATTTTAAAAGACCTATCCATAGGCACAGGCATAGGTTTGACAAAAAATGTTTTTTTTTGTTTTAGTTTCATGTATGGGAAAAAGCACTCTAAGCACTTATTAAACTATCCGATTTGTAGAATCGGAACTTAGGAATCAGAAGATTGATCGAAGTTAGGAAGTAATTTGGATCCAAGTTAGTCAAATTTGAGGTCCTGATCGCTCTTCATTCTTAATTGTGTACCGTTAAGGAAAGTTTGATCGCAAGCGCTACGATTTATAACGACTAAAAAATTAACCTTGTAGTGTCGTCCTTACAATATATTTTTAAAGCAAAGCATCGATGGCGTAGTGGCTTGCCTTCATGCGGGAGGTACCGGTTCGATCCCACGTGCCGCCATGTACCAATGACTTATTCTGAGTAATGTACATTAGTTGTTCCAATGCTCTTACGGTGAGGAAAAAACATCGTGAGGCAACTTGCACATTCGGACGTCTGAATGTGTAACCATGGGGTCATGGCGGTCAGATGGCAGTCGCTTCACTGTAATTACCTGATCTGCCACATCCTCAATCATGACCCTGGGCTCTCGCGTGCGAGTGCATAACTGGGATAACGACCGTCTTGGTGTAGTGGTTCGTGCCACGGACTTCTAAACCAGGCGGTTGCGGGTTCGAATCCCGCAAGGGGAAAATGTTTGTGTGATGAGCACGAGCATTTGTACCTAAGTCATGGATGTTTATAAAAGTATTTAAGTATGTCTATCCGTTATCCTAGTCACCATAGCACAAGCTCACGCTTAGTATGAGGCTAGGTAATTGGTGTGTTAGTTGGAACAATTTATTTATTTATTTATTTATAACCCTCGGATGACGAGTGTCGCCTTTACAACTTGGGATTCGATTTGGTGTATTTTGATCACTGGATAACAACTAAGGTTCCCAACTGTTCCTAATTATATGAAGTTCCTACAAATTGGATAGTGTAAAAGATAATATTAAGTGTTTTAAAGATTCTTTATTTTCCTCAGTTTACTTTTATAGTTTTCATGATAGACTTAAATCTTGAACGATACTTACGTGTTAGTACGTGCTAGATAGTTAGATGCTTAGCTTATATACGCATGAGCGAATACACAACAGCTAAACTCACTCTCACAATTACGCACACACACACACACACACACACAAACACACACACACACACACACACACACACACACACACACACACACACACACACACACACGCATACAAACCCTTAATGGCGATGTATCTTGTTTTTTCTTTTCTTTTCTTAGTAATGTCTGTAATAATTATTTGATACTATTACTTTTATACATATACTAGCTTTTGCCCGCGACTTCGTCCGCATGGTATAAGTTATTTGGGAAGCATTTTTCATTAATAGTCAAAAAACATTCATCAATTTTGGGCAGAAAATGCCACTTGTGAACCAAAGCGATATTACAATAACCATGCCAATACCTATTAACATACCTACATTCTTTTTTCATCAATTTGCTGACAATTTTAATAGTGAAAAAGTGATTTTGACTTGACAACATAAATACTGTGTACGAATTAAAGTCAACGGGCCAATAAGTGATTGGTAAACTGGAGATAAAGTTTCTTATGCTTACGTGAATGGTGAATGAAACTTGTTAAATTAAATGTATGGAAATCGCGCAATAATCCGTAAAACAGACTGAGTCTACTGAAAAGCCTTTGTAGCTCTGCTAGAAATGTGTGACGCCTAAGATCCAAAATATGACGGGCCTGGTTCAGCTTAAAAGTCTCTGCAGCTCTGCTAGATGCGTGACGCTTAGCGTCTACAACCTGACGGGCCTGGGTGAGCATAAAGGCTTCTGCACCTCTGCTAGATACGTGGCGCACAGTGTCTTAAACCTGACGGGCCTAGGTCAGCATAAAAGTTTTTGAAGGTCTGCTAGACGCGTGAAGCTCAGCATACGGGCTTAGGTAAGATCAAATGTCTCTACGGGTCCTGAGCGGTGTGGGCCTTGGGCGCTTGTGATTTGACAATACAATTTTGATATTCGAAACTCACATTATTTTTAAAATTTAAATCACCAAATCAAATATTTGTTCTCGTCTAACCCCGCATTCTGCAGGCGCAGATAAGCGGTTGGACTATAGAAATCTAAACTCTCCTCGCTGCCCTACACGCCACTTGTTCTTTTTTGAATGAAGGATGTAAAGGAGAACTATTTCTGTTATGAAAATGTGTCCGTCAAATAGCCTTAACTGCAGTATATTGATAGCATCGAAATTATCGTCATGAGTCGATAGTTCACCGAAACTATTAACTCATGACGATAATTTCGATGCTATCGATAGTGTCGATTGCTTAAAACTGGTAAGTAATACTATCGCGAAATACCAATTCAAAATTCAAAAATCTTTATTTCGCTAAGAAACACATTGTATACAAAAGCGATTGTTGAAGTTTTCTTTTAAGTATTTGTATACCTGTGACAGAAGACTCCACTCTTCCATAACAATAATCTATAGCATTAAAATCAGGCGTACCTACTTAGATTACCAAAAAGTTTTTAAACAGAAAAAAGTGTAAGCGTGTGTGTGTGTGTGTGTGTGTGTGTGTGTGTGTTTGTGTGTGTGTGTGTGTGTGTGTTAGAGTGTGTTGTGTATAAGTATCTCTTATAAATTTTTACAGTGTGCGATGGATAAATATCTCAGTTTCGTCATAAGTTAGTGACTGAAGCCATGTTGTTATTTGTCTTTTACAATTAAAATATGTGTTAGGGTATATATTTAATAGTTTATTAACGTTATTGTATAAATAAGTAGCTTTGGAAATAAATTGTTGTTTAGCTAAAAAAGTTTTTGTTGTTTCTAAAGACAAAACAAAATCTTTTCTTCTTTTTAGGTGATTTTGTGGATTAAATACGCTCATTTTGTACCTTTTTAGGACAGAATTCAAGATGAAAAGTTTTCTTACACTTAGTATTTCAGTCATTTCATAAAGAATATTAGTGGGGAATCGATAAGGTTTGAAATACATCGTCTTTAACAAGGCACGTTGTGCTCTTTCCACCACCAAGAACTTACTCTTACCAGCCCCGCCCCAGATAGTAATACAATAAGTGATAATTGATTGCACAAAAATTTGTTTTCGTATAAACTCAGCAGTTACATGTCTTAAAATTTTGAAGATCCAGATTAATTTTCTGATTCTCTCACTAACTGCTTCAACCTGATGATGCCATGACATTGTTTGGTCTAAGAATACCCCCAGATATTTCGTTTTTGAAACCTTTTCAACTATAGGACATACGCACTGTTGATTGTCAATACTGTCACAACAATGAATTTTAATGTTAAAATCTGCAGTTGGTTGGGATTTACTGCTTATAGAAAATGATATGAAGTTCGTTTTTTGCGTATTAAGTGTTAATAAATTTGTTTTAAGCCATGTTGCAACTCTAGACATCCCCAGTTCAGTAGCTACCCTGACAGATTCCCAGTCGTTGCCGGAAAATACCACTGCTGTGTCATCAGCATAAGAGAAAAACTTAGCACCATTAATCTCTATTTTAATTAAATTATCTATATAAATTAAAAAGAGAGTGGGCCCTAGTACACTACCTTGTGGTACACCAAATGTAATATCCGAATCACTGCTGATTAAGGAATCAATTTTTACCCTTTGTGTACGATCTGTCAAATAACTCTTGAACAGTTTCAGGGGTGCGTCCCTAATTCCAATTTGTTCTAGTTTGTGCACAAGGATAGGAACAGAGACAGTGTCAAAAGCTTTTTTTTAATCTAAAAGACTGCAAGACACTTTTTACCAGAATCGAATTGCTTAGAAATATGAGAAGTCAGGGCTAAAATAGCATCCTCCGTAGATTTCCCCTGTCTAAATCCGTATTGTGAGTCAGAAAGTAAGCTAAATTTATTTAAGTAGTTTAAAAGTCTAATATTCAATAGTTTTTCTAATATTTTTTGAGATAAACGGTAAAACTGAGATCGGTCTATAATTATTAACATCTTTTGTGCTCCCACCCTTGTACACAGGTGTTATAATCGATTTTTTCAAAGATGTTGAAAATATGCCTTTTTCAAAGCAGATGTTTGCAAGATGTACAATAACTGGAATAATTATATTATTTGCCAATTTAAGAAAACTGGTGGGAATGTTATCTCATCCCAAGGCGCAGCTTGATTTCAGTCCCATTAATATATTGTGCACCTCTCTTGTATCCGTACCTAGAAGAACGAAGGATGTTAACTTCCCATAGTGTGTGTCAACAACCTTACGATTGGTGTGAGATTTCGCAATTAACTCGTTAGCAAGTTGTTTGCCTATGCCTGCAGAATAATTATTAACATAATTAACGGATTCTCTGGGCGTGGGTTTTGTTTCTAAAAGTCTACTCAAATCAGAACTCGTTCTTTTTAAATTGGTAATATTTTTAATATCATCCCAAAGTTTTTTACTATTTTTAGCAGACTTTTCCAAAATAGCTTTTTCGTAATTTCTTTTTAACTTTTTTAATAATTTATTACAATACGATCTATATCTCCTATAGCTAATCTTCAATATTTCATCATGAGGATTATTTTTTACAGCCTTTTGCATCCTATTTCTATTTCTAATACATTTCAGTATTCCAGGGGTCATCCAAGGTTTAATGGTTCGATCTTTCTTGGAAATATATTTTGTAATGACGTTATCTTGTAGAACTTCAGTAATTTTGTTTATTAAAGCGTCGGTTGTGTATTTAGGATCATCAGACTCTAAAATTGGAGACAAATTCTTATTCGTTAACGCTTTTAATGCCTCAGGAAAGTCTGTAGTTTTTTTACTTTTATTTGAAAAGTTTTCTAATTTCAGCTTAGCCAACTTAAGATACAATAATGAATGGTCAGTAATGGTTGTATTTATGACAGCTATATGGGCAGATTCTTTATGCAGATTGAGTTTAATCATGATGTGGTCTAGGCAATTATTTTGTCTAGTTGGAAAGGTATGACTAGGCATTAAGCCATGCCCAGCCAGCATAGCTAAATATTTTTGTCTATTGTTCCGTTCATGTGACTGTTCCTTATCATCAGGAGCAATGTTAATATTTAGGTCACCTGTTAATATGATACGATTATTATTCTTGACAGATTGTAGGTATGAATCGAGTGCATTAATAAAATTAACAGCATGAATGTTAGAAGGGGAACGATAGATTCCTAATATTATAGAATCATCAACCTTTATTTCCAAGCAAAAAGCATCATCTAATACAATTTCTTTAGACTGCGATTTTAATTTATTTGAAACATAAGCTACTACACCGTCGTTTTTATTTAAATGATTTGTCGTTTGATATCCAATATAATTAGGCATAATAGGTATAGGTTTATTGACATTAAGTTGACTCTCCGTTAATAAGAGGATATCCGGTTTAAAGTTTAAACTACTAAGTGTAAGTAATAGATCATCTAGATTGCTATAGACGCTCCTTATGTTTTGAAAAAAGATATTTAAATCATTTTTCCGCACATTAACATGCTTGGTCAAATCCTCAATGTCACATTGGATAGACTGCCCAACAGTTGACTTGTCTATTTCGTTTAATATGTTTATTGTATTATCCATTAATGAAAATTAAAAACCGCACATGTGATTCAAATTTTAGTATTTTATGTTTTGTTAATAACAGAAAAACATAATATAATTTTGAGCTTGAAAATAATTTCATGTTGTGTGTATGTGAGTCTGTGAAATAAATAAAAAATGTTTTTAGAGTGTTAAATGTTGTGAAGATGTGTGTAAGAGTGTGTGCGTTTATTTTACGCAGGTGTGTATAAAATGGTTTATTAGAATTGGATGAACCTTTGTTTGTTAACTTATTGAAAATATACAAAATCAAAGAGATCTTCTTTTCTTCCTAGTCACAGTTTTTGAGTCAGTTGATGTATTTGTGACTCTAATTTGATAGTTATGACCGGGGAACTTTCATCTTTTCTGAGATATATCTTCCCATAAGCTGTCCAGCAAAACTTGAAACCTGCAGTCTTCACCAGGTTTCTTGCTAAGAAATGTAGTCTAGAGCCCTTGGCAGTTAATTGTTCTGTTACAAAGATAGCAGTATCCTCTTTGGTGCGATAACCCAGGTGCTTCGCGCAGAGCTTAGTCTTATGCCTGATATTAAAACTCTTACACATTTTAAGGAAGTCTGTTTTTAAGATGGTTGACGACGTTTCCACTATGATGGGGGGGTTTGTTTCACTAGCCTTCTTACTTCGGACTCTGTAAATATCCTTGATGTCTCTTCTCTCCATACTGCATTCAATATTTTTTGACAGGCATAACACCATCTCCACCAAATCTTCCTTAGTTTCTTCGCTTTGCTTAGGCACATTTTTCAGTTCAAAATTTGCTTTCCGTGTTGTCATTTGCAAATTTTCTATTTTATCTTCTAGGATTGCTATGTACTCCTTGTCCTCCTTTACTTGTTTCTCCAAAGCCTCCATTTTACTCTTAAATTCCTCATTCTGAGCCGAGAGAAAAGCAATGGAGCTCTCAATTTTCAGATTTGATTGTTTTATTTCTGTCAGTGCCAGGCTTATCTTTTTTGTATCCTGTTGTTGTTGTGCCATGAAATGGCCTATAAGGTTCTCCTATAGGCCTATAATCTCTTCCTTAAAACTCTGACTATCAGCCGCATCCTCTTCATCTCTCCGCCTTTTAGCACGAGTAAATACAAAGTTAGGTGGAGTTTTAACCTTTGCTAGCTGGCTCAAGTCCGCCTCTGATAACGATTTATTCATTTCATTATCCATCATTATGCTTTTTGTGAACACAAGTGGAAAAAATATAAAAAAGTAGAGAAAAAAAAATAAAATAAAAAATATCCAAAAAAAAAGAAAAAAAAATGTTGCCGTATTGAGTCTCGAACCCGCGTTGTCTAGTTTTGACGCTTGTACGTTAACTGCGGCGCTGGCCGATTCAGCTATGATTGCACTACAGATAACTGGCGAAATTACAGCCTGGATTGTCGTGTAATATTTTACAAATCTTGTGATGGTGATTGAAGTTATTTTTTTTTACTATGACCGCCGCACTTCACACATCTTCTAGCCAGTGCCATCGAACACAACGACACTCTTAATGTTATTATTTACTGAAAATACACTATTGCTTATTATGCTTATTATGCTTGCTTATTATTTACTGAAAATACATATTTCGATACTATTGCTTGCTCATGAAAGGTAATATAGCTGCTCACTAATACAGTTCTTTTATTACATCATACATAATATTTCACATTGCAGTTCATTGATAAAGTTATTTAATTAGATTCGTCCGTATTACCGACAATGGGTCGTTGCATAACCTACTCGATGGTATCGACAGTACGTTATTTTCGAGTGGGCTATGTTCGATGGTTACTAAAGCAAGACTATTGATAGTATTGCAAGATTTTGTACCTCGTCATACTTCAATCCGTCAACAACTACTACATTCATACCAAAACCTATGTCTACGCTATAGTGCAATTTTGGATGATTTTCGAGCTGAATACTGCTTATAACAGGACACTTTTTCAACTATTCCCTCAAGATATAGTTCTTAATTTAATTTAATTGATTACCGTTATTTCTCCTTACTTTTGTCTTCCATGGTTATAAATTCATTTCAATGTACACTAATATAAAGGAAGGCTAAATATTTTATTGTTTAATTGCTTTTTTGAATTCAATGGTCTCCGAAACTACTGGACCGAATCACATAAAGTTTGATACAGAGATAGTTTGAGACCTTAGGAAGGAATTTTGTCACAATATAAAGTCATCAGGGGGGTGAAATAGAAGACGAAAGTTTGTATGGAAAATCCGACGTCAGGCGCGGGCGATGTCGCGGGGAAACTGCTGAAATATATGATAGCGTTCTAATTTATTTTTATAATTTAAAAATATTCCAACAAATGATTTATATATTCTAAACAATGTGTGAAATATGAATTTACGATACTTTTAACGAATTTGTGTCAAAATTAGTTATTTTAATTAATTGTGCTATAAGGCGATCAAAACACCACGTGCAGTCGACCGATAAACAAACAACACTGCACCTGCACCGACCCCTACCCTATATATACAGGGTGTGGCGTAAATAGTGGTCCAAAGCAAAGGTGTGGATACACTGTACACTGAAGCACCACATACCAGTATTTAAAAAAAAATTATGTACAGGGTTTTCAAAAAAAAAAAAATTTTTTAAATTTTTTTAGAAATCGTTACCTTGCCTTACAAATTTGGTTATAATTTCCAAAAATGACGGTTTTTTTCTATCCATTTTTTTATTATTATTGCTGATCACTTGTACTTAGTACTCCATTCGTTTTTTTTTTTTACAAACTGAATTTAATAAAAAAAACCCTGAAAACCCTGAAAACCCTGTACATAATTTTTTTTTAAATACTGGTATGTGGTGCTTCAGTGTACAGTGTATCCACACCTTTGCTTTGGACCACACAGAAAAAAATTACAACCCTTGTAAACCCTTGAACTTCAAATAAATTGTTTTTCTGAATTGGGCTCCTTTTTGTTTCGAAAAGCAATAACTTTTTTCCTGTAAGTCGCAACACTTATTGTTGCACCATTTTAGAATCTGCAAAAGATGGGCATTTTTTTTAAACAATGGGCACTGACAGTGTGGTACATTTTTTTTGCACCAAAAGCATTGAAAGTCAAACGATTTGCTAGCAGTGAGTATTGAATTTTGAAAGAAACTTATTTTTTTTTATTAAATTCAGTTTGTAAAAAAAAAAACGAATGGAGTACTAAGTACAAGTGATCAGCAATAATAATAAAAAAAATGGATAAAAAAAAACCGTCATTTTTTGAAATTATAACCAAATTTGTAAGGCAAGGTAACGATTTCTAAAAAAATTTAAAAAAATTTTTTTTTTTGAAAACCCTGTACATAATTTTTTTTTAAATACTGGTATGTGGTGCTTCAGTGTACAGTGTATCCACACCTTTGCTTTGGACTACTATTTACGCCACACCCTGTATAACTTTTTTGATAATGTAATATAGCCTATGTCCATCGCAGATAATGCAGGATTCTAATGGTGAAAGAATTTTTCAAATCGGTTCAGTAGTTACGGAGCCTATTCGTTGCAAATAAACAAACAAACAAATCTTTCCTCTTTATAGATGAAAATTTGAACTGTCTAGCTATCACGGTTCATGAGATACAGCCTGGCGACAGGCAGACAGACAAACAGCCAGACAGACGGGTCCGTTTTTCCCGGAACCCTAAAAAGACGAATTAAAATGATAGACAATTGAGCTGGGTGACCTGACTTCGGTATGTCTTAGTGAAAGTTGCTAATTATTGAAATGATTTTTGCGTAGTATTTTTATGTACTTTACATATTACGAAGTAGAAGATACGTTACAAGAAATTTGTTCCCATATAACACATGAAATTGATAAAATAAATAGATGAGACCCTTTGTCATTGATACATTTTGTTGCACATAGGCTAATATTCTATGTTGCTTACAATAGGGTTGCCAGGAAAAAATATGAAAATAGCTATACAAAATAACGTATGTACATAAATGCAATTCAAAGTTATTTTTTATAATTTAAATTCATATCTACCTTTGACAGGACAACCCATATGTGATTTATGTTATATGTAACGTCAATGATAGTGCATTTGAAAAGAGGTAGATGGGTCATTAGCGCAAGGAAATTAATTGCCTCGAATTGAGTAATTTGCTCAATTTTGCAATCAAATATGACATTTGACACGTAAAAGAAAAGAACGTGTGCTCGGAGTATCAAATTCTAATCGCCGCGCAGTACGAGATGTCAGGTCTACCTCTTTTTAAAATAAATGCACTGTCAGTGTCTATCGTAATCAAATAACAAATCAGGGAGCAAATTCTTTGTAATATAAAAAGTCGTTCTTTCCTTCTTACTTTTTGTTTAGTGTATATTTAGTTTATTATTTCTGTTTGTGTTTATAATGTAAATAAATATACGAGTATGGCTTAGACCTTGTATATGTCTTTTAATAATTTTAAGCATTAGAAGGTATACTTACTTAGGCATCCTCGTAGAAAAGATTTGAAAAAAAAACTGTTTTTCTCTACCAGTAAGGATAGACCGTGGAATGGGAGGCGTAAAAAGGTAAAGCGGTTTCCAGTGCCTTAATTTACTCGTCGTAAACTAGTGACTAAAGTCAGTCAAGGATTAAGATGAATTTAGGTTTCATCCCAAATGCTTTTTTAATAGATTGAATTTAGTAACTGAATTATTTAGGACGACTCAATTTAGGCAGATGGAATGAACAACCGCTTCAAAGATACACATTCGTTCAAATGAAACGTTTATTTGTTGGGAAACCTCTTAGCCGCTCGGCGGTTGCGCTCGCGCTCACATGAGGTGTTCATAGCAAATTACTATGGTTACTATTTACAAAATTATACTGTATCTCTATTAGTAACAATACTTGATAAATTTTGGTAATTTTCAACCTTAAATTCGTCAAACCATTAGGTTCGCTTGAATCCCTGCATAGAATATTTGACATAGAACATTGTAACAGAATCGCCAGAGGCGCCATTTTCAACTGCTCTAAATACATCATATTTTACAGTTCGCAATCACCATGGCACATAGTTTATATTACACAGTTTGTGTATCGTCCAATGATAGTGCAATTAAAAAGAGGTAAATGGGTCATTAGCGTGCGGAAATTGATTGCCTCAAATTTTGTAATTTGCTCAATTTTGCATTCAAATATTAACATTTGACACGTAAAAGAACGTGTGCTCGGAGCATTAATGAGCGATAGCCGCCGTCAAGATGACAGGTCTACCTCTTTTTAAAATAAATACACTGTCAGTGGTATCGTCAGTCACTTTGTCTTTCACTTGTTCAATTACGAAGGTTCGTCACTCTATCCTCGAAGTAATGTTCGCTTATTAGACCACTGCCTTGTTTAAAAATGTACACGGGAATGTCCGTTCCACCTGGCGGCTGCAGGTGGAGGCGTGTCGACTTGCAGCGAGGCGCTGGTGAGCTCAGTGAGTGGCGCGGGGTAGTACACCGTGGGCGCGGGGCAGGGGGATCGGCGCGCGCGACCGCCAGCACCGCCCGTGCTGCCACTGCTCACCGTGTTTCGGTGCACGCGCGCCTCTGAACGCCGCAACGTTCCGTTCCGCGCAAGCCGCAGTGACACGCGCTCGCCGCACGACGCAAAGGAATCATCCCGCGTGTGCTCCGGTGAATCACGCGTGCCGCGCCGCCAAATTCCACCACTACAGAACATTTTCAGAAAAACTCTTTTAAACTTCTCCCCGAAGATCACGTAGATAACGAAGTTGACGCTGCTGTTTATCGTCACCAGCAAGTTGCTGGTTTTCACGAGCGGATCAAGTTTCTCCAGCTGGTTCTCGAAGAAGAGCTCGAACGAGTTGGTGACGAGCGGTAAAATGTTGCACAGGAAGAAGACGAGGACGACGACGAGTAACATCGTCGCAAGGCCGATCTCCCGGCGTTGCACGCGCGACAGCCGCGCGCGCTCCGCTTGCGCGCGCCGCACTTGCTTTACAATGCACGCGTTCAGCGCCGCGAGCGCCGTGAACGGTATTATGTACATCACGATCAGGTACATCCAGTGAATATAGACTGCGACGTACGCGTCGGTCCGAAACTCCGTATTCGGCTTCACACAGTACACCACTTCACCTGATTCGAATCGTTCGTACACCTCCGCTTCGAATAGCTTGGGAAAGTTGTAGACGATGGCGAAAGTAGCGGTGCCGAAGACGTAGAGGCGCGCGCGTGACGAGGTGCACAGCGCCTTGGCCCGGAAGGGGTGACAGACGGCCACCCAGCGCTCGATGGTGACTATAAGGGTAAGGTACACGGACATCGTCTGCGCGGCGTTGGCAATGGGGTATGCATAGGGCGTGATGTATGGGCAGACGTAGTAGTAGTAGAAGCGCAGGCGGCCCGTGTACGGGTAGACAGCGGTGAGGCCGAACAGGAGTACGGAGGTGAGGATGAGCACGGTGTCGCAGGCGGCGAGCCCCACGAGCAGGCAGTTGACAGAAGAGCGCATCTGCGGGCGCGAGAGGACGAGCACGGACAGAGCGTTGCCGAGCAGCCCGCCAGCGCCGATGCAGTTGAGTAGAACGCCGTTCACCACGAATCGGAACAGCTTGTCGGATTCCTCCACGCCCCAGTCGGAGTCGCAGCCCTCCTCGGGCTGGGACTCGTTCATGGTGCGTCCGCCGCCCGCGCGCCGCCCGGCCCTGCCCGCATTCTCACCGCAGCCGCCGGTCAACAGACGGGAGCCGCGACACAGGTGTCAGGGATGCTCGTCATGATCTGTAAATAAAGAATTTAAAATCTTAGTTATATTGACAGATTTGCTGGCGCTTAGTTTTATAACTGTCAATTTTTAATGAAATATAATGCGGTTCCCGCAAATTTCTACTAGCAAACTGTTACATCCAGTGAATATAGACTGCTGTTTTCGATAGCTGTTTTCAGCTTTATTGGGTATTTGGGTCTTATTTATTTACGAATATCTAGACTAAATACATCAAACTGAGCTCAGTATGGTTAAGGCAATGACGCTTAGTAAAGAGATTGGAGAAACAACCGGATGACTCGCAGTATTTTAATTATTACAGAGCTCCTGAAGTGTCGTGGAACCACCCTGTCCATCCCGAACTGAACCAACTTCACTAGGACAGAAATAGAAGACCCTTCGGCTATAGAAGGATGAAATTCCATGGGAAAGAGGTGGCATTTGTGCATATCGTTTTTCACATCATACAAGACTCATAAAAAATTATAATTTTATCTCATCATTTAAAAATATTGTGTCTTATTTTTGTTACCAAATAAGTTTATCAGAACTACGTGGCTATTAACTCATAGACGAAAACGTCTCGTCAAACTGTTTGGCCGTCATCGAGCTGCCAACAACATCTGTCACGTCAAGTCGGTGTAATCAAAAAGCAAAATGGTGCAGTGTATATTTCGTGGTGTATAGGCGCGATGTGGGGTAACGCGGCAGTGCTGTTCGCTTGGGTGGCGTGTGCGTCAGCGGTGCGCACGGGCAACGGTAGCCGTTATGGGTTCTACCGCAGCATGGAGCGGCGTGGTGTGTGGGGTGCGGAGGGCGAGAAGAATACTCGACGTGTATTCGGCGGCGAGGCGGCCGAGTTAAATACGTTTCCTTCTGCCTGCGTGCTGTTGGACCGGTACTGGACGGCGCGCTGCTCGGCGGCGGTGGTGGCGCCGCGGTGGGCGCTCACGGCCGCACACTGCACCAATCCGAGCATCGCGTACGTCAAGTATAACGCACGCCGCCCCTCCGCACCAGAAGGAAATGTCGCCACCGTCCATTATCTTTACAGGCATCCCAGGTAGGATGGAAATCTCGCCAAATATGTCGCAGTAGTTAAATGCTCCAAAATTATGTGGCTTACGTCTATTAGAGTAATGTATTGAAGGGTTTGTCTTTAAGGAATAAATAATTAAAATGCATGTTTGTAGTTCGGTGTTTCTCTATTGAATGAAATAAAAACCTTAAAACTTATAGTCACATACAAAATCCTTATTCAGCGAAATAGTGCGAACGCAGTACCGTTTTACGTTAACAAGTGTGAAGCGTGCGCGATTGTGATTGCTGCAGCCCTGAGGAAGACAGAGATGACAGGGATTTGAGAATACCTGCCAGTTGTTCTGACACATCAGTGTCAGATCCATGACTATGTTCTGTAGCGTTTCTTCTGCCTTCATGCATCTTGTACACAGGGGCTGTCAGTTACACCTATAGCTAACAGCAGCTATGCGCAATCGCTATCTTGTTAATCTAGTGTGGTTGCGGGCAAACCGTTTTGAGGCTACCGGAACTGCGTTCCTTGTATGCTTACAGCAGGGCTTTGAATAAGGGTAAAATTCCAGTATCGTTACCTTCGCCAAACAAAGATAACGTTAATGGCAAAGGTAACGTTATGCTTGGTAACGATACCTTGGATGGCCTTTTACCGTTAAACTGACCTAACGTTATCGATTATTTTATCGGTAAGTGATAATGTTACCACGATCTAGGCTTGTTAACAATACCAAATGCGTACTTTAAGTATCGGTAAAAGTAACGTTATTTTTTTCTATCTCTTTCTTTCGTTTTTTTTCAACACATTGCGCGCAGATTTGAGTCAGTGATGGTGGTCATTTTACCGATTAAACTACGTAGCGCACGCAAGTCAAGCTGTGCATTCAATTCCTTAGCGTAATAGATAGATTAGATAGGTACTCAGTGAAATAAAATAATATCCCACAGTGTGAACGGGTGAATGATTTATCTCGGGATATGAAATATATAAATATTATATCTCACAGTCAAAAGGCACCTTTAATCTACTTTATGTAATATTAATTTTGTCAAAATTTACTTCTAAGCAAAATAAGTCACATAATATCATTACATAATGTAATAAAAGCACTGTCCATGCTGTGTCTGTCTTTTAGTCCAAAAACTTAGTTAAATTTCAAGCCTTTTATCCAACCCGACCACAATATGACTAACCAAATTAGATTCATTCTGTAACACGAGAAATCAAGTTGATGTTGTTTCTAAAAAATAAGTAGTCATTATAATCATTTAACCGCTTCAACATTTCTAGTAGGTAGTTATAATGAATCAATAAATTATTTATAAAAATGTGTTCCTTAGTACAGACACCAGCACGACAAAATAAACACTACAATTAGTTGCATTCAGCGCTAGTTTGCAATAAAAGTGGGTAACTGTTCCTACCTTTAATATTTTCCCACAACTAGTGATGGGCAGTGGATAAATACTCAAGAGTAAATACCCGGATCTTATCCAAAATGGATAAATAATAATATTTAATAGTCTTAGTAATTTATGTATATATATGCTTATTACTTATATCGTGTCTTCTTTTTATTTTTTTATTCTTTACCCATTTTCCTTTATTCTGTTAGTTTTCACCGCCGACCTAATTTAATCTTGGACTGTCCTCTACCCGAAAGTTGTCTGAAAGAAATTGCTTTCAGCAATAAGACCGCCTAAATTGTACCATTCTCTATAAACATTTATGTAAATTAATACTGTGTGTGGTGTGCAATAAAGAGTATCTATCTCGTTTTTATTCATTTTTATCGGATATTTACTCGAAATGGCGAATAAAAATAACTATATAGGCCTGGGCCCTACTTTATCAAGTGTGACAGGTACGATACCTGTCATTTAAGTTTTTAAACGATTTAAAAAAGGAAGAAAAGTCTATGTTCCACCGTATGTATTTTTTTTTCGTTTTGTTTTTATCGACGATCACGGAGTTCTTTGTTTGTCGTGGACTGATTTTGATAACTGATTGTTTTTTTTCGTTGAAAGAGCTTACTTTTGAGGTGGTCCCACTGTCACCAAGACAGGATCTGATGCTGAAATACAGAGAAAATTAATGTTCGCGCTTGCTCCTCTCGTACCTTTTTATACATTATAGTGTACTAAGACTACCTGTTGATTTAGTATTCAGCACGCTAGTTTCTATCCAAGAGGTCCCGGGTTCTAACCTCGATTCAAGCCGATTTCTGGGTTTTCCTGTCTTGAAACAACTCAGAAACAGCTTGAAATCGGGAAATTGGTGATCCATCTCTTCTCATCGAACTATGAGAGTAAAGGAACAGATAACTGCACTTATAAATTGTGCATACACTTGTATACTATAATATCTCTAGCGCAGTTGGCTAATCTCTGTTGTTTGGTCACCGTACTTGAAATTCAGATATAAAGCAGAATATAATTATTATTTTTAGTGTACTTGATATTCCAACGATACGAACTTAGCGCTTCTCATCAACATTTATAATGCGCACAGCTAAGTTGTGGAACTTACTACTCGCTTCAGTGTTTCCAACGGATTACAATCCAAATACCTTTAAACTCAGAGTGAACAGACTTTTTGTGGGTGAGCTCGCTCCATCATCGACTCTGTCTGCGCCACGTCTGGCTTAGTCTAGAGTCAAGAGCAAACCCATTTCGAATAATAATAAAAAACTTACAAGTTTGAAAGGTAGTTCCTTTGCCAAAATTGTCGTAAATCAATGTTACCACTATTTTTCTTTAGACGGAAGTATAGCATCGACAAAGGCAGAGATTTTACCTGTTAATAGTTTGGTCAGAGATCCAAGAGCTATTCTGACTCGACTCTACACCGAAGATATGTCGGACATCGGCCTCTACGAAATTAGGATGGCCCTGAAACAGCTTAAAAACAACAAGGAAACTCTTTGATTCCGTGCTGCTAGAGGGTATCACGCCTGATGCATGGATAAGGAGTATGGTTGTGTTGTTCTTTAAAACAGGAGACAAAACTATAGATCTATATCACTCCTGAGCCACAAACTGTTTTCAAGGGTCATACGCGATGACGTACGTTTCGTACGTAGTTTTGATGCCTTTAAACCTCCTGAACGAGTTGGCTTCCGAAAAGGCTACAGTATAATAGATCATATCTATATGCTAAGGAAAACCATACAGAAGTTTGTAGATTATGGGAAGGACTTTTAATTCGATCGAAAAATGGGCGGTGCTACAGTCTCCTTAGCGGTGCCACATAAACTATAGGTATTTAGAGGTGTAAAAGTGTCTGTACAACAATGTCACCATGTCGGTCCGTGTACAGGAGCAGAGCTCGAAGGCCATTCCACTGCAGAGAGGTGTGCGGCTGGGAGACGTTATATCTCCGAAACTGTTCACAGCGGCATTAGAAGAAGCTTCCGAAAGGAAAGGATTCGGCATCAACGTCAATGTCGAACACATCACATAACTCTGGATTGCCACGCTGGAGGAGCTTGGCACTATGCTCTAAAAATAAACATGGACATGACGAAAATAATGTCTAGCTCCCGAATGGTACCTACTCCACTAACTGTTGGGAACTCAACCCTTGAAGTTGTTGACATATCTAAGACAAGTAGTTACTTGGATTGGTACCTAGTGGTTCAACAAGGTAGTAGTTGGACTACTTCTTCTTCTTCTTAAAGTGCCCTCTTCTGTCGAAGTTCGGCAACCATTATAGCAACTTGCACCCTTGATACCGCCGCTCTAAACAATGATCGGGTACTCCTTCCAAACCATTGGCGTAGGTTCATTGGTATCAGCCAGGATACCTTCCTTCGTCCGACACCCTGTTCCCTGTATGATTAATTAATAAAAATTCATATTCATTCAATCATAATCAGTTGGACCACTAGGTAGGTCGAACTTCGAGAAAAGAGGTCTGTCGACGAATCTAATTCGGCTGGGCAGCGTTTGGAAAACTACGCAAGAGCACCTTCTCGTCTCAATTACCGCAGTGCCTTAACACGAAAGCCTTCAGTTAATGTGTGCTACCAGTGATGACATACGGATCTGAAACATGGTCTTTACTATATACCTCATAAAATAGCTTAAGTTCATGCAATGGCGAGGGCTATGCTCGGTTTTTCCCTACGAGATCGAAGCAGAAATGAGGAAATACGTAGAATAACTAAGGTAACGGACATAGCCCTGCGAGTTATTAAGCTTAAGTGGCAATGAACACAAACACAGGGCACAAAGCGTGAAAACTGATGGCCGTTGGGGCAGAAAAGTTCTAGATTAGATATCCTTAGATCAAAGGCGCAGCGTAGGACATCCACCGGCAAGATGGACAGACGAGGCGACCTTGTAAAGATTGCAGGATCACACTTAACCAAATGCAGACCGCTTGCAATCGGTCGTTGTGAAAAACCGTCCTATGTTCAGCAGCGGAAGTCCTATGTTTTTAGCAGTGGACATCCTACAGCAGCATCGACATAATTCTCAGTCGAATCCGAAACCGAAATTCTTGATCATTTAATAATTAAGATCGATTATTTTTGTTTATAGATAATTATATGGAATTCAAAAACTCTGTAGCACTTGTTTTGTTTAAAATTACCAACTTACTATTATTATAATCATAAATTTGCGTGTTAAAGCAAGAAACATGTTTATAAAGTATTTATCCGTCATTTTGGATAAATACGCGAGTAAAAATTGATATTTATGAGTATTTTTCCATTTTGAGTTATTTATCCGGATAAGAACCCATCACTACCCACAACCGTTTATTAAACAAGTAGACGTCTTCTTATTATCGTCTACATCAAAATATCTGTATACGGTATTTTTCTTCTTTCGGCCCATATTTATTATCTTTTTCGTAGCTTATATAACAAAACTTGCCACCAAACGCTACGCATGCGTTTGCGACACCTACAAACCGTTTGTTTGCGATATTGCCATCCCGCCGGCCGACCGGCCCGCGCGCCGCGTGGTGGTGCGCGCTATCGCGCCGGTTTGGCAACAGCGCTTTAAGTAGCGAAAAAAATATCGATACTTTTAACGTTAATTGTTAACGTTATTTTACTATATTCGTTACTAAACTACCGTTACCCGTGTTACCGGTAAAATTGTAACTTTATGAAAATATCGTTATTTAACGATAATTATAGTGTGAATTTGGTATCGTTAACAAGCCCTGGCTTACAGCTTCCACTGTTCATTAAAGATAGATGTTTTCGGTTTCCGCACGTAGACATGTTCTTATTTGAGCCTGCGGTGTGGGCAATAATGGTTTTGGACCATACACTGTTGTCACATAATCCTTGTGGCGAGTTCTTCGGCTGTGTGGTTACTCTCTAGGCAACCTAAGGCTGTGTTCTTTGATACGTTTAATAAGAACAGGGTGTTGTTTCCCAGCTACCAGGTGCTGCAAGAGGACGAGGGCCGCGGATTGGATGTGACGGTGCTGCACCACGACGTGGGGCTGGTGCGCACGCGCGCCGACATGCGCCTCGCCACACCTCTCCGCACAGACCCGCTTAGCGCCATGCGCCTCTACAACCTCGCCAACTTGAACAATGAGGAGGTGGAGGTACGCTAGCTTTTTTATTTCACCATCATCAGAATCAGCCGCACGTCCACTGTTTTAACTGTCGTGGCACAAGACGTAGGCAGGGTCTCCACCCCTATGTACTGACTGACATGCCACCAATATGCTCCAAGCGTTTTGAATCTACGTTTCAATTGCGAACGGCTAGAGATTGAAATTCGTTCCTGGCTGAAGTGTTCCCTAAGCACTATGATCTGGATTCTTTAAGAAAATAGTAATTCCTCGGTTTCATCGTCGCTTACCATCAAGTAAGATTGCTGTTAATATTTTGTCTATTAGTAATAAAAAAAAATGTGCCTCACGTGTGCGTATGGCCTTACGTAGCATTCGAGGAATAAAACGTGTTCACACACTGCATACTTCGTGTTCCGTCTAATAAATTGCAAAGTAATCCGTACAGTTGTGTTTTAATGAATGCAACAATATTCTATAGGTACTTGGCTACGGGCGTACAGAGCGATCGATCCTGGGCGAGGAGCTGTTCCGGGTGCGGCTTCAGCTGGTCTTCTGCGAGCGCGGCACGTGGTACCACTGCGTGTGCGGCGTCGCCCGCGGGCGTGACTCGCGTGGCGTGTGTTCTGGCGACTCCGGCGGGCCCGTGCTCTACCGCGGCGTGCAGGTACATCCCTTACCCTCACTATTCTTCTCTCTCGCTTCACTCTTGGCAGAGCGGCCGTGGTCTCGTTGAGACGTCTATGTCAGTGTTGGAGGCGGACACAGCTTTCTTCACGATCTCTCGCCATCTCTCTCTGTTTGCAGACTGTCTTGCGCAGTCTTACTCCTCACTATAATAGTCCGAAATGTTTGTGCGTGACCTTCTGGCTGTTGCCACAGGAGCGAGGAGCGAGGCATGCTAGATGCCAGCGGGGACGGGTGGTGTTGTGAAGAGGATTTTTTATGACTGAAGTAGCGACTGGTTGGGGCTTTCACGTCTCCCACACGACTTGTGGGGAAGCAGGAGGGTCACGCATGAACTTATCGGACTTAAGCTACACTCATTGGCAGCCGTCGCTTTGTACTGTGGACACAGCATATCATCTGTGGCGTATAAGTGTCTCCCACATATCACGTCTTTAATGGTCTTGTGGTCCGAGCGCCCCGGAGACATTAAAAACTTTAATTGGTGGTGCCGTCGAGTTTGGTAACTAAAATGTTTTTAAAATACGTATCTAATGGCTGTAGCTTGTTTGGGTGAAACTTCATTGATTACCTCAGATACTTTAAGAGAATATCGTATCTTTGCCTCCAGCCATCCGTCTCACTTGAATTTTGAGGCCCACAGCGAGAAAGATACCTATAAACGAAAATACGACCATCTTCAAACAGACTACGGCTTCAGGTGAAGTGGAACCATATATTCTGATTGTTGTTCAGGTGGGCGTGACATCGATGGGTCCGATGGAGTGCGCGCAGACCTACAGCGGCGTGAGTAAAGTGGGGGCCGCGGAGGTGGAGCCGGCGGTGGGCGCCACCAGCGTATTCACGGCGCTGTACAACTACGCCGACATCATCAACGCCACCATATTCGACACGGACCAGGCGCTTCACATGAAGAGAGTCAGCTCCGCACCGACCCTCCGCCCAGCACTGGCTGCGTATGCATTCGCGACGGCACTCCTCACAGTCATTATGCCCGCGCGATAAATTTTTTTATCGTGTTTTTCTACAGTTGAATTTAGTTTTGAAATGTTTTGGACTTATTTATGAATGTGACATGGTTTTGTAACTTGAATATGTTGAAGAAATCTGTCTATATAGAATAGTTTTATTTCAGTCCCGAAACTTTGATTTCAATCTGACACCTGGTGAGTTGTTGTGAAATCTAAAGCGGCCAACTCTTACATGATTTTCAGTAAAGAGATAGAATTAACACTAGGTTTGAAATACTATTCTACTTTTTATAGCTAAAAAATCCATACAATATAAAGTTTTATGGCAGATCGTCATATTCGCAGATGGAGTGGTGAATAATTTAGAATGTGAATAAGTAATAGCCTTACCGTTGACAAAAGTTGTCTCTGGAGCCGCATTGGTCCCTGAAACAAGCAAGAAAGAGGTCATTACAACTCCACAAAATGTTATTTATCGCGTCATACCCAAAAGAGTTACCCAGGCCGGAGTTTATTACGCACTTTGGAAACTTCTTTCTGCGGTGACATTTGAAACTTCACGAGAAAAGAAAACTGGGACGGAATCCAATTTGTGTGTTTACTGTTCATCAAAGCTTAACTAAATAAAATGAGAGTATACTTTTATTGCACTGTTCCATTATAAATGTAAACCAGTAAAGATAATATGTATGTATGATCACCACGTCATGGTTAACGCTGTGGCGTCATAGGCCGTAGTATTGGGATCGATTTTGCAACAAAAATGTTTAGTCTGACGTGCTGGCCGGTTTTTTAACTGTCGGAAAAATGCTGTACTGCTTTAAAATAACCTTAATGTGTCACATTATTTTTATGTGAAAATTTTCTTTTGATTCTGACTATGAATCAGCAATCTTTAATTGTATTAAAATATAAACAGTTAAATTGAGAACCTCCTCCTTAAATGGAGTTGTTAAACTAGGTTCTTACATGCTTATTTTTGACATAGGATAATAATTTAATTCTTGTAATTATAATTAATTCCACGGGTATTATATTAGATAGGTATACTATGCATACTAAAACTATATAGCATATGCATATTAAAACCAATTTCGATGTCACACGATCCGATGATAATTCGCTCTATTTCCACGATTTAGCTACATAGCACATTCTGTCTGTATCCAAAGCAATCCAAACTAACAAATAACATTGCGGCTGACAAGCTTTAAGACATTGTCGTCAAACATTTCGCAAAATTACTTCCAACAAATGATTGCAGAACGTGCAAAGTAAAACAACTTGCAGTTTTCAGCAAACTTTACATTGTATCGATGGCAATATTTAATATCGGAATCGCTTAGAGAGCGAGCGCTGGCGTGCTGGCGCCGGGGTGTTTCGGAAATTAATGTAAGTTGTAAGCAGCGCTACACTTTGCTTTTAACGATGCAATAATATTAAGTTAGTCCCGGACCTTTTCCCCATTCTTTACAAACAGAAAAAGTTTTCGCTTTGTATATAAACGCCGCGCAAAGTTGCCCGTGTTTTTGCGTTGAAAGATTCGTGCTGGGCGGCCCCGTAGACGGGACTCGGCCAAACTTGTTCATCTTTAAACGAAGCAAGTTGCATGTTTTTAGTGTAGCAACCCACATAGTATGAGACGCACGTCAGCATGTCGATACATCGACTAACGTATAGCGGACGTACGTAAAGTGGACTTCTGAGCCTACGACCATCGTACAGTGTGCCCCACATCAACTTACCCAAATTCGTCATAATAACTGAAATGATATGGAACTCTATGAGATCAACATAAGGTTGAAATATGATTGCGGAAATTGGACAAATCAGGGATGTGGGGCTGTGTGTACCTACTATCGGGGTCAATTGCGACTAACCACTTTGCAGAGCATTCGCTTGAAAGCCTAATTCAAATACCATCGGTCAGTATACAATATCAGATTTATTTATTTATTAATCAAATTTTATTGTTACGTCGCTATAATAGCTATGGTTTTATTTGTCCTTAGAAATCTACGATGCGATATTGTGCAAATGTTTTGACCCTAAGCGGCGAGTTCACCAACACATACGTGTTTAATTTTTATTCTGCCAGTTTAGCATTAAATGACATGTTTTGTATGGGAATTCTGTCAAATTTTTCAAAGGTTCATTGGTTGTTTAAAAATTGGGGAACTCGAGCCTAAGACTGATAAGACGCACTTGTCCTCGATACCTTTTATATTCCTTCGCCGACCACATTCGTAGTACTCGTTTAACACGTTTGCTTGCAACAGACCAAGGAAGGGTTTTATTTCACATGCAGATTATTTGGTAACATATCCGATGTATTTTACGTCACGCGTGAGATTGAGGCGCGTCGGCGGACGCAGCGGGGTTAATTTGCATGTATATTGTGTGGCGCTTTTTACACCGTTTAAAACGTAGATATAACTTCCATTAGTCTAAGGCGTCTGAGTTAGGCTTAATTGAGACCGTAACGGCTGTCCTATGCAAAACGTATTGCGTAAATTGATTAGCAAATGTACCGGACGCGTAACGAATGGCGCGGTCCAGGAGCCGCTCAATTTGCCCGCCCTTATCTAAATCTCTATTTGTAGAACAATTTATGAGCGCCGCAAACAAAGCTTACTGCTCCGCGCTTATTCGCGATGGGAAATAAACCTTATTTGGAGCACAAGAGGTTGAGATTGTAACGCGTCAGGGGACGGCTTGTGCTGACTCCAGGAACTAACAAACTTGAGCCCTTTTGAATAAAGTGGACCCACTGACCTCAATAATACAAGTACGCTGGACTAAACGTTCTCTAAGAAATGTCAGATAATTTTTGTGCCGAATCAAAGCGCCCCCATCGAGTGTCCACGGAACTAAAATAGAGTAACTTGCATATGTTTATGTCAACTCTCGTTAGTTCCGTGGACGGTCACCACACGCTCACTACAGCCGCCAGCGCTAAAATGGCGATTATCAAACGGCTTTATTTTTAGGTTGACAGTATGTAGTCCAGCGTACTTGTATTATAGAGGTCAGTGAGTGGGCCACACATCAACCTACCCTGATCTGTCAAATTTCCGCAACCATATTTAAACCTTATGTTGATCACATAGAGTACCATATCATTTGAAATATTTTGACAGATTTGGGAAGGTTAATTTAGGGCCAACTGTACACGCGAAAAAATAATAAAATGTAAAGCTCAAGAGGTTTAGCCGCATGAGGGTCGCGGATGTTGAGCCGAATCTTCTGTTACTTTATGGTAACGAGATTGTACCACCAATATTTATGGTAACAAAATTACCTGCCTTTCCCACGTGACTTGGATGCGTACGATCTCGTTAACATACGGGGTATGATCAGTTTTATGTACACTGCTGAGTTTGGTTTACGCATATTGGAGAATAAGATTTTTCATGTGGTGGGGTTTTTTAATCCGCATTCCTCGAGTTGGCCGGTATAGCCACGTCACGCCATTGCCAAAATAATCTATATTCTACATCTATTACACTAATATTATAAAGAGGAAAGATTTGATTGTTTGTTTGTATTGTATAGGCTTCGAAACTACTGAATCAATTCAAAAAAAGGTACAGAGACAGTTTCAGACCCTGGAAAGGACAAAGGCTACTTTTTGTCGCGATATAAAACCATCAGGGGGGTAAAGTGGGGTGTGAAAGTTTATATAGAAAATCTGACTTTTGGCGCGGGCGAAGTCGCGGGGAACTATCTTGCAAAAATGAAAACTGACTTAATGACTGCCTGACTGATTGACTGACCGACATATCAACAGACAGCCCAAAACTGCTAGGATTAGAAACTTAAATTTTTTGGATATTCATCCCTTAGGGGGGGAAAAATGGCGGGTGATTTGTATGTAACTCCGTCAGTTTTGAAGTTGATAAAAATTAAACAGAGCGTTTACGTAGCAATTTTGTTAGGTAATAAGAATTAGGTTTTAGGATTTTAAAAAATTTCGCACTCAAAATAATTTTCTAAAGGGGCGGCTAGAATTAACATAAAACTAGTTCAGACTTGTTGAACTTGCTATTAAAATATCATGACTTACGATAGTTTTTCATATTTTTTTAACACTCACAGTGTTCTTTCTTATCTATATATTTCTTAACCCAAAATTTTAAAAATTTTTGGTTTCTTATTTAAACTATATCATGACTTACGATTAAGAGTTGGTGTATATCGACACCATTTATCCGGCAAACAACGAAAATCTTAGTCTAATCTAAGCATCTGTTTACTACAATATTTTGATTTGTTTGTGTACCCTATTGATACTGCGCCGCGCGCACTCGCACGCGTACCTGCCTTGTTTTTATTAGAGCGCTTTCGCCGCGTGTGTATCCTGTGAAGCGCCTTACAGACATTTCGAGTGATTGTGGCCTGTGAAGTGATACCTGAAAGCTGATGTGGCAAGTACCTAGCTATAAGCGCTAAGACATGACGAATTTTCCACCTATCATTGTCGCCCTCCACGTGTAATCCACTGCCTAAACTCTCAAACAGCATCTAATAGTTTGGGATCCGCTACCCATTACAAAGGCGCTATCTGTTTGTCTATCCGTTTCGAATGGTCTCATTCAATGGACGCGAATGGGCCTACAGAACTGAGATTGAATCAGATCGGGACCATCAGTTGCAGACCGCACGCGCGCCGCCGAAACCAATCAGTTCACAAAGATGAATGGGTACAGCGTTTACAATGTAAAAACAATTAAGAGACTAGTATTCAACATTTAAGGAAGAGCAAAGAAGAATTACTGGTTAAATGTAATATGTTTAAGAAACCAAAAATTCACACATGGATTATCACTTTTCAAATTTTTTAAAACTTTTTTTTTAATTTTTGTTTTTGTTATTTGGACCTTGTAAAATATTTACTATTTTCGGACTAAACTTATGTTTTATTGTTTTTCTGGTTTTTGTTTCTTACGCTTACGCGAATAAAGGAACTCGCTAAAACACGATAGGTTTTTAATAAAATGTAAATAAATCGCGAATTTTTATTTTAAATTGTGTTCTAATGATTATTTAGTTCGTATTAAAATATGTTCGTATTAAAATATGTTCGTATTAAAATATGTTCGTATTAAAATAGTTAGAATCTGTAACATGACACAAAATTAAAGATAAAATCTTATTGACAAAGATCTTCAGAGAGCGCCCCTATGCCTAAGCTAATGTCACTCTCTGTTTATTCATGTGTGTGGAGTGTTAGCGCAAGAGCTAAAGCTGCTTCTCCACTGGGAATAGCGAAGCGCCTTGTCGAATGATGTGTTCATCATCATCTTAGTAGTATCCCGGCTGTGCACTCGCACGCGAGGGCCCACGGTCCGCTTTGAACCATGATCCAGGATACGGCAGATCATATGATTACAGCGGAGCGACTGCCATCTGACCTCCGTAACCCTGTTAACAAGATAACCTGACCAGTTTGGATCACGGTTTCATATTCAGTCGCTGAATGTGCAGTTTTCCTCACTATGTTTTCCCTCAGCGTAAGAGCAACAGTTAGTAAAACAACTAAAAAACATAACTTAGAAAAAGTCGTTGGTACATGGCGGCTCGTGGGATAAAACCTGGTACCTCTTGCATGAGAGAACCAGCTAGCCACTAACGATATGTATTGGTGCATATTTTTTTTACTTTGTGTGACTAGCATACTGACGCTTTGGGTGACTGTAAGTCAGTATGTTTACTGTTAAATAAATAAATAAAATAAACGTTCCTCGCTACCCTACGCTTTTATTACTTAGTGGAAAAGCAACCTAAAGACGACATCCTCATGCGAATGACACTTGCCGGCGGCGGAATATTCCGGATCGTTTGAAAAAAAATATGCCACGCATGAAGTCCCGTAATGAGATAGGTTTCTTACACGCTGAAGTAAACCAAAACACGTTGAAACTAAGGTCGAGTCTCACTCAGCTATCGGGGTAAAGCGATTTATGTCCCGGCATCGGGTTCGTCCCGCGGATGCGTAATTCTTCATTCGAATCGATTTGCGGATCGTTACGGAGCGATTCTACCTGTAAATCGGATCATGCGTGGGAATAAACTACAACGAATCGAATTCGGAATTCGTTTACGACGGTACCTTGAAGGGATTGAATGTCCTTTAGTTGATTTCGTGTAAAATATTGGTACCTCTATTCTAATATTACGTATAGTGACTGCCTCGTTGGTCTAGTGGTCCTCGCGCTGGGTACTATCCACGAGGTCCCGAGTTCGAATCCTCAGGCCATAAAGTGTGTTGGGTTTTTCTGACTTGAAGTAACTCGGACACAGCTCTGGAGTCAAGAAGTTGGTGGTGTTAACACCCCCGTGCCTCGGAAAGCACGTTAAGCCGTAGGTCCGGCGCCTGATCTCTCTACGCGGTCATGTCGGATTGACGTCTCACCGAATTATGAGAGTGAAGGAATAGAGAGTGCACCTGTGTATTGCGCACACACTTGTGCACTATAATATCTCTCGCGTAGTCGGCTAATCTCTGTTGAGATTGGCCACTGTAGTTGAAATTCGGCTATTATAGTGACGGTGTAGGTTAGAGTTTGTGGCGGACAGGAGAGAAAACCTCCGAAAAATATTATTATTATTATATTTATGTAGAAATATATTTATAAATAAGAAATACAAAATGTAACTGAAAGACACTAGAATAGACAGACAAACAAAAACTATAACTTTTTAACTGAATGACAATCCATCAAATAAATCCTCAAAGAGGTCTGTCCTTCACAGGGTTGATAAAGGATCTAGCTCCTACTTGTCCATTTAAGGCAACGATATCACAGACTTCAGTTTGTGATGGTGGTTGAACGATCCTAACAGCGGTGGTAGGCTCCGTAGTTGCCGCCTGGTAGCTACCACTCTTCTACCGGAGCCCGGCGCCAAGCAGCTTGCTTTGTTCCGTCGGTGTGTAGGAGTGCCAAAACCTTTTGGGTGAGCTCGTACCGTCGACTCTGTCTATGCTACCGCGGGTTTAGTCTAGAGTCAAAAGCAAACCCATTCCAAATAAAAAAGTGTGTCTACCACTCTTTTCAATTTTTCGTTTAAACAATGTAATCGAGCGAAAAAAAGCGTTAGTTATTTTATCGATTACTTTAAATTTGTCTTATTTAGAGAGTCGTTAAATAGAAAGAAAATGGTAGCCCTTCCGTAGCGTCCCGCTAGCATCGACAGCCGGCGGTGATCTATGAGCCCGGCCCTTGAGCCACCGCTCTGTTTATTGAGGAAAATGACTTTCACTTTACAGTTCCTAAGTAAATTGGCGATTTTATTAGCTGGATTCCAAAGTAACGTTTTTCTGGGAATGGGTCATTTGCCATTAAAACTTAAACAGTTTGTCAAGTTTCGTAGTAGCCCGTAAAAGAAAGTACTTCACTTATTTTAAAAATCTTTTTTTCTAAATTGCAGAAGTCAGAGTATTGAAATAAAAACATTTTACAGTTAATTCCTTTCAGCTTTCTAACAAACTGGTAATTATTAAAGTAAAACACATAAAATAGAAAAATAATAACCAATTTAAATTGTGTCAAAAAACATTTAAAAATATTTCTATACACTTTATTTACATTTTAATAACTGGTATTGCCTCCGCGGCCCAATATTACGGCGACTCAATTTATATTTTTATTTGTAAAGCTTTTTTCGGAGTTTTGTTTAAAAAAAGGCTTATTTAAAGAAGGCCATCAACTATTGACATTTTATTAAATCTATTTATATTTCTTTCCTAATACTTTTTAGTTTAAAAAGTCTCCTGCGTATTTTAAAAGTGTGGTAACTACTAACTTTTGCAGGCTAGCGTGTATGCATGGTCGTAGCAAGTTTCGTAGCAAAATGCTACAGATTGGCTACGAAAGTTGAGTGCTACGGAACCGACTCGTAGCCAGCCACTCGTAGTCAAATCTACCGGCTTATCTTTCTCCGCTGAAGTTGTTTATACCAATTAGGTAGTGAGATAAATTTTGCTGACGATTCTAAAGGGCAGATAAAGTAATTTAGAGTGAATAAAATTTAATAATCCAATTACGCGGCATTATCAGTGCTATCTGGCGCTGGTCGGGTGCTAAATAATCCAAAGAGGAGATAAGCGGAAGTAATTAAGTAACGTTAAGGGCTGGTGATTTACGTAAACAATAGCACTCGACTAACAGCGAGGGATCGGCCCCGGCGCCAGGGCGGCGGGCCAGTGGGCTCCGCGCGCGTGTGCATCATACGTAATGAAGTCACACTGTGTACATGATAAATTGGACGAGTTTTGTTAAATAAAATGCATTATGCCCTTGCTTTTTTTCCACGTCATGACGTCTCGAAAATAGTTTTTTCTTCTTTTAGTAAATGTAATTACTTGAATTTTTAAGTAAATGTCGTACTCAAAGATCCATCGTCATTTACGGGTTCCAGTCCCATTTAAATAAGTTTGATGAATTTTAATGCAATATTTCAATAATCTCGAAAAAAAACAGGTTTATAATTCTGGTAGTAACCCAAAATTGTCGACCCAATGCCAACCCAATTCGAAAAACAAATTATGTTTATCAAAAAACGAAATATTTTTATAACCCCCGTATAGCTACTCAACTATAGTTAAGCTACGGGCAGAGGTGAGCATATGTATTTGTAGGGTATACGGACGTTAGTCGTCCACTATTCGACGACACAATTTATCCATTAACTCATTCACATTTGAAGCGTTCGGCGTTACTTACGCAAATCCCGTCATTAAAAAGGTTGCTCGTATTTAAAAATACTTGGGTGATATGGGATTACCGGCTAAAAGCTATATTATCCTTACTAATATTTTAAATACGATTGTAACGCTGTCTGTGTGTTACGCAATCACGGCAAAACTACTGAACCGATTCAAATCTCAAACCTTTAAACGAGCACTTCTTGTATATTAATTTATTTATATAGGTACTAGTAGTTGCTCGCGACTTAGTCTTCGTGGGCTCGATGATACAAATTGACTCATACTCCTATTGCCGTCCAGTAATTTTATTGTGGTCTTTCATTGTATGTACTCTGGTTTCATCAAACATAGCGTATAATTCTCGTGTCACCTGTAGTACTTTTGCAGAGAAAAAGTAATCTGTTTAAAGCTGACACTGTACCACAGAATAAGTACTAGTACTTCGTACAGAAGTATGACTTAGCAATTGTATTCAAAGAAATGTCTACTCAATGTCGTCAACAATATGGCGTAATTTAGTTCGCCTCAGAGTCAAGCACATTTTCGTGTAGACAAATACAAAAAATTAATTGCAAGATAATTTCATACTTATTGCTCTAGAATATGATTCATAATACACTAAACCTATTCAGTGACGTAATATCACGCGACGCGATAGGGTTGACTGCTACGAGAAGCTTCTAACGCCATCTAGCGCCTCTTTCTAGTACTTTATTCATTCTCGTCCAGCCAGCAACGTAGCCGCGCGGCCGCCGGTGAATAAAACGCGCGAGCATGTCGCTGGCCGGTAGCGACACGCAACTTGTTTTAGCCCCTAAGTAAGGGTCGCCGCGCGTAGGTACGTTTTTGCTACCTACGCGGGGAGATACACAGGCCTGACTGTACACAGTGCACGCAGATTGAATTCCGTTTATCCGCAGTCAGTGTCAGCTCAGCCATCACGCATACATAGCGGCATAAATGTACCAATAGGCACGAACATTACCGCGCTTGCTCGGTATCGGTCCTAATGGCGGTTCGAGCGCGGTAATGTCGTGTTTCTTTTGTTGCGAAAGCATGGAAGTTCGCGCTCGCATCGCTCAGCTCACCTATACCGCTTACCGCTCACGTGCCGATCAGCGCTGACACACGGAATACTAATTCAATATCACTGCGCTGTTGAGTCGTGACGACATTTTTTTAATTCCGAAACGTGACCCGCGTGAAACAAAGCAATCAGCTCCTATCAATAAACTATTTTATTCTACATCCTAAATAAATTGGAAACGAATTGAAACTAAAACACTGTGTGCTGTGTTTTTTTTTGTTCCAGGCCAGTGTAAATGACGACACGGGTGTACAAAATTGCATTGAAATGTCACGATTAATTGCTATAAGGCTCGCGCAGATGGGCTTCCGACCACAGCAACCGGCGGCAAAGCGACAAGCTCTACGTTTTTTTTCTTTATTTAAGAAGCTTTGTCAACAATGACCGTGTCGCTCCGTCAAGTTCACACATTGTATACGATTAAAACTAATTAACTAAAGAAATATACCAGAATATTTTTTTGTAAAGCGCCTTTGCCTAAGCTGTACGTTGTTTTTGATACGTTGTGTAAGGAGACGCCGCACACGTGAAGCGAGTGGCGGCCACTCGCGACACAGGTCCGCGACACGCCACCGGTGGCGGGTGCTCGCCATTTCGACAAAATATATGTCAAAGGATCTAGCAGATGAGTGTCAATTGTAGCGGCCACCGACCACCTTCGTTTGCGCGGGACCAAAAGGCGTGGCGCGCGCGTAACAGCCTAGTAGGGCCCAAAAGATAAGGAGACATGTTCGGGCCCCCTAAGGGCCAATATTATACTGATTTTTAAATTTTTGACGTTCATAAGCGGCATTTTCTGTCCTAAATTGAATAAATTATTTTTGACTTTGACTTCGACTTTGAACGGTGGCGATGGTCGGTGGCCTATCTGCGCGCACCCTAATAAGTTGTTTCGAATGTACTGCTGTAATCACAAAAACATATTCCACATTGTATAACATTTTTTTTATTAACTTAACACATTTTATATAACTTTAACATTTTGTAAATTGAGTCTGTTTCACAATGTATTTCAAGACAAACAAAACAACATCAAAAAATTTTGAGTGACATTAGTTCTCGTAACCTCCGTCCTTGTACTGCTATTAAACTCTGCACACCTTCCCACAAGACTGCTTACGTCTCTAATTCTTTCACTATTTCAATAAAAATAATCAATTAATTAAATATGTACACTTAACAAAACTTAAAAATCTACTTATTCAAAAATGTAACCGTGTCCATGAGGCAAGGAAGCGAGAATGCTAGCTGCGTTTCCGCGTTGGATAGCCAAACTTAGCCTCTGAGCGAGAAATGAGCCAGCTTTTTTGTTTTCCAGAATTGTATTTAATTTAGGGGCTATTTTTCTAAAAAGTAATTTGGCGTTAGGTCCCCATGGTCCAAAAGTTTCAACGCCAAACGGTGCAAACACATAATCACCTGCAAGAGACTCGTATTTGCGCCGCTTGGCGTTTTCTGCCGACTCAGCGGCAGACCCAGCTTTAAGAGCTGATTCCCTGAGATGAGAAGGGGCCAAAGTATCAACACAAGTTGCGTCCCATACCAAGGCCCGTCCCCGCTCCCAGGGAATGAGCGTGAGGCCATCAGGTCTCTTGCCATCATCACGGACCAACCCACGAGGTTCTAATGTGGAAGGAACGTTAATGCTGGCAAGAGCTCTTCTGATAGCGTCATTAAGTGCTGCATGGCGGGCAAGACGCCCCGCACTTTGCTGGCAACAAAGACTATGAAGACCTAATTTGTCGACCTCCTTGCCACAGGGACACGTAAATGGTTCACAAACCGGGGCCCCGATTCGCAAACCCACACACACCCGGAATGTCTCGCTGTTAAAAAGTGTACCTATATTTTTGGAAGGGAGGGCGTGAAGCCAGTGACCTGATTCCTTGCAGGAAACTGCCAAGAGCCTTGCACGATGACAATCACTGACTGAATTTTGAAGCAGGGTATTGAAAGTCTCTCTTGCTAGAGGGACATCCCAGAGTTTTTGGTTGTGTGTTTCCTTTGGGATGTCTTCACTAGTACAGAGACTTTGCCAACATTCCTCCGCCTCTCTCAATTCAGTTAGCTGGCGAGGGTGTTTAAGGATTTTGTCTACAAGACCAGCAGTGCTATGAAGAGAGGAGAGAAAGGCGGGAAGGGCAATACTAGAAATTTTGCGAACGCCGATACCACCAAACCGAATAGGAAGCGTTGCTTGTAACCAAGAGTCGTTTTTTAGCTGCAAATTCAGAATTTTTTCAAGATATGTTCTAAGAGTGGTATCGATAAGTTCTACAAGTTGTAGTTTTTTCCAGATTGGACTTGCGCGAAGGTAATATGTAAATTTTGGAACGAAAAGGCAGGATTTTAGAATGGTGTAGGCAATATGAGAGTTAAGATGTTCCAATCTGGGGGCTAACAGGGTGAAATGATTCAATTTTTTATCGAGAAAAGGTTGGATGCTCGCATCTAGAAGAGGAGCTCCTAAAAGGCAAAGTGATTCAGAATTTAGAATTTTGATGTTAGGAGCGAGGACGTTAAATCTTTCCATTATATTTTGACGGGATTCCGCAGAAACATTGTCATTAATATAAAGTTCGCACTTTGAAAGATTGAGCTCCAAACCTATTTTTTTTAATTCTTGAATTATCCGAACGAGGTCTTGATACACAATATCAGCTTTGCCTCCGAGAGACCCATCATCAAGATACCAGATGTTAAATTTTGAATTTAAAGACGAAATGACGGGGTGAATGCCTAAACTAAAAAGTGCTGGACCTAATGGGTCACCTTGCTGAACGCCGACGGCAGAATCAATGCAATGGTCAAGATATAATAATTTGGATGGGCAATTGTAGCATTGGAACACAAAAGGGTAAATTTGGGAAGTATGGGCATGAACTTCATTCAGCAAGGCGGATCTATCAATAGAGTTAAAAGCATTCCTCACGTCAACTTTCAGAAATACCTCTGATTCGTTACAGGCGAGAAAATTTCGGGCTGCATGAACTGCAGCTTCGCAGCCTCCTCTACTGCCAAAGCCAAGTTGTATGGGCTGAAAAATGTCTTTGAGCGGAGAAAAAATATTTCGGCAGGCTAATTTCGCCGCTAGGCGTCGAAACGTAGAGCCAATTGCGATTGGGCGGATACCGCCATCTTTTTTTACAAAAGCACAAAGTCTTGCGCCATACAATAAAGGAACAAAGCTATCAAGCACTTTACCTGACAGGAGGAGGTTGCAAAGCTTCGTGATGTTAGAAAGTAAGGTTCTGCCGGCGTCAGCGGCGGATGCACTAACCAAATCCTTAAGATGTTGAGGAGTGATGCCGTCGATGCCCCCGGCAGAACCAGACGGGAATGACATAATCGCAGCAAGCGTATCGCTGTCATCAAAAACCTGTAATGGATGAATGTTGTGAGGTGGTGGAATAGGAAAGGTAGGAAAGTCTGGACGTGAGGGATGCTTATTTTGAAGGCTGTCGAGAGTTTCCTGATTACGAGGAGCGAGTGTATCATCAGAGAAAAGGATACGAGCCGCATTTTTCAGATCACCGTCCATCACTTTATTTTCAACTGTGCGGAATAAGTTGTAGGATTTGTTATTATAACGAGGATTAAAAGTGGGAGGGGTTGAATTTTGAATAGTGTTGTCGATAAGAGCGCGAGTTAGAGACTTAGATGAAGTACTGACATGAAGGTAGGTATAGGAAAAAGTAAAAAGATTTTGCCAATTTGATTCAGTGTTCAGAAGACATTTTTCGATGGACGATGAAAGAGATTTAGCAATAGATATTCTCGCTCCCCTAGGAATTCTTTTGACTACTGGAGTTGATTGGTGGAGGTGAGAGATATGCGATTCGAAAGAAGGGTTGGATGTAGATGGAGAATTTGGAAGAGAGGGTAGAGGAAGAGATGTCTGTAACCTGGGATTGCTGTGACATCTTGATATATGAATATTCAGGCCCCTTTTACCTTTAAAAGTTCTGTTTGAGTTACAGATGTAACAGCGATAAAACTCCGGCTGTGAGTGGGAACCGGGAGTTATAAAAGCACTCATAAAATTAAATTTAAACCTACGTAAACAAACAAAGAAATTTTTTAGACTAAAAATCTGCCAAAATAAACAATTTCACTATTTGTGCCATAAGGCTCTGAAACTCTCTTCCTGATGCGATCAAGACGACTTCATCCAATTTCACCTTCAAATGGTCTGTCCGACATCTTTTCCTCAATAACCAAACTTTGTGACGCTTACACTTGTTTTTATATTTCCGAATTTTTGTCAACTTATATTTTTTTTGTTTACCTTACATTATCAAGTAAGTAGGTACAGTAAATATGGATTTATTATTATATCTATGTATGCTTATGTAAGTTTATTATATTAATGTATGTATGGGTACATTAATATAATAAACTTATTAGGTATTAGGTGTATAATACATTGTTTGTCTTAGAATAGTTCAATTAGTATGTTGTTCTTTTTACGTCGCTACAACTATTTCTGCCTCAACCACTGGTTGACTGGTAGAGAATGCCTTATGGCATTAAGTCCGCCATTTGTACTACTCTGTTTGCGCAATAAAGCATAAATAAAATAAAATAAATAATAAATCTAAGTTAATTGACTAATAATCAGAGCTGGGGCTTTGTTAGTAGACTCTTGAATGCAGGTCTGTACTGTGTGGTATTCGAATGCGACCCGTATCTAAACGAGATGGGAACTAATATCTAATGAGTGGCGCTGAGTGTGTGGCGTGTCGGCTGCCAGGCGCTCTCCACAGATTGCAGCCATAGTTCAGGATAAAACAGACACAACACTGACTACCAGCAATTAATAATAACAGCTAAGTACACATCATGTTATGTATGTACATTGTGTTTTGTTGTACGAAGCAGTAAGCAAATTAAATACTTTGCGTTTGAGACCCTCGCAAGAAGCGCAGCAATTCAAGTGCACAATGCGTCATGTTTTGTTTTTTGTTGAATAAATCGTTGCTTCGCTACCAGAGTATAATGTAAAAGTCTATAAGTAAATACTTCATGAGCTTCATAAATATTTTTTTATAAAAAAAACACACTTTGCATTCGCGACTCTCGCAAGAATGGCAGTAATTCAAGTGCATGGTGCATCATCATTTGTATATTATAGAATCGTGACTTTGCTACCAGTTTAAATTGTCAGTCTAAAATTAACCACGTCATGAATTACAAAAATATTCTGATGTAAATCTGTTATAAGAGATATTATGATTGATATGGCCAGGGACAGAAGTCTGTGAGAGGTTGAAGAGGAGGCCTATGTTCGAAGACAAACCCAAAGGCTGATTTAGATAGATAGATGATTGATTCATCATAGTACAAGATTAAAAGAACAGATGTTGTAATTGTATAATATCTCCTGCGCACTCGACAGTTGTGGCTAGTATTAAAGTTTTACTCGGCTATGGTATTAAAAGTGGCCTGTCTGTATTCCTTTTGCTTGGTCGCGGCACGCACGGCAGAATGCACTTAATGAACCCGCTTGCAGCAAGTGATCGAGAGGAGTGATTCGTATCGTCTGGATTCCGATCCGATCCCACAGCCACCGCTACGAACATGCGCTATCTTGCCAACCGTTTGCTATGTTGAATTGAGATCGTTTGAAAATACAACATACAGCAGAAGGGTTATTAAAAAAACTTTTAACATTGCACAGTCGGAGGGTCACGGAGGTCAGATGGCAGTCGCTTTAATAACATAATTTGCCATATCCTAGATCATGGTCCAAAGCGGACCCCGGACCCTCGCGTGCGAGTGCACAACCGGGATAACGCTAGGATGATGATGTTGCAAAGTCAGAGAGTTTGACTATACGAGTAAAAGGCAATGGCGCGTAGTTGAGAGGTTGGAGAAGTTACCAAAAGGCGGTATTTGAGCTCCCGAAGAGTTGTGGGTCCGCCCTGTGCATCCCTGGCTGAACCAACTTGGACTAGCACGGAAATAGGGGGCCCGTCGACCAAAGGGAGATGTAATTTCATGGGAAAGGGATTATATTTGAGCGTATTGATTTTCATTGAAGACTTGTAAAACAAATGCATTCCGATTGTTCACATTCTGAAGTAATTCTTAAAGCTTCTCAATCCTAAGTACACGAGAAGTACCCTGGAGCTGCTATGCTTGCTTTCCCGTGCGAGTTTTTTGCATATCTCATTCGATATTAGTATTATGTGTGTGTGTGTTTTACAGTACCCTAACGAGTAACAAATACGAGTATCAACTGAATAATTTTACAATTCTTGATAAAAAGTCTTTTGATTTAAAAAAGGTCTACTATAAAGTCAAAATCAAAATCAAATATAATTAATTTAATTTAGGACAGCAAATGCCACTTATGAACGACAAAAATTTAAAAATCAGTAATATTGGCCCTTAGGGGGCCCCAACATGTCTCCTTATCTTTTGGGCTATACTTAAGTACGTGTTAACGTTTTCGTTTTGAGGCACGAAATTCTAATGAACTACGGATGCCTGAATTCAAAAACATTATGTGAAAATTGTGAAAGGTATTTCCACTTTTTCTCGAAAGTGGTGCATGAAAATTGATAACAGCCTTTCAGATGGAAAAGCAGCTTCATTAACTAGTAGTGTTATAGTGTTAAATGCATTTACGATAAATTATAAAAATTGTGCCAGCCAAGAGATGGTTTAATCCTGTCATTGCAAAAAAACATTAGAATTAGAATATCTGGCACCGACTCCAAAAAATAATAGATGATAAATTGGAAATAGGTTTCTTGTATAATTTCGTAGAACAGTTCGGTAATTTAAATATTATTTTGTACTTTTTAGTTTAAGTTTGTTTGTAAAATTTTACGTTTTAATTAGCACTGTCGGTTTTTTTTAAATTTATTTTTATATTTTTAGTTGAAAGTTAGTGTAAGGTGCAACATGGGTAGACCTACTAAACGCGCTGTTCAAATGCGACAGCGTCATTTGGAAGAAAGTAGTAACGAGAAGGAAGACCGGTTAAAGAAGAACAGGGAAAGATTTGCCATTAGCATTTTAAATGTAGTTTTTTGTATATCGTATCATCGGATTCCCTATACAAATGATTTTGGGGATAAAAACTGTTCTATGTCCTCTCTCGGTACTCAAGCTATCAAATCCATCGTTTCAGCGGTAAGAATTAATTGATTTCTTGCAGTAATTATATATTTCTTGAAGTTATTATATATTTTTATTGTTGAGTTTTAGTATTGTTGGCGGGGGGGGGGGGGGGATTAGGGGAGGGGGGAGAGGGGGGAGCTGCGCCTTTGACTTTGTTTTGTTAACATCCTATACAGTACCTGACAAAACATCTGGTGTTTTAATTACTAAACTCCTAATTTTTAAGGAGTTCCACCATCAGCTCAGCTCCACATAATGTTGACTATCAGACGTAACAACATGTCAACATTAAGGTACTAGTATGAAAACACTATACGTGCCTTTAAAATTAAGGGTTTCCCCTCGATTACACCAAGTTACTATCATCAGATCTCGACTGGGCCACAATGGGACCAACTAGAAGGTATAACCTCTAGGTAAACATTTTTTTTAAAATCTGTCCACAACTGACTGAGATATGAGGTAACATAGCCACAAAAAAAAAATACAGTCGAATTGATAACCTCCTCCTTTTTTGAAGTCGGTTAAAAAGAGGTCCAATGGTGGCGTTGGTAGTGCAGACACATACTGTGTCAACAATAATAATTATGAGTATGATGACTTTAATAGCGTGCGATTATCGCCATCATGATGTATACACGAGTCCAACTAGGCCGGCGCTCGCATAACGAGATATTGGCACTCAAATCGATCAGCCCACTCGATGAAAACGCTTTGGCGCCACGTCAAACAAATCGAATGATAGTGAGATTAGAGCGAGTAGCGAGTGAGAGGGGGCCGTTCTTTCTTCATTATAAGTTCGTTGGCAGCCGCCGACCGCGACAAACACCACAACTTTTGTAATTAAGTAACTAGCAAATAACTAGAGAATTTCGTTTTACGTTTGTATCGTTTAATTACATCTTACAGTCCTATAATGTCCTCCTAGCTGAATTTCGATTATAGCTGCCTATCTCATCAGAGATTAGCCAACTGCGCGGGAGATATTATAGGGCACAAGTGTGTGCGCAAATAACAGGTGCACTCTCCGTCTCTTTAGTCTCATAACTCGGTGAGACGGCAGTTTGACATGACCGTAGAGAGATCAGGCGCAGAACCAACGGCTTAACATGCTGTCCAGGGCACGGTGGTGTTAACACCTCCAACTTCCTGACTCCAGAGCTGTGTCTGAGGTGTTTCAAAACTCAACACTCTCGGCCCGACCCGTGATTCGAACTCGGGGCCTAGTGGATAGTAACCCAGCGTGTTGAGTTGCTGACCTAGTGGTCCAACGAAGCAGTCAAAATGTTTCAGTCCTATGGAATGGTTGACTGCCTCGTTGGTCTAGTGGTAAGCACGTACTAGGTACTATCCACGAGGTCCCGGGTTCGAATCCCGGGTCGGGCCGAAGGTGTTGGGTTTTTCTGTCTAGAAATAACTTAGACACAGATCTGGAGTCAGGAAGTTGGTGCCTCGGAAAGCACGTTAAGCTGTTGGTCCTGCGCCTGATCTATCTACGGTCATGTCGGACTGCCGTCTCACCGAAATATGAGAGTTAAGGAACAGAGAGTGCACCTGTATATTGCGCACACACTTGTGCACTATAATATCTCCCGCGCAGACAGCTAATCTCTGTTGAGATTTGGCCACCGTAGTCGAAATTCAGCTGGGAGGACATTATGCTTTGGACGGACAAACAGACTAACAGTGCAAATACCATGGGTTCCTTTTGCTAAGGAATGTGTACTTGGGCCCTAGAATCACTTGTAAGTCCTCTATCGTTTTCGAACCGTTTAATGTTTCACAACGCACTAATCAACCCTCACGTGGCGTAAGGTTTTATATTGACAAAGTGTTCAAAGACCCTTTCTGCGTTTCAATTTATTTCTAACGCTAAGCCAGGCGCGAAGTGGCGTTACAATGGCGATGTAATTACCGTAAGGCCGCCGCAATTTGCACTCGGCCGATTCCATTAACTCCCGAGTTTGTTCTGCAAAACGTTCGAGTACTTTCCACTTTCTCAACTCTTAAAACGTGTTACCTCAATCCGAATAAAAGCATCGAGTGCTTAATGAAAAACACTTTGCTGACTTCGATTGCGTTTTAGTCGGTCGTCGTAAGACTAATCGGAATTAGCATCGGCATCTGAATGAAGCATACTGAAACGCCACTGTTTTATTTAATTGCATTTTCTATTGAAGATCAAGAGGAATAAATTGAGTATATTACCTGTTTAAGTGTCGACCTGTTAAATAAGCGTTAATGTTGTTCTCTGAAACGAGGTTGGGGCCTGTTTGTTGCTACCCAATTTCAGTAAATTCATTACGTCAAAGTTTTTCAGTATTTCATTTCGGATCTATCTACCCTTAATTTGTTCTCGCCACTGATGACTGGTGTCCGTCTAGCCGTTCCTTGTTTGGATTTACCAAACAAAAAAAAAGGACTCATTTACGCCTGTAACCCAACTTTTTAAGACGATGTCAGTATCGGGTTCCATGCTGAAACGAAAATATTCGAAAACGTGTAGGCACATCGTCACAAAAGTAATTCTATGCTTGTAGACCTACTGGAGGTAGGTAGATGGGTAATTCTTTATTGCACGCCATAAAAGTAACAACAATACAATTTACACAGAAAGATGTACAAATTAGGCAGTTTTATCGCTAAGAGCGATCTCTTTTAAAAAAGAAAAGTAAGTACTACTAAAAGTAAGTACTTTTGAAAAGAAAGAAAGGTACTTTTATGCGTCCCAAGATAGACTCTACTACTGCTTTAAAACAAATTATGAGCTAGTGCTGACGTATCTTGTCTTATGGAGTACCTGACACGACGCCCTTTTATAGTAGATGGTCGGCTAGATGACTTATATCTTATCTAAAAAACTTTCTCTAATTTTTTTAATTGAAGGCAAGTCAAGTTTCGTCCCATTACGTAGTGCCGTAAATTAATTTGCTAATGAATCTTAATTTGTGTTACTGTGTGAGGGGTAGTTTAAAAATTATTATAATTTATAAAATAAAGTTATACTACGTGCTACGCTTCGATATCGCAATCAACTTAGGTACACTACTATTAGATTGCCATTTAATTGAGAATCTAGAATTTTAAGTGTTAGCAAGATAAGACTGTAATCTAATAATCTGTTTGTGTAGGTACTTTAGAGCTCCTTCAGACGAGAACGATTCATGATTTTTGTCTATTCGTCTTTTTTCACGATTTGTTCTTTTTTTGACGGCGGCAATGCTTTTTGAATGCCCATGTTCACACGGATCACGAATCATGAAAAATGACGATTCCTCTTAAATCTAGTATCGTGTTTTTAAAAATCACGAATTGTCAAAATACTCGAATAGTGAATTTATTGTGACGGATCCGGTGATGCCACCAATTCGGATATTTTGACGAATCGTGAAAAAACACGATTCGCAATGTGAACGTCCATCCGTCATGACGTATCGTGTATTTTGACGAATCGTCAATGACGGATCCCGTGTGAATAAGACCTTATACAAATAAATACAATCGGTTTGAACAGTATATTTTATTTAAATAGATCTGATAGACGTCAAGAAACATGATGTCATGTTTTTGTTAGAGAACTCATAAAATCTTATTCCTGTTTTAAAGATTCGTACTGCTGCACTTTCACCGTACTTACTCGTCTTATTTTCCATTTGTCTGCGAGCCAGCACATTGTCCTACACTAGGACGTAGCATTACATTATCCAAATTAAACTTAATAATAGAGTTCACCGAACCTAAACCACAATTGAGGTAAATCGAACTCCTGTCGGCCTCCATCTTAGTAGTATGCGACCACAAAGACACCGACACGGGTAGTTACGTATTGGTTATTAGTAATTAAGCCTCTTTGAGCGGATTATTGTTTACGCCCGGGCGCTCCTAACAGCCACCAGACGCGATTCACACCTACCCTCTTATCTGAGGCAACTGTATCGGAGCTCTCTAAATAGAACGTTACAATGAGTCTGTCTGTAAGCACAAACTCTCTGATAAGAAAATCAAAGCGACTATTTATTTAAAATTAAGAAATAGATCTCTTTTATAGTGTTTTCGGTTTACTCCTTTCTTTGATAAGCAGACTCTGTGGCAGTCGCAACAGCATTCTGGAGACGGTGGCTGACAGATACACTTCTCCTATTTGGAAGTGTATGGTGCGGAGGGTGATCAAATAAGAAAACACCTCTATTTTAATCGCTCTCTGTGACATTTACACTTTCATAAAACACTAAAATTAAATTGTCCGCAAATTTTTAACTACCCGAGAAAATTAACTAACATACTCAGATATCGATATACATCTAATTTTTCGAATAAATAAAAAAAAAATTATGAGAAATTTATTTAAAAAGTCCCTAACATTCCTTAAAAAATATGCACCATAAAAGTCCTGCTAATTTATTATCATTCGAACATTAACGGAAGCAAAATCCACCTAATTTGGTCGCGTAATATTGACGTACGGAAGGAATAACTATGAATGAAAACAAATTACACAACCTGCCGACAAAATGTCGTCAAAATGTTTCTTTCTCATTCGGCAAACTCGCGTCTAAGCTCGAAGCTGCCAGCACTCCCTTCATCAATGAACTGGCGGGCGGAGTCTCACGCGCATCCCCCGCCCGCCCCCGCCATCGTTGACCTCCCGCAGTCCAGTCCGTCGCGAATCTTAAACGGTCAAGGTTGTGTCACGCAAGGTCACCGGCGCATGCGCGACGTCCGCACCTGTGTTTACTCGAAAAAGTGAAGTGACGAATATCGTGATGGCCTATCAGTACTTCAATCGTGAATACGCTCTCATGGTGAGAGCGTACATTATGTCAGGCGAGAACGTAGCCGCTGGATTACGCTTGTACAGGGAGTTATACCCCAATGAACGCCAACCTTCGCAAGAAACCATGTTGGGAGCCTGGCAGAGGCTGTTGGACCATGGGCAGTTCCGCACCCCGGCTCACGCACAAAGACGCTCGGGGGTCTCGTACCCACAAGAACTGTACGATGATGTCGTACAGTACTTTGAAGAAGACCCGCGACGCAGTACCCGTGAAGGAGCCCGACATTTCCACGTGAGCCAGTACTGCATATGGAAAATAATTTCATCGGTCATGCACCCGTTTCACTACCGCAAAGTGCAGGAGCTCAGTGACAGTGACAGACAGCCGCGAGTGTCGTTCTGCGAGTGGGTGTTAGCAAACCCAAACGCTAACATTTTGTTCACCGATGAATGTTTGTTTACTCGGATCGGTGTTTTCAACAGCCACAATGAACACTACTGGAGTTACGTGAATCCAAAATTGTCAAAGCGGCACTCCTACCAACACCGTTTTTCACTCAACGTATGGGCAGGTGTGTTTAACGACACTATCATCGGCCCATATTTCATCGAAGGGCGGCTGACGGGTGCAAGCTATTTGGCTATTCTTCAGGAGATGTTGCCTACCATAATGGACGACGTGCCCCTCGCGTATCTCCAGTCGCTGTACTTCCAACATGACGGTGCTCCGCCCCATTACCACAATGCAGTGCGCGCGTACCTAAACGGCGAGTTCGGAGCGCGGTGGATCGGCCGCGGCGGGCCCGTGCCCTGGCCTCCGCGGTCCCCGAACCTTACGCCTGTGGACTTTTATCTGTGGAGCGAGATCAAGCGCCGAGTGTTTGTGAGTGAACCTACTAGTGTTGGTGATTTGCAAAACCGAATCATTACGGCTTTGCAAGAGGTTCAAGCTCAAAGAAACGTGCTTATTTCTTTGAAGAATGACTTGCGGAAAAGAGCACGTGTTTGTATTAGCGATGGGCGATTGTTCGAAAAAATTTTATCGAATGAATCGATTATCGACCATTTAAACTATCGAATGTCGATTTAGTAATTCGAAAAAAATAATAATCGAATAATAATCGACAATCGAATGATAATCTATACTGGGCCCTTCGATGCATTCGAACCAATTGCCGCGACTGTGCGCACAGGACAGGTAGCGACCGAATAATTAATCGACGCGACGAATGACGATTCATTCGTTAGTAGTTAGTAGTACGGCCTGCACACCGCGCGCTCCGGTATTGCTCGCCGCATAATCGAAGAATAATCGAATGACTGCGGTTGCTTATCGAATACATTCAATTACAGAGACCATTCGAATAATTCGATTAGTCGCCCATCGCTAGTTTGTATCTCGGAAAGAGGAGGACATTTTGAAAAAATACTGCAATACGTGTAAGGTATGTTGATATTTGTTTTATGGTTTTTAGGTATTTGTATCATTTGTTAATCTTGTAAATACCTAGTGGATTTCATATTTTAAAATACACCTTAACTAAGTAATTAAAATAAACAATTTATTAAGCAGACAAAAAAAACTCGTGAAAAGTGCTATTTTATTACTTCGTAATGGCCACAAAATACAAATATCAACAAATATCACGTTTATTAAGTGCAGGATGCGAACCCGCAATGCTTGGCGATCTTGACCATCGTTGGCAATAGGCGTAGCAGACGCGCATGCGCGGGAAACGGCGCGAGCGCCGCGCGAGTATGAATGAATGCATGCGTCTCTCTCTCTCTCATTAAACAAATACTACGAAGATGGTTTACATGTTTTTGGTGCATTAACAGGATTTATTTGAAGTCCTATAAATCAATATTTTTGTATGAACGCTATAATATTTGTGTGTTACTTACTGACATATTTTTATAAACGCAAATTTTAGTTTTCTCGGGTAATTAAAAAGTCACGGTGTATAAATACATTTTGTTTATTCGAAATTTATTTTAATTTTCTGATTGTGCGTCGACTAGTTTAGTTTTTTGTTTAAAAAGCAATTGCCTGCGTTAATAGTCTTTTCCAAGTTCACTTTATTCGTAACATATAGGAGTATTCAATGCCTGCTTAGGCACGGTATCGTTATCATACCATGCCACAGGACAAATATAGCGATATGGTTCGTCAACTGATGGTGATGGGGTAAACGACGACATCGAATGAGAGCAATGCTGAGAGTGTAGGCGAATGTACATAATTATGTTTGAAATAGGTGCTGCCGCACGTCAGACTACTTTGACCCTAAGACCTTATTTCCTACGTAATTCAAGCTATTTTCGTAGCTTAAATGGGTCCGGACGTGCTGCCGATTGTACACGGGATACCGAAAAGATTGTGCACAGCATCGCTGACAAGTACTTACAAACTTTAGTTGAATAATTTTTTTTTTTTTGGTCCCACCGGATGACACAGTCGATTAATTTTTGTAAGTGAAATTTGATTTAATTTCGTAAAAACTTGCAAAATAATTGCTTAAGTTATAAAAATATAAAAGGTTAAGCTGATTTCATCTTAACTGATGGTTAAATATTTGTAAAAATATTTCCATTGGATACATGCGGGTACATTCCCCAAGTATTGATGAAATCGAACGCCGGCTCACTGGCGTAGCAAGCACTTGCAAAAATTCGTCGACTGACTAACGTCCTCCGTAGCTTAGTTGGTAAGAGCACTCGCCCGGATAGCGAAGGGACGTGGGTTCGTGTCCCACCGGATGACACAGTCGATTAATTTTTGTAAGTGAAATTTGATTTAATTTTGAATAATAATATTCGAAAACATCACTTACATCTCTCTGATCCCAAGGATACTACCTGAGCTTAAGCACTTGTGCCATGGAAATCTTATATCTAATACAGATAATATGGGTTCTATATTGACTCGACCGGAAATCGAACCCGGGACTTCAGAGATAGCAACACGTTTAACACCGGTGCGTGTGCCATTTGACCATGGAGGTCGTAGTTATTACTATTCTAAATAATATCAGTTCGTCATGTGTGGGTATCAGCTGCGTTAACATAATACGGCGAATCCATGCAAATGTAGGAAGTTCGACTACACTACATCTATCAAGGCTTTGATCATCAATTTATTTATCTAGTGCATCCTGGCATACATCCAGATTCCTGGATAAGTTTTCTCATACACGTGCGGGCGCAGAATGGACGAAGCATTTTGCACTACGGCACAGACGTTTTGCAAAACTTATTAAAGTTTCACAAAGGCCAATAATGCTTTTATTATCTTTATATATACGTTTGCTGTATTCTAAAATAAGTTTATAAAATTTTATAACTACACATAACCTTGAATCGAAAATATTTAAATTTAAAATTGACAACTTAACAGTCCCGGCTGCGTTGGAGTCGTATTTGTACCTACTCTACTTCGTGCTCATGTACCTACCCTATATGAATAAAAAAGTTTTACAAAACATACATCTACACTAATATTATAAAGAGGAAAGATTTGATTGTTTGTTTGTATTAAATAGGCTCCGAAACTCTGGGAAGGACATAGACTAATTTTTGTCGCGATATAAAACTATCAGAGGTGTGAAATGGGGGATGATATTTTGTATGGAAAATTCGACCGAAGTCGTGGCGAACTGCTAGTGCTAAGTACTAGTAATTGCAAAGTAAAGTTAAGCACTTTACTTTGCAATTTAACCTTGGTTTTAGGTGATAAATGAAATATTTTGAAGTTTGTCTTAAACATTAATGTTTTGTTTTATTTATCGTCGTATTGCTTATGTTAAGGCTAAAGTATCAATTTAGTGCAGCAGCCTGGCCGGCTACAACCTGCTACAACAATGAATGAATCGTTCTTTCATATAAAATCCGTAGTGGCGCCCACTTTTATGTCTCATAACCTCTGACATATTGGAATCCTACAGACATTCAAGGGGACGTTTAATAATAAAACTGCCATCATTCGATTTATTACGAAAACTCTTCCTTATGACCCGACCGAGGCTGGAAGTCGTTATATAGATAAAAATTATGCAGGGAAATCGTGAGCTTTTGCATTTCGGTAATCTTTTAAGCTGGAGCATTTCTAGTTGAGGAAACAGAGCTTCTTAATTCTTACTTTTCAGTGGTAGTAGCGTTTTAAATTAAATTACGACAAAGGGCGTTGGATCTTGCTTTTGAATGTACTATTTTCGAATCAATTGTTGCACTCGGCGCACTTGCTTCGTATTTCTTACAAATGAATAATCTCGCTCAATATGTGGCGACAAGGAATAATATATTAAGATACAATAACATAAATGAACCTTCGATTTAGGTCACCAATAAAGATTCTAATCAAGATAAAGCTGACTAACCTTTTCGGTACTCGTTAAGGCAGCGGGGTATTGTTAGAAAAATTGATAAAGTACACCGGGTTTCCACACAAAATAAAACAATACAAGATACAGATTGTTATACAAGGACGAAAGTGAACATTCCACTCGAGAAGTTTCTGGTGCTCGAACGAAGTGAGAGCGCCTACAGCTCGAGAGCGGAATGGGTGCTTTCAACCGAGTTAAACATACTATTTTTCATTTCGACCGTAAGGAAAGAAATAGTGTATCGATAGACTCGATAGTTAAGGCATTTTGCCTTGCAATAGTATCGATAGTATCGATAGACTATCGATAGTTGAGGTAGAAGCAATAGTATCGATAGTCTACCGATATTAATGATGAAAGTATCGATAGTAATGATAGTATCGATAGCTCCGTTAATATAAATACTATCGACACATAGCAATACTATCGATAGTATCAAAGTCCAATATTAAAATCACTATCGATAGCTGATACAGCTCTGACTATTGCAATAACTATCCATACTATCGATAGTGGCCTTTTATTCAATAGTAGGAGTATAAAGTAGGAGGGAAAAGATATTTTTCCCCGGCTTTCTACACATGAAAGTTCAACTTTCCGAACAGGAGAGATGAAATATTTTTTTTGCAACTCCCTCAATATTAATGAGTATCAAATGAAAGGGCTTGACTAGGCAATACTATACAATATGATAAATTTTAAATCCAAGATACCACCACAAAAATGCAAATTTGTTAGTTTTAAGAGCTTATTTTTGTGTCGGGGGTTTTTAATTTTACTTTTAATTATTGTCTAAACGTCAACCCCTACTACTAGTAAGGCAGCCCGCAGCAAGGTCTTCGCTTGGGTAATCTGTAGAACCCGGCGTTGGCGGCGGCCGACGACGCGACTGTTCCACCAATCATTCTGTCAGAGCATCTAGTAATTGCTCCGCAGACGGCCCGACCGGTTCCGATCTGGATTGCAACGACAGTATTAACAGTATTAAATCGACCTGCTGCATACTAAAACTTGTTTCAGAAAAGTTCCTAGTCCAAAGTTATGGAAAGAAGCTCTTATATGTATGTAAGAACTAGCTGTTCCCCGCGAGTTCGCCCGCGCGAAAAGTCGAATTTTCCATACAAACTTTCATCCCCGATTTCACCCCATTGATGATTTTACATAGCGAAAAAACATAACCCTCCTTCCGCAGTCGGGTAAATAGGCCTAGATCCTTTCGGTCTCAACCTTAGGGTCTCAAACTATCTCTGTACCAAGTTTCATTTGAATCGGTCGAGTAGTTTCGAAGGCTATTCAATACAAACAAACAACCAAATCATTTCTCTTTATAATATTTTTTAATTTTTTGTCCTGTTTGTGCTTTATATTCAATTTCCTATTTGTGAAGTGTTTTTTTTCTTTGCTACTGTTAATAGTTACTTTTAGATTAGAAACCTTGGTCTTCCTTATATAAATAAATAAAAATTAATAAATAAATATTATAGTTTAGATAATATAGACAAGTAGATTGCATTGCATTACACTATGTCGCCTCAATAAACACAAGCCTACATCATGTAAGTAGAAAAGAGTTATGTTGTTTTGCCCCGACTTAGTGTCTGAACACACTATGCCGAAGTTACACGACCGAAGTTTAGCGGCTGATTTTACGTTCCGACGTATTCAGCTGATATGACACACCATAAGTGCCGAACTTACGCGGCAGAAATTCAGTCGCGCAACTTTTTGTGCGTATTCAGTGCCTCTTCGCTGCTCCCCGCCTCCCTCTTCGTCGGTAATCGAACCGAACTTCGGTCGCGTATAATGTGTTCTCTACAGAATAAGTTGCTGCCGAACTTACGCCCGACCGAAGTTAGGCTGTACGCTATAACGCATCGTAATTTCGGCATAATGTGTCGTCAGTAATTCAAATAGCATTGCAGGCGTAATCATGCCGAACTTCGGTCGCATACCTTCGGCATAGCGTGTTTAGACACTTACGGCAACATTAAGCCCACGATAACATTATTTTTTCTATTAAGGGATCCATGCATTACGACTTTCAATCATTAGTTACCTAATGGCTAAATGTCAAAACAATTCGATTTCAATCGGACTATAAATTGATTAATTATTTAACGCTGAGTCAAGCTGAGTGCACTCAAAATAGCCATGACTGTCAATCGATTTAAAATGTTTTAATTATTTCTTTTGTCCACTCTCGAACGAACGTTTGTCATTTATTTGTAAATTAATTTTGTTAACTGACACAAAGAGGAAATAAATGTAATGGTTTAATTTCCTTGGAGACTTACTGATATCATATTTTTAGTACCTACTTCAAATACGTTTACAGAATAACAGTTGATAATCAACTTCATTTACCTCTCAATAAAAGTACATTAATATCAAGAGACATTATATTCAACAAATTTCGTATAAATAGTAACAGAACCTACCAAGTTCATCTTTGTTGTCTGTAACAGAGAATCAGACTTATGTGTAGGTACACACAGTTAATGAAAAATATCATAGTACAAATTGCGATTAATGAGTAAGAGGTACCACGTCAACAAAGCTATACATAAGTACCTACCTAACATTGCCAATTTTTTTCACACCAAAGTTCCTCGACCGAATAATAAAACAATACCCAGACAGAAACGTGATCGTAGAGATAATAAAAACTAGTTATTTGCATCCAGCCCGAGGGAGCGTTTCATTCGCAAGTGTACCTACTAAGTGCTGATTCCAGAGAAATGAAATTCTTGGACTGGTTTCGAGAAATATTAAATTCAGCTAATGGAGTCTTGTCTTTTCCTTTGCATAATGATATTAGCTAGCACGCATCGCAGCGCAACGTATAGTTCAACAGCACGGATATTGCGAGGCAGTCCACAGAGGACCGTTTGCATAAGCAATACAGTTTTACTGCTGCGCTCGGGGTTCCGTCTCTTCTCTTCCAATATTTTTAAGCAAATCACCATGCTACTTTATGCGTTTGTATGGCATCCGCGTACGGAAGTGAACAAAGGACTGTAAAAAAAAGAAATGGAAGACAAATAACAACAACACACAAATACGATTTGTTCAATAAATAAGGGTAACCAATAACTACATAAAGTTACGAAGAAAAACATACTGTATCTACCAATAATATGGACAGTACCATCACCAACATCTTAACTAATATAAATACGAAAGCAACACTGTCAGTATGTTACGCAATCACGCCTAGGTAGAGATATAGTTTGAGATCTGGAAAGGACATCGACTACTTTTTGTCGCGACACATAAAAATATCAAGGAAATGGGGGATGAAAGTTTATATGGAAAATCCGACTTTTGGCGCGGGCGAAGTCGCGGGAAACTGCTAATCTGGACAACTTGTACTATGTAACTTTTCAGCATAATCACTAAATAAAACGCTGGGCCATTAATTTATAGTGGAAGGAAAGGGCAAGGCGGACTTAGTGCTAATACGTCGCGGGCGTTATTTACGCCGTGTCTGGATCAAACGCTGCTGATAAGTACGTAGTAACGAGAAAAAGTTTCATAACTATCGATAGTTTGACTATCAAAAATTTGAGCATGGAAAATAGTACCAATGCTGATAGTGCTATCGATACCATCGATATTGCAAATTTACTCATACTATGAGCTGACATTAATAGTATCGATAGTGTTGATATTTTGAAAAAAAGTAATACTCTCAATTGCATAAGTGCTATAAAATCTTAAAACTATAGATATTTTCATCGAAACTTATAATACTGTCAATATTATTTGTACTAATACTATCAATTAATTGTATTCCAAGTGTTTTTCACAACATCTATACTATCGATTCAATCGGTAGTCTATTGATAGTATGGATATGACGTCACTATCGATATTTTAGGCAGTCGGCTATCGATAGGCAACACTAGTTACGAGATGTCTAACGAAGATTTTCAAATCCACGACCAACACTTTACGTAAACAAAGCACGTTCCTATTGCCACATCAATATCAAAATTAGTTTTTTTTATTGTTGATATGTTTTAAAATTTCCACAAGTCTGACAATTGACAACCAGCACCACAGACGACCGTCTATGTGTAGTACTCGTACTTCGCGCTCCGGACTACAAAACCAGCGGTTGCGGGTTCAATTGACAACCAGCACCACAGACGACCGTCTATGTGTAGTACTCGTACTTCGCGCTCCGGACTACAAAACCAGCGGTTGCGGGTTTAATTGACAACCAGCACCACAGACGACCGTCTATGTGTAGTACTCGTACTTCGCGCTCCGGACTACAAAACCAGCGGTTGCGGGTTTAATTGACAACCAGCACCACAGACGACCGTTGCGGGTTCAAATCCTGCAAGGAGCAAATGTTTGTGTGATGAGAACGAGCATTTGTACCTTATTCATGGATTTTTATAAATGTATGTCTATCCGTTATTTTAGTCACAATGGTGACTAAGCTTGCCCTGAAATATGTACTGTGCCATTACACAAGCTCACGCTTAGTTTGGGGCTAGGTAATTGGTGTGTTTGTTGAAACAATTTATTTATTATTAACACTAGTAAGTAATTGACCTTTACTTTTACCTATATAAGTACATTTACAAGACAAAACCACGACAACAATAAGGAAATAATATTCTAGAGATTTGTGTAAGTGAAAATGGTAGCTCGTCTTGTTGGGGAGCGGCAGGTCGGTTAGTCCGGTGCGGTCCCCGGTAGTGGACTGTATTTGGGTGTGTGGTGTGCTGGCCGGTCTGAAGCTGCCTAACTGGATGTACTGGGCACTAACTATACGGTCCTGATTGAAACACTATTGCACTAGGCACTTGCAGACTTTATTCACTCACTATTGCACTTACAAAGCTGTTATTCACTACTATGGCACTTATTGTCACTACTATTGCACTGGTATTCACTGTTCACTGTTCACTTTCTTCTCGTCAGAAGTATTCTGAGAGCTTTTCAGAACTAAAACTTCAGAACTTCTTTATGTGGTTCCGGGATTCTTTCTCCCTCCCTCGGATCATGCCATCTCCCTCTAATGCGATAAAATCAGTTTTTCGCTAGTTTTCCTAGGTGGCAGTCAATATTCTTACAGAAACTTATTTTTCTAAGTTGAGTCATTATTTTAGCTATCTAATGGTACTAAAATCATTACAATATTCTAATTAGTTTAGAAGTTATAGCTAAAAAACTGAAACGGCTTTCTTTACGGTATTGCCGCTTGCAAGGGACCTTTCGTGCGGGAAAGGGACAAAACATATCTGCCTTTCACGTTCTAGAATTTTCTTTCTGGGATTTCCAGCACTTTCATCCCCTCCCTATCCGTATCTCGAATTTTCCACCATTTTCAAGAAGATGTGTGAAGGAAATAGCTATATATGTGTAAATGGACTAGAAGATATGTTTTCTCCCGATATTTTCCTAACTTTCTGACTTGGAAAACTTGTTCTATGTACAAAGCATGAAACATTTTTTTTAAATTTAATCATTTCACATTATCAAATAGATGCCTTCCTAACTAAGTTAACAAATCATAATTTTCTTTTTATAAAGCTACTTAAAACTAAGTTTTCTCGTCGCTAATAGTAAGAGTTCGCACTAGATTGATATTTGAACCTCGCATTTAAAGGAAACAAAGCGTTTGTTGTTGAATGTGTTTGCGGATAAAAGCTATTATTTATTTCCAATATGGCGGAAAGTATCAGTCGCACGCAGATAACGAGACAAAGGGATGGTAAGCTGAGCCTTACATTGGGTGGTTAAACAGATTTCAGTAATACGAAAGAAATTTCGTTTACTTCTGTCCTATGCAAACTAATAAACTAGCCTTTGTGGGTCAGCCTGCCTGTATTGTAGTTTTATTAGTACCGAATCAACAATACATGACATGAGTAATAGAATTGCAGCACACAGTTTTGGTCCAAAAAGATATGTGAATATTTTTCTTGTATTTAATTGGAATTAAACAGAAACATCTACATAACGCCGCGATCATCTAAGGACGCCGGCGTCATTATAACAATAGACTGCCTATTTGCGTCTCGAAACATGATACTTGAAGGATCAAAGCTTCAAATTTTATTTATTTATTCATAAAAACAAATACATGTGAGACCATATATTTATCGACAAATTGCTGCAGCACAGTTTGTTAGCGAAAATGCTCTCTTTTAAACAAAAATAGTGAACGTCAGAATGGCGGGTGTGCCGAGAGAAAGCAGAATAAGTGACTAATACTAATAGTTTTAAAACAGTATTTATTAAAAAAAAGACTAAATATTGACTCACAGACATTGTTGTTTCAATCCGGCTTGAAGGACCATTGAAATGACAAAAGACGCACGTAGGTTTTGATATCCGCGCGCTCGCTGCCACATTCAGGCCGCTGTAGCTAGCACTTAGCTAATGAGTGCTGTATGAACATCAAGCAATGTTAATGAGGCTGCACCCTTTGGCTTACCATATTCAGAATTCGCGTGTAACGATAACGAGGACTGTACGAGCTTATCTCTATTGACGGCATTGTGTTCCAATTTTAAGAGGAACGATTTTTTAAGCAAAATAATTAAAAAACAGGCCAAGTGCAAGTCAGACTAGCGTATGAACAGTTATATATCTATATAACATTAGACAGACAGACCGCGGAGTTAGTAATAGGGTCCCGTTTCTAACCCTTTGGGTACGGAACCCTTATAAGATTTTAACATCTATGTAAAGTCAGTATTGTAAGGTATTTGTTAGTGACATGGTTTGTATAAAGAACCTTGAGGATCCTTAACAAAAATGATGCTGCCTTGGCACAGGCATACCTAGTGGTCATCCTGAGCTAATTTTACCCGATACTTGTGGTTTGTACCCACGATAAAACACCGTGGACTATGGGGTTTTTATTTTGTATTTAGTGGGGTATGCCTATACTCAGTAGCGTGCATTAGTTTTGTAACGAGGTAAGCACATACAAATTTCAAGTCAGTATAGATCCTTACGAAATCAATAATAAAATTAGATAAAAAATCGTCACAATAATTTAAAAAAAAACAGGTGAATCGTGTCCTCGGTAGAGTAGGTATCTATATTTTTTAACGCTAGCAAATAATTTCAATAACAATTACTTACCTAGTTTTTAATCTTAATTAGATTAATGATGAAATGGGTATTCTAGTTAAGCGCAGATTTATTTTAACACCACAAGTATCAAGAAAATTAGTGAATTTATAAGACATGTCATTTAAATGATACCCATAGTGGCTTTTAGAAAAGCCGTTGTTATTTTTGCATTCACTTCCACCACGCACTAACTTTCACAAAGCACAAAAACAAAACAAAGAAAACAAAACTTTAATGTCGTTTGCTTTCAAAACAATGAGTAAACGTAAAATTACCTAATTAAGAGAAAATGTCGAGATGTTTCAACCTTTTTTATAAATAAGATCGGCACGTAGGTATGTCTTTTGCCAAATATACATCTTAGCCTTATCTACAAAATAAACTTGATTCGACGGATTGGCGCGTAATTTTTGTAAGCAAATCGAACTTTCAATACACCCTATACACTGCAGTTTTTCCATTGTTTCGAATGCAAACACACAAAATTGAACCTCGAAATCATTTAAAATCACTCAAAACAGCAAAAGAAATCGTGTAAACAATAAAACTACTTTTCAAAACACTCGCGAAAACAACAAGCAAGCAAACTAAATAAGAAAAAATGGCCGGCGTATTGACTTCGTATAAAAACTATGGATGCAATACTTTTTTGTAAAAAAACTTGCTGATTAGATTGTTTCTAGTTATGGAACGATTAAATGTTTATGATAAATAAAATTATGATTTATCAGTGTCAAAACATATTTCTGTATGTTTAGATGTTATAGTTGTTCGTAATTAGACATGATTTGATTGCACTCCGAAGTGATACCCCGCCATGATAGTAGGCCTGCCTACTTTACCCCAGTAAGTCGCAAATGTCACGTTTTAGCTTTACGTTTATGAAAAGTGTGTCATCTTTAATTTGGTCGGCTTTTTATCTAAATATGCGGCTATGTCAATAAGGGCTAAAATTGCGTGAGTTTAAGTGAATCTGATAGGCAGTCGCGAGAATGCCTACTGCTCATACAATGGTGTACCTAAGTTGAGCGGTTTAGCTAAGATTGCATATAAGTTATTGACGAAAAGTTTTTTTACTATTATTTAAATGGCAATTGGCAAACTTTAGTAAGGTAGGCACTGCTTTGTTGCCTATATAGAAAGCACGCCACTGCCTATACTGAACCTGACTTTATGACACCAGAAAAAAAGAACTGACTCGCATTTTCAGCGAAGCTTTCCTAAAATCGTAAAAGTAAGTTACAAAACCAGCTTTACTCTCCAAATGTCAGAGATCGAATAGGTATAGAGTTTTATGGTCGCTTTTATCTTTTCTGGAACCTTTATGAGGCCTAAAGGCTGCTACTTCAATCATCTTATTATGCCCATTCCGCTGAGGTCTCGATATACGCGCGAGTGTGGCGGCGCTCTGTAGTTTAGCACCAAAATAAAACAAGCAACAAATCAACTGTTTAGTTTATATCCTAAAGATATTGGGAATAAAACTGTGAAGAGCCCCCTTCTGTGCTGGTACTTGCGAGATTTTTGTTTACCTATTAAAGTAGGTAGGTAACTGTTGTTCTGAATACAGAGAAAGATGATAATAAACTGAATAAATACTATCTGATCTACGAAAGTACAAAATCTATACTAATAATAATAAACTTCAAAGTATCTGTCTGTAACCTCTTGAAGCTTGAACCGCTGAATAAAATTTCGTATAGAGATAGTTTGGACAGTGGAAAAGACACAGGCAATTTTTGTCGCGATATGAAAACATTATCAGGTGAAATGGGGAAAAAATGTTTATAAGAAAATCCGACTTTTGTGTGGGCGAAGTCGCGGGGAATTGTTAGTAAGAATATATGGAATGAATAACTTATAGAGACCTAAAAAGTAAGATAAAAGTAATCAGCTGACGGCAATTAATAATATATTACTGATTATTTAATTCATAAATACTTTGTCAGCGAATATGGTAATGCTCAATTAACATCCTACAGATTAAGCTTAAAGCAATTTATTTATACTAATCACTCCTAACATTACTTATTCAATAATTTATTTTTTCGTACATTCATTCGACAAATGGAACAATTTGACTGTATGGATGGAATGGTTGAAATAACGCACAATGTGTCATTCGTACTAGCCAATTTGTGCGATGTGCCACGGTGACCAGAGCCGTCGCGTCATCCGTCACTCTTCAGCACAATGGACGTGAAAAATGACGCGCCGAGTAATTAATGTGCGTCATGACCACTCCTCTTTGAAGCCTCGTCAGAGTGTAACAGTAATCATCAGGTTACTTAGATAGGTGTGATAAAGCATTTGAGCGTAGGACTTTGACCTGATATTGCCGGCACTAGTAACTTTTAATATGACGCTACACAAATCCAACTCAGAGTAATTTTACGCGTTCTCATGCCCACGATCTGAAACTGTTATATTTAACAACTGTTTCTTTTTAGGGTTCTGTACCCGAAGGGTAAATAAAAAGTAAAAAAACTAAAACCCAACTACGTTGTCAAAGTGCTACGGTATAGGTATATGTAACGTGTGACTACGCCTTTCCAAACATGAAAATTCTGAAAATCTTGTTTTATACTTTTTCAGCGTCGTTTTTTGTCGTAGTTGGGTTTTAGTTTTTTTTACTTTTTATTATTTGTACTATTTTGCTGTTAAAGTGTATTTGTGGCGCATAATATTAACAAAAGTTAAATTGATGAACTAAGTATTCTGATAAGTAGTAAAGAAGCTATGACCGAAAAGATGTGAATTATATGCAATCAGCCCATGAATACAGGTAAAGTCACAAGCAAATGCTAGTAATATATATATATACTACTCAAAACAAAATAAGGGCCACGAGGTATTTTGTCTGTACCATTAAAATAATAATACCAATATATTTTTTTTTGTCTCCATAACGGAAACTATTGTTGTTTTTAACGTGTAGACATATAAATTTATTCCAATAATAATAATTAAAAAGTTTATTTGCTTTTGAAAGAAAAACTCATTTAAGGTTAAATATAAAAAGAATGTAAAGTTACTGAAAACAAAAGAAAATACTTCATGCTCATCTTTTAGTAACGGGTATGCCCCCCTCGTTTCGCTACGCACTCCTGAAGCCTAGAGTGCATGCTCTCAATCAAATGCCTGACATTTTCCATTGGAATCTCTTCCCAGGCCCTTTTAACAGCGTTGATGAGTTGCTGTTGGTTGTGGATTTCCTGATCACCGTCTCTAACTCTTCGTTTTAACTGATCCCACATGTGCTCTATTGGATTTAAGTCCGGACTGTTCGCCGGCCACGGCAAGACTTGAATTTAAGAGGATTCAAGTACAAACCGAGTCGCTTGAGCCGTGTGTGCACGAGCATTGTCGTGCATTAAGATGAATCCAGGACCCGCTCGCTGGGCAAATGGGATCACATGTGGTCTGACAACTTCCTCAATATACCGCTGAGCAGTAACAGTACCCTCATTTAAAATAGCGAGCTCAGTTTGGCCGTGTAAGCTTATCCCGCCCCAAATCATTACATTTGGACCACCAAAACGATCGACTTCATGGAGGCAGGCTTTTGAAAATCTCTCGCCGCGTCTTCTCCATACTCTAATACGCCGATCGTCGTAAAAAAAAAACTTTGCATTCGTCTGTGAAGAGCACCATGCCCCATTGGTTTATGTCCCAGTCCAAATGTTGACGGGAAAATCTTAAACGATTTGCACGATGATTTCTGGTTAATGGAACACGGACAACTCGCCTTCTTGATGCCTGCTGGTCTTCATGCAATCGATTACGAATAGTTTGGTCACTGACACGAGTACCCGTTGTGAGCCGTAAACGATTTTGCAGCTTGCGGGCCGTCGTTGTGCGATCTCGGCGCGCACTTAATCGAATGTAACGATCCTCTTGAGCTGTTGTAATGCGAACTCTGCCCGAACCAGGTCTTCTTCTAACACTGCCGGTCTCTTGGAAACGATTCCATAGATTTTGAATAGCTCTTCGAGAAAATCCCAATTGCAAACCCACAGATCGCTGCGAATGACCTTCTTCAATCATTGTAACGGCTCTGGTTGCTGTCAGCGAGTCCATATGACGTTTCTGTTTGTTTGATGACGAGATGTTTCTGACTCGAGATATCAATGAACTCTGATAATTTCTAATAAACCAAGAAGCTAAGGAAAGCAAAACGTCAAAGAAAATGGAAACAAAATTTTCAAAAAGAATTTTAAATCAAATTTTATTTAAAATTGTTGCCAGCATTAGATGAATACTACAAATTAAAAAGTTTAGGTATCAAAGAGTTTGTATACTCAATATTTTACTACTTTCAATATGAAAATGTTTAATAATTTACACCAAAATGAAAAATTTCCTCGTGGCCCTTATTTTGTTTTGACAAGTATATATTCAAAATGTACAAGTAAAGCGCTTTCAAATGATACCAAACACGGCATATTTATCTTAACTTTATTTTTTTACTCTGTATGTTTTGTCCGCTAGAGGGCGCCACATTAGATTATGTGAAACCCCATATAGCCTATAACCAGCGGACAATTAAGACGCTTCTAATGGTAAATTTTAACTACCGTCACTCAATAATATTAATTTACGTTCCTATTTACGCAGAAAGAGCTAACCGTGTCTTGAGATCTTGCAGTGCTCTGCGTAAATAGGAACGTAAATTAATATTATTGAGTGACGGTAGTTAAAAAAAATTTCAAAACTTTGTAATGACAAATAATACCTTAGTCTCCCTGTGACCACGATCGCTGTAAAGTGTTCGAAACGTCAGGTTTAAAATAAAATGTAAATAAATCGCGAAGTAATCCGTAAAATTGTGTTTTAATGAGTTCAACAATTCGCGTAAACGTAAGAAATTGAATATTCATTTTAAAAATAATTAGTTAAAATAATATAATAATAATATTTAAAGCGGGCTCCCATACAACAAACGTGTTTTTTTTGCCATTATTTATCGGTATTTATAAAGGCAACAGACAGACGTTTAAAAAATTCACAGCATATTATGATGTATTTTCCTTTAAGAATAAATAATTAAATTAAAATTTAAAAATAATTTTAAAGGGGGGCTCCCATACAAACGTGTTTTTTAGCTATACTGTCTAAGTTGTAAGTTAATGGTACGGAACCCTTCGTGCGCGAGTCCGACTCGCACTTGGCCAGTTTTTTTGTTACAGTAAAATAAAATGTGTCACTTGGCATACTATTTATGACAGAGCAATATCTTTAAATGTTTGAACCCAATGCAACCAGCATTGTCTTTTACTTGGCTACTATTGTGTCACTGAACTGGTCTGGGTCTGGGTCTGGCTGCCCTGCTTAGTGCGCTTTTTGGCATTACTCATGTTAGGTTATTGCATCATCCAAAAACTCGTATTTACGTAATGATTGATGATGATGATTTATCCTGTTAATTTAACGCTCCGTATGCTTATATATTAAAGTTGCAAAACAATAATAATTATTGTTATCATTAGGAGCCTGCCGTACCGTATCCCGCTGCAAGGCAAAGGCCTCCATACCTTTTTCCACTCTACAATTTTGGGTCACTTTTCCCAGTCACTTCTATATGAGCCAAGCTCATCAGCAAAATAATAAATAGAAAAAAACTTACTAGTAAGCTGATACCTACAACGTCATGTAAAACAGTTTTCACAAATAAAAATCCCGACCTTATATATGTTAATACCGTAGTACGACATTTATTATACTAACAACCCCTTCCATATTCATACTAGTTTATCATAAGTCGGGTAGAGGGTAGGTAAGTACAGTTAAGTGTATAAATGTGCGCCTAAAGTATCGTTTTACTACGAAGTTATAATAGTATAGCTTAAGGCACAGAATAAGTACTAGTACTACGTCTTAAGGTGCACTTATTATTATATCAAATGTGTCAATATGGCATTGACCCTATTTTTTGTGAATATTTTTTCTCACATGGTTGATAGTATATAAAAGGTGTTATTAAAATAACGCAAAACCCCTTAGCGGCCGATACTGATGCCACAGAATAAGTACTAGTACTCCGTACAGAAGTATGACTTTGCAATGAAATTCAAAGAAATATCTACTCAATGTTGTCAACGATATGGTGTAATTCAGTTCGCCTCAGACTCAAGCACATTTTCGTGTAGACACCTACAGAAATACATTCCAAGATAATTTGATTCCTATAACTCTGGAATATGGTTCATAATACACTAAACCTATTCAGTGACGTACTATCACCCAACTTGATAGGGTTGACTGCCACAAGAAGCTACTTACGCCATCTTGCGCATCTTTCTAGGACTTTATTCGTGCTCGTTCAACCAGCAACCTAGTGCCACGCACCGCCGGTGAATAAAATGCGCGAGCGTGTCCCTGCCGGCTAGCGACACCCAACTTGTTTAGCCCCTTACAACGGGTCGCCGCGCGTAGGTACGCTTTTGCTACCTACGCGGGGAGTTACACAGGCCTACTGATGCTCAAATACAACAACTTTTTCTATAGGACCAACATCGAAATCGCAAAAAATAATTTTGCTTCCCCAAACTAAACCGCAACCAGCTGACATCAGTTTGTATGGAAAAGATATTTTTTAGAGATTTCAATGTTGATCCTGCACTAAAAATTGTTGTATTTGAACAGAGAGTATGCCTGTAAGAGGTTTTGCGTTATTTCAATAACACCTTGTACATTTAAAACTTTTGCAAAGGTACAGTAACGAAAAGTGTAACATGACACATACATACACACAACTTGTCATTTTAATGTAATGGTTTAGTAGATTCAAATTTTTGCAATCGACAGTACGTACATTGAAACCGTATTTTTCGTTCGGCAACGGACCCGTGTCACGTCCATTGAGCATTCCCGCCTTTTTGCTTTTGTCCAATCCGGATGGCAGCCGACTGTGGAAGCCGAATATTTCATATCTGGATAAATTTCTTCGTAAAATAAAATTATTACAAGTAAATAGAAGCGAGCACATGAAATATGTCTCGGTGAACCTTCAGGCTATTTTACACATTTTATAAATAGGCAGATTTTTATTTTCACGTGATATTTGAAACAATTGTGACCAAAGCATAGAGCTATTCGGGATTTCGAAAATGTATTTTCTGAAGAATGGAAGATATAGAAATTTCATTGGGCAAAGTGCAGATATCGGCGACGTAGCGACCGTCTTCAAGACTAAGTAGTAATTTTAACGTTCTGACTTGTAACTATTTGACTCATTGTACGGTTGATTAAAATAAAATATTAGATTGTCACTCAGGAATAACGCAGCATTGTCTAGTTCTCTTTATTACTTTAGATTACTTACTATACGCGAACTCACAATCAGACATATTTGACTGAGCAAGTGAGCACGTAGCGCCACGGCGTTACGACGTAGCACTTAACCAACCTTCGTAGCGGAGATATAAACAATCGTAGTCCGTAGCATTATTTATAACCTAATGTACGCATTAACTTGTTGTAAAAGTTCCACCGGAGCCCGGAGCCAAGCAGCTTGCTGTGTTTCGACGGTGAGTGGGAGTGCCAGAATATTCTGCGTGAGTTCGCACCACCGTCGACTCTGTGTCCACCACATCTGGCTTAATCTAGAGCCAAAAGCAACCCATTCCAAATTATAAATAAAAAGTAACTTTAAGTTCTTAGCACAGATTTAGACTTCTGACAGTGTACGGCAGCATTTTGGTCATTCCTTTTGAAATTGAAAACCAAAAAATGCCATAACTATATAAAATATTAAAAAGTTAGTGGCACGTAGACTTTAGACACCAGCCGAGTGGAGCATGAAGGTCGCGGCAAAGGCTGCAGTGACGACAAAAGCGTCATTTGCATGTCGTAGTGTCGAGGCCGAAGGGTGGAGATGACGTCACGCTGGACCAACATTACCATATATGCTAAATCGAATTACCCCACTAATCCGCGCTCCGCAAATGCAAATTCTAATACAACTTTCCGAACCGAATACCATTAGAATCTCGATGTCCACTCATATTACGTGGCGTCTCCAACCGAGTGAAATTGGGTCGCGTTAGATCGCAGAAAGGAATCTGGAAAGAATTGGATGTTGTCGAAGATCGAATAACGTTTATGCTGACGCACTGTTGATAGATCGTTCGTAGTGTTGTAAATCTACCGTAGTCATAAATATACGTAGGAATCAGCAGATCACTTATTTAAAGAAATTTCAAGAAAATTACTAAACTAATAAATGAGTAAATTTAACAAAATACCCATTATTATTTATTTGCACTAAAACAATAGATATTAGAACATAAAAGAAACATTTTTCTATCAATTTTCTGATAGCCTTAACTTAATTGTAAAGGGGATTGAAACTTCGTGGTACATCGACCCCGCCGCCATTTTTTTTTTTTTTTCGAAATTTCGGCGCACGAATAAAGTGATATGTACGGATAGAGAATGCATAGATGAACAAAACATGACAAGAAACATGGTACCCTAAAGGATCACTATACCAAGATATTCGAAGGTAAATATCAACATATTTATTATTTGAAACCTACGTTGTCTACCGCATAAAAAGGTAGTCTACCGTAATTTGCCGTAGTCTACCGGTAGACTACCTAACTTTGGTACCTTGCTACCTTGCTAGGCTACGGTCGATATACAACTCTTATGGTTCGCAACCGCATGTGTACTCGCGTATTGAGTTGTGTCTCAGCGGGCGGTGTAAGCGAGCCTGATTGAATGTAGCTCGGGTCCATATTTCACTTCATATCGATAAAGCGGTGTCAGACCGAGTAGTCGCAGTTTTATTGGCGCGAATGTTTCACTGTCGCGCTAACGTATGGGGCGTGTGCATGACGCGCATAAATCGAGCGCGAGGTGACAGTGGAGTGCTTACCTTACTCTTCATCAACAATACGATTTGCAAATTGCATATAATTTGTAAAGTAAACTAAGGTATATGTTTTATTTTTTTTTTCATCAAGTAAACACTAAATTAAGAAAGTGATTTGAGTATTTTGACCTTTTATTAAGTAGTTATGTTGTATATTTGTTTCTTACGTTTACGCGAATTGTTGAACTCATTAAAACACAATTTTACAGATTACTTCGCGATTTATTTACATTTTATTTAAAACCTCACGTTTCAAATACTTTACAGCGTTCGTGGTCACAGGGAGACTAGGTCTCCTTGAAATTGAAAATGTTAACTTGTGACGTCCGTTTTCAGTAAAAATAAGCCCTATTTTTAAATTTTAGGTGGTTAAAGTAACTGTATAGTGAATATATTATTGCACTTGAAAAAATTACCACCAGAGGAATCGAACCCGCGTTCCTCGCATACCGGGCGATTGTGAAATTATCATAGGTTGTTGTTTACTTTACAAACCGAATTGCCATCGATATGAATCGCTTTTCCTGAACGAGCGATTCGATTACATGCCACATAAATTGAAACAACGGGTGATCTAAAATACTTTACAGTACAGATGCCCGCGAATTCAATTACTCGGCAGTCCCTTATTGAATTAATGCAAATAATGTCTCATGAAACTCCTTGGATAAGGATCGTGCCCTGTGTGGGCGGCAAGCAATACTCAAAGGTCATGTAAATTTATGATAATGACTATTACAAGCATTCTCATCTACGACTAAGATATCAAATTCTTATTTTAATTTGTATTAGTACAAAACAGTATGAACGTAATAGCTGCTATAGCGAGAACAAAGTAGGCATGGGCGGGACATATTGCAAGAATGGACAGAACTCGCTAGACAAGACGGGTCTTTGAATGGAGACTAAGACCGGACACCAGAGGGCGCGGCAGACCACCGCAACGCTGGGCCGATGATAGCCGACGACACGCAGGCCTCGACTGGATGAGTGTGGAGCAAGACCGCTAGGAGTTGAAGAAGAGGGCAGAGACTAACCAAGAGGCTAGTATGATGATGATGATGAGTATGAAGTGCCCCTTCCCCCCCCCTGCTAGGTGGACCGATGAGTTAGGTTGCTCGAAGGGGTCCAAGAAATCAAAGGAGTGGATACTTTGGAGACCATGGTCCACAATCAAATCTCTCAATTAATATAAAATATAGTTAAAACTAAACAGTATAACATTATTACGAAATCTTGCTTTCGTTGCCTTTAAAACACATACGTAGCTATTTTATGTTGTAGTCACTTAGCGAATAACTATGTCGCTGTAAAACACTAAATGTCGACATACTACACCGATGACCTGAGGAAGGTGGTTGGATGCGAGAAGCGGAGGACCGTGAAAGTTGGCGCAGTCTTGGGGAGGCCTGATATGACGATGAGTCATCACGTCAAACTGCCACCATAGGTGATGATTCTTTTTATATTTTTTCTCGGACTGTTACGTTAAACATTTCCATGTAGCGTGGGAACTAAATCTGAGCGTTAAGATGCCCCACTACACAAGCAATAGTTGCGCAAGGAATTTATTAAACGGTTCAGATCAAATATACGGGTATTCTGAACAGATTTAGTGGAATGTAATACGATTTCCCGTCGTTATCATCCGCCTAAATTTAAGCCAAGTTCACGTTTGAGAAACGTCAATAGTTAATATCGTCGAGCGCCTAGGGAATAGCTATTCCAATATCAGCGCTTGGGGATCTAATAAGTTTGCTGTATTAACAAAATAAATAAAATTTTAGTCACACTCGTTGGGACAGGTGAGGTCACACGCAATGAGATTTTGCTTGACTATAACTCATAAAGCGTCTCTAAGCGACGCGTAAAATGGTTTAGATAAGCTTATTATATTCTACTTACTTTCTGATTGAACTGATTTCAAATCAAAAGTCAGATTTCAATATCAAAGGCTCACCTTAGATATTACTGAAAATTACGTAATATAACCCTTCCATCTGTACTTTACATCCTATTAGTAATATAGTCATCTTAGCTTTAATATAGGTTTAGGTATTAAACGTGTATAATACAGGAGGTCAAATATCGTCGAACCACAACCCGGATGGTGTCATATCCCTGCTTATTATCACTGACAAAAACGCACGGAGACGGCCGTGAATCTCGCCTTATGCTAATGTCGCGTTGCTCTCGAAGAAAGACCTGCCCAGATATTTGTAAATAATGGCTTCTGGAATAAGCTTCGACCTTCCTATGCCTATATTTTTATATTTGCCCGGGCTGTTCATTTATTTTTACTTAGGTATTTGTAAGGCTCGCTTGTTAAGAGTCTCTATTATCTTGAAATACTTCGACCCGAGTTCACTTACTTAAAAACAGCCGGTTAACATCGATTTAAAGTTAATAGAATTCCTATACAAAATATGTCAATGATAAATCGGCTGATCACAAATTAAACATGTTTTGGTGAACTCCAGGCTTAGACTGAGTTGCACTACCTTAATTTAGCCGTAAATATAACAGTAACCGGTGTTTTTCCTATGCAGTTTGACACCTTTTTGACGTTTGTAATAGTTAAAGTAAGATTGGCAACCGCTAAAGCTGAGATTGTAACGTTGAAGTAGTCAGATATTTTTTTAAATCCGACATTATAAAAATACGAAACGAGATAGATTATAAACTTTTAGATGTAAAGAATTTTAATATACCTATATTTGATTGTCTGAATTATAAATATGGCATAATTTTCATACTATTTTATTAGTTGATTGCACTTTAAAAATTCAAGAACCTATGTTATGCACTTGTATGTATTTCTAAAAATGAATATTACCTACTATATACTTAGAAGAATATACGCACCAATTTTTATTAACAACAAACCATGACTGTTTATTTGACGGATGACGATGATTTTGCATAAAATATTTTTTTTTTATTAAAAAAAACAAAAACCGACTTCAAAACTGCCTACAGTGCTAATTAAAACTTAAAATTAATTACAAATTTTAACTAAAGTACAAAATAATATTTAAATTACCTAACTGTTCTATGAAATTATACAAGCAACCTATTTCCAATTTATTATCTGTTATTTTTTGGAGTCGGTGCCAGAAATTCTAATTCTAATGTTTTTTGCAAGTAAGGACAGGATTAAACCATCTCTTGGCTGCTTAGAGTAGAAAGAATATCTAGCTTGGTTGGCACCGACTCCAAAAAATTACAGATAATAAATTGGAAATAGGTTGCTAGTATAATGTCATAGAACAGTTAGGTAATTTAAATATTATTTTGTACTTTTTAGTTAAAATTTGTTATTAATTTTAAGTTTTAATTGGCACTGTAGGCAGTTTTGAAGTCGGTTTTTGTTTTTTTTTAAAAAGAAATTTATTTTTCTATTTTTAGTTGAAATTTAGTGTAAGGTGCAACGTGGGTGGACCTACTAAACGCGCTGTTCAAATGCGACAGCGTAATTTAGAAGAAAGTAGTAACGAGAAGGAAGACCGTTTAAAGAAGAACAGGAAAAGATTTGCCAATAGCATTTTAAGAGGGAGGGGTGGGGGGGGGGGAGGGAAAGAGGAGGGAACTGCGCCTTTGACTTTGTTTTGTTAGCATCCTATACAGTACCTGACAAAACATCTGGTGTTTTAATTACTAAACTCCTAATTTTTAAGGAGTTCTGCTATCAGCTCAGCTCCACATAATGACTATCAGACGTAACAACATGTCAACATTAAGATACTAGTACGAAAACACTATACGTGCCTTCAAAATTTGAGGGTTTCCCTCGATTACACCAAGATCCCATCATAAGATCTCGACTGGGCCAAGATGGGACCAACTAGAAGGTATAGCCTCTAGGTAAACATATTTTTTTTTCAAATCGGTCCACAACTGACTGAGATATGCGACAACATAGCCACAAAAAAAAAAAACATACAGTCGAATTGATAACCTCCTCCTTTTTTGAAGTCAGTTAAAAACAATAGGACTAAATAAATAATGTACAAGTTTCACTGAAAACAAAACAAGTAGGTAAGCAAGATGCTCAAACTTCGACTGTGTTAGCAGTCAGCAGTATGCAGACTGTATTCGAGAGGAAAACTGTGGAAGGGACTTTTAGGGTTAAAAATAACTAACAATGAAAGTTTAAGCTTCATAAACAACGAATATTAGGCTTACTTTATGTAACAAAACAAAGTTAGTAATCGTTATGCTCAAACTTTAGTTATGGCAGCCACAGAATAGAAAAAACAAGGTGTCAGCAGACACAAGGTGCATAGTAGTAATGCAAATAAGAATCTGGAGGGAAACTGTCGTCGAGTCTTTGACGGTTAAAATAACCAATAATGATCTCTTAAGCTTTATGAACAACTAATATTAGGCTTATAGGCTTATAATATTTAATATGACGTCACTGCTCGAGCGGACGCGACCTGCGCTAAGCTAGCTAGCTAAGGGTCGCTTAAGCGCAAAATATGGTCGCATTACTCTTTATAGACTATAAAATATGAGTCGGTTAAACGCGCCCGGGAAAACCGTAAATCGGCGCCTGAACGCCTGGGAATCGTTTTGCGTTATTTGAGATCATGTATCCAACCTAAGGAGTTTGTAAAAGAGCACTGAGCTAAAGACGATGAGTATAATTCTGGTGTATTTTTGGTGTTTCGTACCTCGAAAGGAAAAAGGAACCCTTTTAAGATCATTTTGTTGTTCGTCTGTCTGCCAAGACCCTTTTTCTCAGGAATACGTGAATGTATAAAGTTGAAATGAACATCAAATACGTATGTCTACGGTCCCTTGATGCTGTGAAAACACCAAGCTTCTAAATCAACGGCCTTTTATGTCTTATTTTTTAACATTTCGCCGGGGAATCAAGACCTGTAAGGTTCGTAGACCGTAGACCTAAAATCATAAAATTTAGCATGAAGAAAGGTTTTAGAGCACAAGTAAATGAAAAAGTCTAAAAACTGCAAAATTGAGGTTACATCTTTAAAAAGCCTTTGTACGAACCCTCAGTGCGCGAGTCTAACTCACACTTTTCCGTTTTTTTAAGACCCATGAGTAATATTCTGTTTTAATCTTTTAGGGTCACTAACATTAGAATAGCTAACTGAGCAATCCCCAGTTATTCCGTGATCATGGCACATGCACCAGCGAATTCCGTGATCATGGCGCATGCAACAGCGAAGAAATAATAAAAAACTCGAGAATAAAAAGGTACATAGTAGCAATCCCGTAAATAACTATTCTGATACCCATGACCAATTGAGCATATTGGTTGATAGTTATTATTGTCCGCCAATTATAAAAGTTCGCAGTGGGCGTTGTGTGAAGTGTTGGTGAAGTTATGTTCCGCTGCGTCTGTGTGATCTTATCAACACACACTCGTATTTCTCTCATGTAACTAACTTAGTTTGAATCGTGATTATACCATAAGTGGAATAGCACTGCGCTAAGTACGTCTTTGTGCAGTGATGCCGCAAAGTGGCGGGGAACGAGATAAGTAACTGCGTGACGCGACTCCGGAGTAGGTGAACAACCACAGTAGCTTAACATCATTTGTGTTGCTATAGGTGCCATCTCGCAATGAGAATTATCTAATTTGCCGGCGGCTGAACAGTTTGCGAAACTTACAGTGACATGAAAACTTAAGTAGAGAACTTAGAATTTATAACCTACTCTATTAAGTGTAGAACTGGTAGAGGATTATGTAACTTTGAATGAAATTATTTCAATCAAAGTTTTGATGCTAAAGTTGGCCATTCACGGCCAGTTAAACTAATTAGTCATTCTAAGGTACGACCAAAATTTGACGTTTTCAATATCGGTAATTAAAATCTAGGCTATAGGCATAAGTACTAAAAAAGTAACTTAACCTTATCATTTTTTTCCGCAATTGTCCATATTTTACCGGTTCTAAGACCTTCCCGCCCTTTTACCCACTAAATTAAAAAACTAAAAGTACCCTTTGCGTGGGGTTGCCCACGTTTTGGCCTCACTGAATGAAATTCAGTTTTCAGATTATTTTTATGGTAGTGAGTGGAGTCATTTTTCGAACTGACCGCGAATGGCCAGCTTAACAGAGTAACTGAAGTTGTCAAATGTGACATTTTAAACCGATTTCAATCCTAAACTGTTAGCAACAGAGTTATGTAATTAGCCCCCTGTAGTGTACTCGAGTGTTAGAAGGTAACAATAAATGCATTCAATACAACATTTGCATAGATAAAACTTACAGAAAAAGATAAACGTGATATAAGAAAGGTAAAAGTATTTAATTTTGCATAGATAATGGTACGGAACCCTTTGTGCGTGAGTATGACTCGCACTTGGCCGGTTTTTAATATATTATTTAAGAAGGTAATACTCGTAGAGGCGGTGTCAAGGTCAATGTGGGATGCTGTCGGCTGCGGCTGTGTACACATAAGTGTTACTATTTTCCTCTAAAAACTAACTTCATAAAATGTATGCAAATAGCTTAGTTATGATAACGACTGCAATCATTTAAATAAAGGCGCCTGAACTGTACCTACAACTCTCAATGAGATTTTTCGTAAATGTCTTCTGTGTTACGCAATAAGCAGTATATTAACTACGTACATCGCTACGGATAATATTTTTCTAGAAAAGAAAAAGTATATTAACCTATTCTACTTCAGTGCATAATAAAACTATTGGTTCTCAAAGTGGAAAAAAGAATTCAAAGTGTAGAAATAATCGTTTGAAATAAGTTGCAGAAAAACCAATTCTTTTAACTGGTCATTTTTTTACAAATACAAGCAGACCACAGAATTCACAAAAGCCGGACCAGCACTATTCATATTTTTGGAAAAGGATTATCACAATTCACATTCTGACAGTGCGTTGTGAGTGTAAAAAAGTTTAAAATAAGTCTATATTGGCTATAAGTTCATTGCAAATTAGGTTGATAGAGGAATAATACGAACACTGTCAAACAAGCAGGGCTTCAAAAAATCATTTGCCTATATCTCCACTGAGATTGGATGCTCCGATAACAGTAACTAATTGATTCCACGCCGCAATATGCCGCCCACATTCATATGATATTGAGTCATTAATTTGTATTTTGCGTAGGTTACTATGTTAGTATTAGAATCATGTACGTTATTAGTACCTATTAGTAATCTTCCTAGCTGAAATTCAACTACAGTAATCAATTTCGACAGAGATTATCCAACAGCGCGGTAGGTAGTACCGCGCAGTAATACCTACACAGGTGAGCACTCTCAGTTCCTTCACGCTCATAGCTCGGTGAGACGGCAGTCCGACTTGACCGTAGAGAGATCAGGTGCAGGACCAACGTTACGCTTAACGTTCTTCCGAGGTACGGGGGTGTTAAGTTAACACCATCAACATCCTGACTCCGAGCTGTGTCTGAGTTACTTCAAATCAGAAAAAACCCAGACACTTTCGGGACCTTGTTGACGTGCTGACCACTACTTACGAGGCAATCCTAGTAGTAGCAACCTAGTATTTTAAATTAAAGTGAGTATCGAGTATCGACTCAAAAGCACTTGATTTGATGATGATTTTAATCCTAAAATTGATCATTTACTCACTCTAAACCACCACTGTGGGAGCCCGGCGCCAAGCAGCTTGCTGTTTTCTGTCGATGAGTGGAAGTGCCAAAACCTTCTGAGTGAGTTCGCTCTACCGTCGATTTTGTGTACGGCACGTCCAACCCATTTCAAATAAAATTAAAAAAAAAACATATTGTTGGCATTTTCGGTCACCTCTGTTTTTTAATTTCTATAAATACTACCAAGTTCAGAAGAAAGAAGCGACGCTAAATACTTTTATACTTCTTCTATCATTGTGAACGCGTATCACGATGCATCAAGAATACGTAAAATACGAGTAAGCATGCTAAGAAACTCTGTAATTGGCTTAAGTGACACCAAAAATCTGTTAAGTTTCTTTCGTTGGTTAATTAATGTACCTTTAAACTTTTCGCAAAATGGAATGTTACGTTACTTGCAACAAGCGCAAGATTTTCTAAGAACATTAATTACCTAAATGTGATTCTTAGAAGCGACAATAAGGCAACACAAAGCGAACAAAAGATGTGTATTTAAAATATTGCGACATTCATAAATCAGTTGGCGATATTAGGTAATTCAACAACTTTTACTATGTATGCCAACGTAGCAATCGCTGGAAAATTCTTATATGAAGTTTGAATATGTACCGGCAATACTGCGGTTTGTCTATTGTATCAGCACGGCAAAGCCCTTTTAACAGACACGAATTGAACAAGATTCTGCAGGAACTTTTACTCAATGATAAATATCATCTCTTAATTCACATTAAGCATACCTGCCTGAAAAAAATGTTTGGTTGAAAGTAACCAAAATTTGGCTACTAGTAGGCCGTAATCTAGTGACTTGCGAACTACTGGTTATCAGTAACAAACTAGTTTTGGACCGATTACTGAACTGATTGTTTATATTTGACTAAAATTGAATTCTTTACAACAAAACTTTTAACTAACAAAACGAGTTTGGTTGATCCTTTTTTTTCAGTGTATAAAAATTCAAAAATAACTACATTCGTTTCCTACAAACCTTTGCGGGGCCTTTTGAAACGAATGCAATAGTTTTCCTCAGCAAGGTATTAAAAGCGCGACGTTTGTATCGCAGCTGCGGGCTTCTCTGGCGGGTACAAAAGTTTTTGTGTAGCCAACGCAAGCAAAAAGCGCCCTCGCCGGCTGTGCCGCCCAATATCCGACTTTGGGCGGACACTTTATTGAAACAGCCACCCGATGGACAAAGGGAACAATAAATAAGTAGTTAAACTCCCCGCAACTAATCGCAGGGAACGCAACTAATATCGAGGGAACTTTTCCCGCAGAACACTGTTGGGAACTTGATAATTGGCCGCTGGTAAAAAAAGAAAGAAAACACATTTATTGCCGGCCTTATTTTAAAATACATCAATAGAATATAGTGATTATTATTACACACAAATTAATAAAATAGAAAGAGAGACATTGGTATGGTACGGTAGATCAAAACGAGGGATATGCCAACAAAGTCCCCATAAAGGGGTTATTAGATTACGCGATGTTCAGACAGTCTTAGCCCCATCTCGCTTTTTCATCCTGTGAAAGAGCGACATGGGACAGACTGACTTACAAGCTAACTCTTATTACACTACACTGAGTCTTAGTAAGACTGAATACCGCGTAATTTAATAAGTGCCTAAGTAATGGCAGCAAAAAGTAAGCCACCAAGACACTGATTTTGATTTTCAATGGAAACCTTGAGGCCACAACGCATACCCACATAAAAAGACAAAACGAGACAGTTTGTTACACTCGAGTGCATGCACTCACATTACATTACACTCAACCGAACAATAAGAGACTTTCAAAGTACATAAAACATACAGTAAACAGTAAGTAGGAGCCAGCGTCAGAACTTAGTTACACTGTCCACGGCTCCACCGTTTACGGATGCAAGTTGGCATGCAAGTTACAAAGAAATTATTAATAAATTTTTTTTTTTCTTTCACAATTACCTCTACAAATAAATATACATATGCGGTAGTTTTGTAGTTTTAATTGTGAGAGGACTGGCGCCAGACTCAGCCAAGAAGCCTGTAATATAGAGTGCTGTACTCACCTCATGTGACATTAGCCGCCGGCACATATTATTTACAATTTAAGATAATAACTGATGCTAATATAATGTGTGTGTAATGTTTCCTTTTTTTTTAATTTGTAATCGGTTTGCTCTTGACTCTAGACTAAGCCAACCGTAAAGTAGACCGAGTCAGAGTCAACGGTGGAGCGGGCTTACCCAGAAGGTTCTGGCACTCCCACTTACCGACGGAATACAGCAAGCTGCGTGTTGTGCATGTCTCATCATCTTCCTAGCGTTATCCCGGTTGTGCACTTGCACGCGAGTGCCCAGGGTCCGCTGACCATGATCCAGGATGAAGCAGATCAGGTAATTACAGTGAAGCGACTGCCATCTGACCTCCGTGACCCTGTTAATAGGGGAACCTGGATCATGGTTACAAATTCAGTCGCCTGAATGTGTAAATTTCCTCAGGATGTTTTCCCTCACCGTAAGAGCATCGGTTAGTGAAACAACTAATGTACATAACTAGAAAAAAGTAATTGGTACATGGCGGCACGTGGGATCGAACCGGTACCTCCCGCATGAAAGGCAACCCGTTAGCCACTGCGTCACAGACGCTCTTCGGCGACGTGTTGTGCATGTCTGTTTCTCAAATATCTGAAACTAGCTGTTATTTATTTATTTATTTCTTTATTAAGGAAACAAACAGCTGTCTTATAGTACATTTAAAAAGGTAACAAATTAGCTTATACACTAGCATTTAAAGTTTCCAATGCTAACTGTTGCCCGCGACTTCGCCCGCGTAAACTACTATTTCTGTATCCTACAGAAACTGTGTTTTTTTCCGGGATAAAAAGTAGCCTATATGTTATTCCAGACTATAAACTATCTCGGTGCCAAATTTCATCCATAACCGTTCAGTAGTTTTTGCGTGAAGAAGTAACAAACATACACACTCACACACTCACAAACTTTCGCATTTATAATATTAGTGGGATTAGTGGGATGATGGCGGCAAACGAGAAAAGCAACACGTAGCTGCCGACAGAGTTTCGTTTACGCTCCGAATGACCGGCTTACGTAAACAGTATGCCTAAGTATCACGGTCTCGGAAAGGCATTTAGTAAAGTGTCTGAAGATAAATTACAAACTAAGTGTCATATGGTGGTTTTTAGAGGTGTAAACATACTTTAAGTTGGCGACTAGTGTTATAATTACTCCGGTAACAAGTTCTCCGAAGTCGACTCAAAGTGTAAGTGGATTATGAAGTTCGTTTTCAGTTAGCTGGCGATAGTGGAATCTTTTACTGTTTCAATGAAGTCGCTTTTTAACAAAATTTTGCAGCTGAGCTTTGTGATCTATTCGAAACTGATTGTTTTATTGGAAATGTACAGAATTCGACCTTCTACAGTTTTATTATATGTAAGGATATCTTTTGTTTGGAACAAAACCGTTGCGTTTGGATCGTTCTGTTTATTTTATTTATTTATTCGATTACTCCTGAATCGGAGTGCAGATTCACGTTTGAATAACCCGATAGATTACGATATATTTATTTATTTATTAATTGAAATAAACTTTGTAAAATTATGTCTTAATTATTTTAACACAACTTGTGCTTTGGCGACTAGGATAACAGACCTACATAAATACGTTTGTAAACATCCATGACTCAGGTACAAATGCTCGTGCTCCGTTTTGTAGTCCGGAGTACGAACAACTACACCAAGACGTTTTTGTCAATTACTTTATAGTTCTGTATTTACGGAATCGTACGAGGAAGGTGAGGTTAAGGCTGTAGTATTATTTTAAGCACCAAGCACCTGTGGTGTGGAGAAAGTGCCTTCCCTTATAAGTACATTGAAAATGAGTTTTATTACATTACGCCCTTAGCACACCTCTGCCGCGGAACAAAAGTAGCATACATCTCCGCGCTCGCTGCCACAGCAAAATAGTGGATGCGTCAAGCGCGGACATGAATACTATTTTGATTCCGCTGTAACAATTCCGCAGCGGTGATGTGCTATGGGCGTTACCGCAGATTAAGTTACATGACTTTTGTGTCTATTGCAGGGGCGAATCTGAATCGTGTGTTTATAACAGAGCGTATAGTTGAGATGAGAATTCGACACTAATTTATACTGCAATCTCTCTGGCAAGTTTGACCACACAAACTGCAGGTAAAGTCCGGACTCCGCCGGGATGTCAACAGAATTAACTAACGCAATTAACTAACTGGTGCCCGGCGAGCTAATACCTTCATCCCAATTAATATTTGCATTCACTTACGTAATTCACAGGTGTCTTTTTTATTATTACAAGCTTTTATTTAGCTTGCAATGTAACTAAGTATGTTTGTTCGGGTGGAATCTTGCAACTCAATTTTGAAGCAGATATCTTCAACCGATTGAGCTGAAATTTTGTATACACGTTTAGTTTGGATGACAATACATGGTAAGATGTATGACGTCATTCTAAATTTAACATGGCGGACCATCCAAGATGGCGGACTCGTTACTTTCAATGCACTTCTACAATATTAGTATCAAATTAAAGGGCTTGCTGAAAATAACTCGATAAATAAGGTGACGTTATTCCAAATCCAATATGGCAGACTTCTAAAGATGGCAGACTAAGTTTTCTTTGCTTTCTTACAATGTGGGTATCAATTGAACGGGCTTACTGAGAATAACTCGATAAATAAGGTGACGTCTGTCTAAATCTAATATGGCGGACTTTTAAAGATAACGGACAAACATAGTCATATTTTTAAAGTTTTCCTACAATATGGGTATCAAATCAAAGTGCTTGCTGAGAATTATTGGATAAAAAAGTGACTTCACTGTAAATCCAATATAGCGGGCTTCGAACGATGGCGGACTAAGTTTTGTATACTTTCTTACAATATGGATATCAAATGAAAGGGCTTGCTAAGAATTACTCGATACATAAGGTGACGTCACTCCAAATCATATATGGCGGACTCCTAGAGAGGGCGGACTAAGTTTTTGATGCTTTCCTATAATATGGGTGTTAAATGAAAGGGCTTGCAGAGAATAAGCATGTGAGTTTAACTCCGTTGCTCCGATCCGTATAGGAATTTGGTGTATCGGGTTTTCTTGGCGTGAAGAAAAGGCGTGATAGCCGAGCGGAGAAAACTTCACTTTTCATCCGTAAGATCATGAGTTCTATCTCCACCTGTACCAATAAGTTTGTACAAAAACTAAAGTACCTACAGTCTTTTTTAAAGATATCGCTGCCTAACGGTGAAGGAAAACACCATGAGGAAAAACCTGCACACTAGTGGCTAGCGTGTGAGATGGAAAAGGCAATGGCAAACCATTCCATTAAATATTGCCTAGAAGTCGTTGTGTGTGTTTCATTCCTTTTACGATCAAACTTTTACGATCAAATAATAACATCATTACACAATTTATATTATATAAAAGCTTGTCGCAAGATTTTACTTGTGTAGATAAACAAGTAAATAATATACACAACTTGATATGATTAACTAAATTTTCTTAAAATCAAACTACTAAATACGCCAAGTGAGTACTTAAATCTTGCGACAAACTTTTATATAATATAAATTGTGTAATGATGTTATTATTTGATCGTAAAAGTTTTAAAGGAAAATTTATTTTATACTTTTTAGCGCATTGACATAAAAGCTTGTTTTTAAAAAGGGTTTTTTACTTGAAATTTAATTCTGCTTCTTACTGTTTATGTATGAGTTAAGTTTTATTTATTTATTTAAGTTTCATTGCACAACTAAAACTTTCCACAAAAGGCGGGCTGAATGCCTAGTGGCATTCTCTACCAGTCATACTTTTGGGCTAAGCAGAAATGAAAAGTAGGCGGTGCGACAAAGGTAAAAACAAAATTAATAAATTTATTTAAAGCAAAAAAAAAAATATCGTAATACTATCGTACATATAGAATACCTGCATATATCGTCAACAATAAATATAAATATCATTATAATATAATTCATATACCTATACACAGCATAATTTTCTTTGATACATAGTAATATACTTCTAATAAAAAAAAATACATCTCACAATAAAATAAATAAATATTATAATAATACATAATATGACGAAGTGTTAAGTTGTTAAATTCAGATATTAAACGACCGTCTTGGTGTAGTGGTTCGCGCCCCGGACTACAAAACCGGCAGATGCGGGTTCAAATCCCGTAACGAGCAAATGTTTGTGTGATGAGCACGAGCAATTGTACCTAAGTCATGGATGTTCATAAATGCATGTAAGTATGTCTATATCCTAGTCACCATACGACAAGCATAAGCTATGTCAAGACTAGGTAATTGGTGTGTTTGTTGAAACCATTTATTTATTTATTTTATTACCAGTGGTTCCCCGCGACTTCGCCCGCACGAGTTGGATTTTCCATATAAATTTTCATCCCCCATTTTACCCCCTTAATGTTTTTTTAAATCGCGACAAAATCTTTCCAGGGTCTCGAACTGTCTTCATACCAAATTTCATCTCAATCGGTTCAGTGGTTTAAGCGTCAAGAGGTAACAAACAGACAGACACACTTTCACATTTATAATACTAGCTGTTGCCCGCGACTTCGCTCGCGTGAACTACTATTTCTATATCCTACAGGAACTGTGTTTTTTTTTCGGGATAAAAAGTAGCCTATATGTTATTCCAGACTACAATCTAGCTCTGTGCCAAATTTCATCCTTATCCGTTCAGTAGTTTTTGCGTGAAGAAGTAACAAACATACACACTCACTGTTTACTACAATATTTTGATTTGTTTGTGTACCCTATTGATACTGCGCCGCGCGCACTCGCACGCGTACTTGCCTAGTTTTTATTTGTTTAAAACGTACCGTGAGAACCCCGGAGCCCCAAGTCGACACCGAGACGTTACCTATGACACATGTACTAGACCGACCAGGGCGCTTTCGCCGCGTGTGTATCCTGTGAAGCTCCTTACAGACAGAGTGATTGTGGCCTGTGAAGTGTGTGAAGTGACCCCAAAAACCCCGGAAAACTGATGCAGCAGGTGCCTGGCTGTAAGTGCTAAGACAGACCGATTTTCCACCTATCATTGTCGCCCTCCACGTGTAATCCACTGCCTAAACTCTCAAACACTCACATTCTCACAAACTTTCGCATTTATAATATTAGTGGGATTAAAGTATGGATGAAAGCAATTAATATGGCGTATTTACAAGAGTTTTCCAAGAGTGGACTCAACAAATTGACGGTGTTTTTGTTTTAAGTGGTAGATACTCATACATTTTCAACAATATTATTTTGTAGCTAAATTAATAATTTGTTAAATAGGTATCTGTAAAATATACAATTTGGATACTTCTCAATTTCGTACTATACTGTTACCATTTCATTAATGCATAAACCAATATTTTCCAGCCCCGGTTCAAAATTGAATATAGCACAATAGCAGCCAAGTTTCGATAAGGTGTTCAATTTATGAGCATACTTGCCGTATCTGACACGAAGCCGGAAGTTTGGGAGTCATGGCATTATATCATTGATATCTTCAAAGGATACTTCTGACGAAGTTTTGTGATCGACATTACATTTCATACTTTGACGTAGCAGCTGAATAATGATCGAGCTCACGAGGAAATGAAATATTCTTGCTGTAATTTTACAGTTTTAACAGTTATTAAAGTAGACATAAATAAACATTTTCAACTATTTAATGTTATTTTATGGGAACAACTACCTAGGCTACCTCTATTATGGTCAAGATATCGATAGCCTTGCGAGAATAGATACCAATGGGATCATTCTTGCAAACGGCCTTATTAATTAGGTAAAAAATAAATTAGGGAATAGAGGCGGTCTCAAGGTCAATGTGGAGTAGTCTGACGAGCAGCCGTATATACTATTATAATGTCCTCCTAGCCAAATTTCGACTACGGCGGCCTATCTCATCAGAGATTGCGCGGGACATATTATAGTGCACAGGTGCACTCTCTATTCCTTCACTCTCATAATTCGGTGAGACGGCAGTTCGACATGACCGTAGACAGATCAGGCGCAGGACCAACGGCTTAACGTGCACGGGGGTGTTAACACCACCAACTTCCTGACTCCGGAGCTGTGACTGACTCGTTGGTCTAGTGGTCAGCACGCTGGGTACTATCCACCAGGTCCCGGGTTCGAATCCCGGGTCGGGCCGAGAGTGTTGGAATTTTTCTGTCTTGAAAAACTCTGACCATAATAGCTAGTGATTAATAGAAATATGAACTAGCAACAAAGACTTTCTTATTCATAAAACCAACGGCACGAATTCAGCTGCAAGCGTGCTCAATTTTGCATACCTAATATACTGGTAGTGTGAACGTAGTAGGTGTAAAACGCGCCGGTTGTACGGAAATCAGGTATATGAGGAGTGACGACAGTAAAAGTGAGAATGGAGGCTAGAATAGACTAGATAAAAATACGGTCATCAGCGTTCATCTTATCTTATCTTTATCTTTATAGGGGCCATGGGTATCGACCCACGGAGCACCTCGACCCACTAGGATCTTTTGTGACTCCCCATACCTTTACTCTTCAGTGTTCCTTAAAGTCTTCCTGTATAATTTTTACTATGTCTTTAGGTCTGAAGAGCCTATAGTCTTCCGAGTCTGGGTAAGCCAATCTAAGAAGACCCATTCGGGTTCTAGCCAGTGCATCGCATTTACACATCAAGTGCTTCATGTCTTCTGGCTCTTCCCCACAGGCTCTGCAGCTGCCGTCCTGAGTTAGCCCCATTTTGAGAAGCATTTAATTTGTGGCGTAGTGCCCAGTTAATGCCGCCAGCAGAGGTCTCGAGTGTTGGCGGCTGTTAAGCATTAGGTATTTGTACCATTTTCAGCGTTCATAGTATGGGGTCCCTACTATGACGCGGCTACTCTGTGGTAATTAATGATGCAATTGATTTTGTTCGCTGCTCCAGACGTTAATGATATTGACTGTATACTATAATATGTAACCTTGTATAAATGTGATACGTTACATGCGAAAAAAACGTTTCCTTCCATACTGAAATATGCGGTACGACGAATTTATTAGAGAAATGCAATTGGTTTTCGGATTCTGAAGTATGTCTATTATTAAAAGTTGCTGTAATGCACTTTTAAAAACGTTCCTAAAATATTAGAACTTTAAAACCTATCACATACATTGTATAATATCGTAGTCTAGGAGTACTGCGTAGAGCGCTGGGCGACCCTGAACACTCCACATCGCTCCCTCATGTCACTCCTACATCCTCCAGGTGTACTTCTCCTTGGAGGAGCGTGGCTGAGTAACGACTGTTCCGACGATGTGGGAGTCCGGATTCCCTCTGTGGTTTTTGGTTCGAATCAGCCAAAGCCGGTACCCCCCATATCTAGGGTCGTTCCCCATCCACCACGCAGGAATGCACCCGATTTGGAACCAGAAACCCGACACGAGGTGGCTGTTACCTTATTAAATATTCATCTTCATAATATACCGATGGCCAGACATTTTTAGCCCTTGATAATTTTAGTGCTTAAGTGTTGGTGAGTGAAGGCATAAGCTTTGTGAAACGCTATATCCAAAAGATTAGAAAAAACTATAAGATATATTCCGTAACATTACTGGGCTATAACTGGATTGAAGAAATCCTGTTAACAAAACCCTTATGTGACAAGCCTTTATAAATTATCATAATAATGTAATTAAAAACGAGTTTACCTGAATGGTTATAAGGTAAAGTGGAACATTTTGAGCATTATTAATTCTGAACCCCAAACTAAGCCGGTTATGCGCCGCGCGCCGGAGGGCTCCGGGGAGAAGAAGAACATTGTTTCTCACACGTATACAGGGTGGCAAATTGTTATATTATACATATATATTATAGTACAGTACGGCAAATATGGTGGAACATATATTTGATCATGGTCAGCGGACCCTGGGCTCTCGCATGCGAGTGCACAACCGGGATAACGCTAGGAGGATGATAACGGGAAATATGGTGGAAACGTTAACAAGAATTCTGACAAAAACAGAGACCCGTGTACTCTCTCGTCTCATCCTTTTATAAACTACCACCAGTGCGCAATTATAATGTGTAATGTTATAAAACACTACTTACTAATAATCGTGCAAGTGAGTGTAATAATGATTGAGCAATTTAACAGTAGTGACCATAAGAAGGAAAGGGAGTATACGAACCCAACTCGAGCATCAAAGATACCTAAACTGGCTGTACCAAAAGTAAATAACTATTATGGAAGACGAACACGGCGATGGATAACGCCTGCCTATGTAAATGAGCTTCCACAAGATTTGCTTAGTAATGTAATTAATAAAAACCATCTTAAGTCTACTTTGAAAAAATATTTTCTGTCACTATGTCCATAAAAAAATGACAAAAATGAAATATAAAAGTTGTGTAACAATTTGGTACCACTAGTTTGCCGTTTATGTACTTTTTTATATACATTGTATTATTGCATATACTTGTGTTATAAGGTTAGAGATCGTAGATCTACTTGTAGAGTATTTTATGTTAATAATAATTGTAATTTTGGTAATTTGTAAAAAGTACTTACAGTCATGTATTATACATGAACTACTGCCGACAAACTGTTTCTCAGTTTGGCAGACGGTGTTTTTTGTAATGTACTTTAGTACTTTGTAAATACAATAAATTTTTAAAAAGTTTTCTTGCTTGAAAGTTTTATTTGCGGTTACTGTTGCGCAGTACTTATTATGCAGTAACTTCATTTTCATTCTGTTGAATAGAGATAGAGAAGTGTCCAATAGTGTCACATAAGGTAACATAGTAAATTTCTTATCTTGAGATACACCCTGTATTCGCGATACAGGTACACTTGGTTCCTACCCGCTAGGGGCGCGCGTGGTGAAAATCGCCAATTTAATTTAATTAGTTTCGCACCCGTACTAGCTGTAACATATAAAATTAGTTTACATAGTTCTACAGTATGTATATTTGTTTGGGTATACGTATATTTTGGTAGCAGTTAGCCTGGAGTTCATCAACATAGAGTTATTTTTTTAATCAGCCGGTTCAGCATTATTTAACATATTTTTTATGGAAATTTTGACAAATTTACCAATCAACGTTTACCGGCTGTTTAAAAATTGGTGAACTCGGGTCTTAGATCTGACATCAATGGACAGTTAATTTGACAGAATTCCTAATACAAAATATGTTAAATAATGCTAAAACGACTGATTAAAATCTAAACATGTGTTGGTGAACTCCAGCCTTAGCGTCGGTCCTAAACAACACATCGACATTTTCGTTCATTAATTGCTTATATTTTTCATACAAATAAATTGAGCACGCAATGGATTTACATCTAAACATGACGTCATAATATATCATAACAGTTCAATATAGGACAAAAATTAAGTAGCAATGTGTTGTACATTGCTGAAATAACAACGTGATTCCAATAAATGTCACGTTGCTGACAAAATCAAATGTTTACGTAAGAGGAAGGTAAATATATTATTATTAACAATGTACGGCGATAGACGGATAATTGGATATTTATTTATTACAGAAGTAATTATAACAGAAATCAAGTAGAATAACGAACTAATTAAGTTGTCTTGATAAGTGAATAATTAATTATTAGGGAAAGGAACAACGGGCATAAAAGAATATCTACTGAAATTAGTTTATCGAGGATCTTGTTTATTCTACTAACGGACAAAAAATGTTTGAACTTCACATGAATATGACCATATACATTTTCCTTGATAAAGAATACTTAGATAGTCCACATTCAGAGAACGGTTATTATTTATTACACACGGAAAACCAACATTTCCCGACATTAGCACTATACATTTATCTTGAAAGCAGGAACCTTATTTTCGTTTTTACGGTTCTACACTTATATCTCAAAAGGATAAAGGAATCTTTATAGGATCACGTTGTTGTCCGTTTGTCTGTCTGTTAAGACTTTTTTTTCAGAATCGCGTTGAAGTATCAAGTTGAAACTAAGTAACATCAATTGTTTATGTCTGCGGTCTCTTAAAGCTGCAACAAATTAAGATTATTAAGTTTTCGCAATCCAAAGATACGATCATTTTAGTTTTATTTCCTAACATTTCACAAGAGAAAACAAAACTTAAGGGTACTTCCCATAAATTGATTAAAGGCAAAAATTAAAGCATTTGCCTGAACTGGTACTCAACGCGGTTGCGGTTGGTGTGGTTTTGGTGCCTGCGCTAGCGTGTCTTAGCGGAAATTTAAAGCAAAATAATTGTATTTTATTTTTCCCACCAAAAAATTAAAGACTTACAGCAAATTTTATGTAGAAAAAAATATTTGATTGTAGTACGGAACCCTCAGTGCGCGAGTCTGACAAGCACTTGCTCAGTTTTATTTCGTTTTTTTTTATTTAAATTAATCAAAATGCGATTTCATTATGAATAATAACATTATCAGCTTTTAAAGTTCTGCCGTGAACGAGAATGATAGGGTAATACTATTTGACACATGTAATTTCACTGTAGTTTAGTTAAATGATGTGCTCTGAACGCTCTACAAGTATGTCTAACGACTTTATAAATTCAGCATATTAAATCGCAGTCTCGTCACGACATAACTTCACTTGAACTAACGACGGAGTTCTAACAATGTTGTTTTAAGTTAATAATAATAATAATAATAATAATAATAATAAATGTTTATTTCGGACAACGTGATCCATATTTGTTAGTAACAGAGAAACTTAAGGCTAGTGTTAGTACATACTCATTAAAAAACATCTATACTAATATTATAAAGAGGAAAGATTTGTTTGTTTGTTTGTTTGTTTATTTGAAACGAATAGGCTCCGAAACTACTGAACCGGTTTGAAAAATTCTTTCACTATTAGAATCCTGCATTATCTGCGATGGACGTAGGCTATATTACATTATCAAAAAGTTAGGGTTCCGTATGAAAACTTCGATTATGTAACCAAAGGTGTAAAAGGAAAATCATTTAATTGCGAACGCTGCGAAAACTATTCATAATAGAGCAAAGTAATGTTCTACAGTTTTGTAGAGGACATCATTATCTACAATAAAGTCCGCGATAACATATGTCTAACTATAACAGTTAAGTCACAATAACTCCTTTTTTAGGTAAAAATATGAAATTTTTGCGGCGGCCAAAAGAAAGCCACAGTTTCAGTATGTTGGTATTAATCCATATCCAAATAAATCACGTCATATTCAAGGCTATATCAGTACCTGTAAATTACTTCTTGAATTATTCTAATCGGACATACCATTAAAAAAATATCACGAGTAATATAATATTGTATCGAAGTTAGGACGGCAGCAAAGTTGGCCTTTTGCTATATCGTCAATAGATTTATTTTTTTATTTAAAAACTTTATTGCACTTAGAACAGTGTACAAAAGGTAGACTCAATGCTAAAAGTATTCTCCCCCAGTCATACCTATAAGTCATGCAGAAAAATTGTAATGGGTGCAGGATAATGTAGTCGAATAAAAATTAAAAGACGCAACAAAATATTATAATGTAGATATAGATGGCGCTGTACGTATTTAACTCGCGGGTCACCTTGAGTTTTTCCCAATAACTTAATAAGAACGTAGGTAATTACTAGGTCGTACGATGTGTTGAAATGAAATTCAAGCATAGAGGTCTCTGCCGCCTGCCTTAACTACACTTACTCGCCCATTGTCGCTTGCACACAATACGACAGGACTCAATCGCTCTTTCTTTGGCCATCGTGGTAAGGCAGTGGTGACCAGGATAGTACTTTAATATTGCTGATTTCTTCTTGACTTTTGTCCGATTGTTTGAATGCACTTATCTCAGACCAGAATTACCTATTTATGGTCCGATTTTGAAAAATCCTTTGTGTAAGGTACAACGTATCTAGCAATACTTTAATATTGCTGATTTCTTCTTGACTTTTGTCCGATTGCTTGAATGCACTTATCTCAGACCAAAATTACCTATTCCTGGTCCGATTTTGAAAAATTCTTTGTGTAAGGTACAACGTATCTAGCAAGGCTATAAGATAGGTAATTTAAAAAAATCACGTTATGTCTTTCAGGAATGGAGTAAAATCAATAGGTGCGCACGAAGTCCTCGGGGACTGCTATTTTTTCTATACTAATATTATAAAGAGGTTAGGGTCGGTTGCACCATATCTCACATTATAACTGGAAAAACGGATGGATTATTTTTTTTGTTTAAACATGCTAATCACAGGAACTGCTGAGCCGATTTGAAAAAATATTTTGTGTTAGATAGCTTATTTCTCGGGGAACGCTTTGTATGAGCTATAAAATGCATGATACCTACCTAGAAATCAACGGGGAAGCAGTAAAATCAAAAAGCAAGGACGAATTCGCGGGGGACCGTTAAAATTAAAATGTTCATATTATTCACCCGCGTTTTGATTTTTATCTTAAATCACAGTTTTAAAAAATACTCCGCTCCTAACAATGCCCACAGGAAATCCTAAATTTACGCGAACGAAGTCGCGGGGGACCGCTAGTACCAGATAAAAGTAAAAGTAAAAATATAATATAAAGCTTTAAAGCCACACGAGCGGCTCACTGAGTCACCAGCTGAGCAACAGGTCTATGCAGCTCAAACCAGCGCCCCACAAAACCACTCGTGTAGTCTCCAGCTACGACGGCCAGCAAACTGTTGGTCGTAGTCCCTATTCGCCGCATCAGGGAGGATGTTCGCTTTCGCATGATTGCAAAAAAGTCATCTGTGCGAGCGTCAGCGAACATCTCCGACGCGCTGCAGAACCGGGGGCGACCCAACAACATCCTGAACCCGTTATTGTACTGGATACGTAGAGCATTGTAGGTTTTCTGCGTATACTTGACCCACAGGCTGCACGTGTAAAATGATTGGCAAAATGCCTTGAACAGTGTTATTTTCACAGGTGTAGTGCAGCGGGCAAACCTGCGAGCCAACATGTTACATCTAACCGACGATGCTCTACGTTCCCTCTCGATGTCAGTTTCATCTGACATATCATCTGTGACCCAGTGGCCCAGGTACTTGAACTGCTTAACCCAAGTGAGAGGAGCTCCATCAAGGAACAGTGTTGGAGCTGAGTAGCTTTTGTTTCCCGCCCTGAAAAGCATTACCTCACTTTTTTTGGCATTGTACCTAAGCCCATGAGACGCAGCATAGTTCTCACATATTTTTAACAGCCTATTCAGTGCATTGAACGACGGGCTCAGCAAGACCATGTCGTCTGCGTAGCTGATGTTATTGATCATAACTCCATCAATTGAGCATCCAACTTTAGCCTCGCTAAGCCCGACGATCAAGCTATTCATGTATCTTAGCTTAGGCGAGGTTATCCCCCCTTGTCTCACTCCGCAATTCAGCCTATACTCATCTGAGGCTGCATCAGCCAACCTTACAACATTTTTTTGGTTCTCATACCAGTATTTAAATATATTTACAAGGTCACTTGGCGGGCTAGTCTGACATTGAAGCTTTTTCCATAGTTCACCATACGATACCAGGTCAAAAGCTTTTGACAGGTCCAAAAAACAGGCATACACGGGTGTTTTCCTACGAGTGTAGTACTGAACACTCGCTTAGCTATTCTCACCTTCAACTCCTCAGCAATTACTGCCGCTCGTGTGATTAAAAATTAAACTTCCGAGAGTGAGGCAATAATTGGCAAAGGGAATACTCCGTTGGGTAGAGATTAAGTCGTTTAAACCAATCAGACGTATTAGGTACCGCTTCAGGATGTCTGTGTCAGGAACTCCCAGATTTAATGCTAAAGTTGTGGGAAAACAAAATGATGAAGAACATTCCATCCTCGTCACTTTCAAGTTTCAAATACGAGGCTCATTGTAAATGGTTGCACAAAGTGGCTCAATTAGTATTGAGCAACGCACTCATACGACTATTTTGGTCAGAAAATTAACGTTGTGTCAAGAAAATCCCACAGGACATCATCTCTTGAGGATGCCGCGTAGAGTGGCGAAACGCGTCGAGGTTTTTTGCACGTTGGTGTTGGTTACTAACAACTGCATTAGCTGTAGTGCATGCGTATTGACGGAAGGCGGGCGGTGTATTTTGCATTTGCCTGAACTAAAACTAACGCGGTTACGGTTGGTGTTGTTTGGTGCCTGCGCCAGCGTCACTTTGCGGAAATTTAAAGCAAAATAATTTTATTTAATTAATTTATTTTTATTAATTTTATTTTTTTATTAAAATTAAACAACAGATAAGTGAAGGTATATTATTACGAAATACTTATTTTAAAAGCTCTTATTACATAGCGATAAAAAATAAATCACGTCTAGTTGTAAGATACCTACTTAACGGGCGTGTTATGTGTGACGCAGCTAAATTTAAAAGCGTGCTCGGGGCCGCTATCGAAATACATCACGTGTGATATTGTAATAATCGGCTCCCACTTTGTACAGGTTTTGTGCCACAACGTAAACAAATAAAGTAGGTAAAGAAGACGGGTGAACGTTCATAGAAGGTTTCGAAATAAGTTTCATGTGACTTTCTAAACAATTTGACGACCGTTTGGTGTAGTGGTTCGCGCCACGGACTTCTAAACCAGTCGGTTGCGGGTTCGAATCCCGCAAGGGGCAAATGTTTGTGTGATGAGCACGAGCATTTGTACCTAAGTCATGGATGTTTATAAATGCATATAAGTATGTCTATCCGTTATCTAGTCAACATAGCACAAGCTCACGCTTAGTTTGTGGCTAGGTAATTGGTGTGTTTGTTGAAACAATTTAATTAATTTTAATTTAATTAAAAACTTCTCTAAAAACGTCTCAAAATAAAACCAAAATCCTTAACTGAACTGAAAACCTTGTTCTAGCCGATGATAAATAGGATACACCTAAGTTTACCAACAAGGTGCGGCTGTACCTAGTTCTAGCCTCTATAATGAAGGCTAAACCTAGTTTTAACCGAAGATAAGTAGGATACACCTAAGTTTACCTGCATGTGGCGGGCTGCACCTAGTTGTAGCCTGCTAAAACTAGGTGTAGCCGCACTTCGGCTATTAGCCATAACATATATATTATCTATTATCTGCATTAAAATTTATTTATTCCACATGAACTCTGCAATGGGCGATGGTGGCGTAGTGGCTAGCGGGTCTGCATCTCATGCGGTACAGGATTTGAACCCGCGTGCCGCCATGTACCAAATATCAATGACTTTTTTGAGTTACATTAGGTGTTTCACTAACCGATGCTCTTACGGCGTGGGAAAACATCGCCAGGAAACCTGCACATTCAGGCACTTAACGTGTAGCCGTGATCCAAGCTGATCATGTTCCCCTATTAACAGGGTCACGGTCTCATGGAGGTCAGGTGGCAGTCGCTCCACTGTAATTACCCGATCTGCCATAACCTGGATCATAGTCCAAAGCAAACCTAGGCTCTTTGGACATTGGCGCGGAAGAAAGGCAGAGAAGCATACACCGTTACATGGAATGTCGATCGACATTAAGGCATCGAGTTGGTCACTAACTGACCATCAAATACCCACGGGAGCCTTCTGTACTTACGTATTAGTATATAATGTGTAATGTTTGAAATACATAACATGATTTGTCTTTGATCAGTGCCGCTACCGCGCGAACCCGCGCCCTTTGACGGTAGGTAATCTGCATATTCAGAACTGTTTGAAATAACGTCCTACCCGGGTCGTTAGTCGAAAACATATTGTTATCTGTCGAATGGTACTCGAGACAATGGTACAATCCCGCCCCGGATCGTCTGGGCCTTTGATGAGGGTAGTTATGAATAGTTAGGTAGCTATCTAAGAGTAACTATCGAACTTGTAACAAGCTCATTACCGATATTTAAAGGATTTGAACTCTATACTATTTCATCACTATAGCTTGAGGTCTCCGGTCGATGATGCTCGTAGTTTCGACTGTAGCCGTCCCTGTCACTCACGCCAGAATGACAACGCGGACGAGCAAGATGGCTAGACTCGGAAATACGGACATCATCAACCGGAGTAGGGCCTCTGGCTACGCACGGGTGCAATTAAAATCTCCTGTCACTCAGAAATAAAGTAGCTTACTACTGGTGAAGGATTTTTCAAAATTAGTTCATAACTAATCCAGAGATGATTACTACCAAGCATACTTACTGTTGCGAGCAACACTAAGTTTTTAATCCATTGTTATTTGTCTATGTATTTCATTCTATTCATTCAATCCCGGCTCTCCGTCTCCGACCACCCAAGGGATTGCGCGTGTCTGGTGAATAAAGATATATTTTATTATCAAACCACTAAAGTTTTCACTTAGCAAGAACCTACAGTCCGCTTATATCGAAGAGTGCAACAGATGGTCCTTCGAGCCGGATTGAATGAATAGAATGAAATACATAGACAAATAACAATAGATTAAAAACGTAGTGTTGCTCGCAACACTCACAAACTTGTATGTCTTTAAAAGTAGTATCAAGTCATTAATCTAATTTATTTATGTATGGACCTACCCACAGGCGGCACTAATATACGTCCCAACATATACGAGTACATAGTCAGGTCATAAGTTCTGTCACACAATAAAAACTTTTGAATTTAGAAACAAAAGTTTATTGAATTCGAATTTTGTATTTTTCATGAAAATATAAATGTGTACTTTTTAGAATTTCCCTCATTTTTAAGTATGGAGTGGACACTTAAAGAAGACCGTGTCGCGGTTATTGCACCGTTGCGGTTACGCGCTAATTCAGATTTTGAACTTACTGAAAATTTTGAATATAACCAAAAGATTCGTTTATCGTACCATAAAACGATACAAAGAAGACTCTAGTGTAGATGACAGGTCAAAAAGCGGTCGCCCTCGCTCTGTTAGGACTCCAGCAGTGATAAAAGCTGTGAAGGCGCGAATTCAAAGAAATCCCATACGTAAGCAGACACTGTTGGCCCTTCAGATGGGGTTAAGCAAGACAACGGTGAAAAGGGTGTTAAATGAAGACTTAGGGCTTAGGGCATATCGAAGAAAAACAGGACATCGTTTGGACGCTCGTTTAATGGACCTTAGACTGAAGAGATGCCGCGCTTTGTTGAAGCGGTACGCGGGAAAAAAAGCATCGGGAAATTCTTTTTTCGGATGAAAAAAATTTCACCTTGGAAGAGAGCTACAACAAACAAAATGATATGGTGTACGCGCACAGCAGTGAAGAAGCGAGCAACTGTATTCCGCGTGTCCAACGAGGTAATTTTCCATCTTCACTCATGGTTTGGTTGGGAGTCTCTTATTTATTTTTTATTTTTTTTTCTCTTATTGGGGCTTAACTGAGGAAAATTTTTGTGAGAAAGGCGTAAAAACGAATGCAGTTGTGTATCAAAATACAGTCCTCAAGAACCTTGTGGAACCTGTTTCTCATAGCATGTTTAATAACACGCACTGGGTATTCCAACAAGATTCTGCGCCAGCTCATAGAGCGAAAAGCACACAAGACTGGCTGGCGGCACGTGAAATGGACTTCATCCGGCAAGAAGACTGACCCTCCTTCAGTCCAGATTTAAGTCCGTTAGATTACAAGATATGGCAACACTTGGAGGAAAAGGCCTGCTCAAAGCCTCATCCTGATTTGGAGCCGCCTATGGATAATATAGGCGCAGATTAAAGGCCCGTATTCAAAATCGCGGGTCATTTTGAATAAACTTTAGTACCATATGAATCTATGTTTTATTAAGTTCATTTTGCTATATAAATGGTTACATAAATACATGTCTAAATTATTTTATATTACACATGTGACAGTACTTATGACCTGACTAAGTATATTTAAGCCCTACCAATGCTTCGGAACTTTCGTGAAAAGCTCTGTAAAGCTTTTTGCACCAAATAGTTTATGACATTTTCTTACGTCGTTAGTGTAAATAACAGTGCAATTTACTAAAAAAGAAAGGAAATATTGGGTTAATTTTAGAGTTAGGCAAAATAATAATCGGAACACTGTGTAAAAATGCTGGTCAAGCGCAGTTTTTTTGGAATGGGTTTGCTTTTGACTCTAGACTAAGCCTGGCTCACCAAATTCTGTTTATGATTTTTAATCAGCCGATTTAGTATAATTTTGACATATTTTGTATGGGAATAGTTGAACTATTATTAGGTACAAAACCTCAGTTAACAACTTAAATGAACGCAATGCAATCTCTGAATCAAAACTAACGGTTTTCCACCAAACCAAAGAGTCTTCTCACACTCACTGAATGTACGTGATTTGTACGATTTTTGATTACCCAGGTGAGATTTAAAAAAGTTTGCTTGTACACGTTAGGCGTATATACCCTGAGGGACCGTATACTCGTAGTAGTTCATACGCCTGATACCACAATGACAAAGTTCTAAATAATTTTATTGTTTTCCTATTTTTGAACTTAGTTGGTATTATATTTTGTTGAAATTGTAAAACTAAAGCAGACTGAGGTAGCACATAAAAGTTTTAAAATAATAGTTCAAATCTAGCACCGTCTGAAGGGAATAGATAAGACGAGCTCTGTCACCGTCCATTGAAGCTGAACTTTCTAAATAAATCATGGTATAGGTAACTATTGGTTTCAGTAATACTTTAGCAAAGCTTTGAAGTAAATGTTTCGGTTTCGATTTTAGAGCACCGTATCTTAAAAGCAACAAAAAACAACAAAACTCAATAAAAAGACATACACGTAACATAGATTACACATATGAATACTCTGACTATTTCTTCCACGTTTTTATCACTTGGAAATAAAGAAAATATTACTAAATTTTTGGTACATTTTTTAAGAAAGTTGTATTTAAAAATATATATTTACTATATATAGTTATATGTAGTACACTAATTACACAATACCGAAATTTTAACTACGAAAATAGCTTTTATTAGGTAAGGAATACAGGTGGTCGCAAGGTTAAAGTGGGTTAGTCTGACGTGCGCCCGGTGTACCTAACATATTATTGGTCTCGCGCATTTTTTTACTTTCTTAACCGTTAGCGCCACAATTGACGGCTCGGTATTGATCAAAGTTGGGCTAAGTTAGTTAGCAAGTTCACACGAACGGCTGTCGGCTGCGAGTCGGCGACGAAGTAAATATTCAATTACTGACCACTGTGGCTACTTACTTGCGTTGCTGATATATGTAGTGGTTATTTACTATTTATGATCCAATTTGGGACTCTTTATAACACAATGATAAACTAATTAAGCAAAGAAACCACTTACAAAAATTCTTCGACTGACTAACATCCCCCTTAGCTCAGTTGGTAAGAGCATTCGCCCGGATAGCGAAGGGTCGTGGATTCGAGTCCGAGGTCGATCAATTTTTGTGTGCGAAATTTAATTTCGTAAAAACTCGCAATCAATTGCCTAAATTATAATAATAATAATATTTGAATCTCAAGCAAACCAATGTAGATATTATAAGGTGTCCAAAAAGACATGAAATACCAATAAGGACGCAAAACTACTTCAATAAGTAATTTTAAACCACTGGTTTTTGGGAAGAAATCTATTAAAAGTGTAGCCCTGATAGAAGCTAGTTTATAAACAGATTAAGTATTTTTATATTGTATTTAGGTAATTTTTATCTACGCAAAGTTAAGTACATCAAAGAGGCATTGCTTCTAAAAGAATTCTGTCTGAACGACCAATTTGATGCCTATTGAAAGAACATGAAACAATATTTACACAAAAAGACAATCCGCTTAAAATTGACGTGTTAGCAATTCCGAATAATTTTACCTTTTATAATAAAATCATTGCTGGGGGGAAAATAAGATTCGGCGACTTATCTCCCTTTGATCTTGGTCAAAAGTCGGTGTCTTAAAGATGTGTCCCATCGTTACTCAAAAGATTACGGTATTTACTAGGACTCCACTGTCCGTCTGTATTTCTAATGCCGCTATAGCAAAAAATACTAAAATCAGAACGAAAATAATGTATAAGTGGGGCTCCCATTCAACTAACATATATATTTTTTCTCGATTTTAATAGCGGCACCCAGTAAACGCTTGAAATATTCACAGAATATTTAGTTGTGTTTTAACATTTTAGGTGTTCTCCCATCCAACAAAAAATAGTGTCGATGATAGAAAATGGTACGGAACCTTTCGCGCGCGGGTCCGACTCTCACTTGGCCGGTTTTTACAACAATTTGTTATAAAAATTTTCATTTATCACGAATCATTATTTGTTTTTATTTAAATGAAATTAGCTGATTGACCTTATAATTTGGAATGTTTTGAAGAGATTTTAAACTGTTCCTTCTTAACTAAGCCATGACTTACACCTACAAATCTGATGACCGTTCATCAGATTTATAGGTGTAAGTCATGGTTTAGTCATGGCTTAATGGATGTGTCCGTACACAGCTCCACCTTATGCAGATATAATAGAGTCTATTTTCGAAAATATGTACTCTAATATACTGGCCTCTGTAACATTATCATTACTTAGCCCAAACAACGGCAGACAAGTGGGTACAATTAACTAAATTGACTGATGATGATCTACAAACGACAGCTCCCGGCAGATTCGCGGCCGGTGGCTGGGCACAAAATAAATAAAAAAGGGCTCTTTTCCGAAGACCCTTTAACACGTTAGCTTCTGTCAACAACAAAGGGTGTAGTTCGGTGGTATTGGCTCGCGGTGGCGTACAAAGAGGCCGAAGTAATTGCCTCCCGCGGAGCCTCCTTGGAAACGCCCGTGACGTAAGCAGCTTAACAAGTAACACTCGCCACAAAAGATTAACTGCTACCATTATGTAATCCTGACTTGTAAAAAGAAACAGGAGCTATTCTTATCGTTTCATTTATGAAAAAAAATCGCCATTCGATTTTGGTCATTTTGGCTGTAAATTAAAAAGTTTGCTTTTTAATCTTATGTATACTGCCGTAAATTCTTGTTATAGAAGAGAAGATCCTCCTAACACAAGCATTTATATTGCTTAAAAGGAGTTTCTAAACCATATGATGTATGTATTCTAAGTTGATGAAATAAACAATTTTGATTTTTTTTTTAATTTTCGCACTAGTCATTTCTCCTTAGCCAAACGTATGATTGGTAGAGAATTCCACTTGGGATTAAGTTCACTTTTTGTCCAAAATTTCAGTTGAGTAATAAAGCTTAAATAAATAAATTTCAGGCTTAGTTGACTAAGTGATGAACGGCGTATGTGAAGGATTCCTACCATTTCATCAGCAAAATTAAGAACTTACAATTAGCAGATGATGAAACTATGGTTAGTTTTGATGTACAGTCCCTATTCACAAGCTTACCAGTACAGGACTGCATTGAAATTACTAAAAGGAAGCTGGTTCAACTCGACATGCCAATAGAATATGCGGAACTATTGGAACATTGCCTTACATCTGGCTATTTACTGTGGGATAATGAGTTCTATCTGCAAACCGATGGTGTAGCAATGGGCTCTCCGGTATCCCCAGTTTTTGCTGATATATTCATAGAGGATTTTGAGGATCGAGCTCTGAGCACATCACCTATATCACCAAGGTTTTATAAGCGGTACGTAGATAACACTTTTACAATTTTACCCACCAATAGTGTTTCTGCTTTTCTTAATCATCTTAATTCAATACATCCAAAAATTAAATTTACAATGGAAATTGAGGCAGACAGTAAACTAGCTTTCCTAGATATTTTACTAACTAGGAATTCGGATCATACCCTTAGCCACACAGTCTTTAGAAAACCCACCCATGCCGATAAATATCTCAATGGTGCGTCTCACCATCATCCTTCACAGTTAGCTACCGTGGGCAAAACTTTGTTTCAGAGAGCGAGGGGCATCTGTGACGACCGACACCTGGCTGCTGAGCTTCAGCATGTAAGGAAGGTACTACGGGACAACCAGCTTCCAGTACCACGTCGTTGCAGACCCCGTACCAAGCCTACGACAGTTGAACGCCAACCTGCAGTACTACCATACATGAAGGGAGTCACTGACAAGATTGGGAATATCTTGAAGCGTGCTTCAATCAAAAATTACTTCAAGCCGCAAAAGAAGATTAACCAATTCCTACCACCTGTCAAGTGCAACATACCTCTTCAAGATGCAGGGGTGTACAAGCTGGAGTGTCACTGTGGCCTCTCCTACATCGGGCAAACAAAGCGAAGTATAGGCGTGCGGATAAAAGAACACATAGCTGACGTAAAACATAGACGGAACACGAAATCTGCCATGTGTGAACATGCCTTAGACAAACCCAACCACTTCATTCGTTTTGACCAACCTAAAATACTTGCAAAAGAACGGCGTTTTATTCCTCGAATGCTACGTGAAGCCATTGAAATTAGAAAATATCCAAATTTCAATAGAGAAGATGGTTGGAAAGTTCCACCGGCATGGGATCCTATTCTAGCAAAAACCAAATCAACACCTAGCACTGCAAGATCTCAAGACACAGTTAGCTCTTTCTACGTAAATAGGAACGTAAATTAATATTATTGAGTGACGGTAGTTAAAATTTTTCAAAACTTTGTAATGACAAATAATACCTTAGTCTCCCCGTGACCACGATCGCTGTAAAGTGTTCGAAACGTCAGGTTTAAAATAAAATGTAAATAAATCGCGAAGTAATCCGTAAAATTGTGTTTTAATGAGTTCAACAAATCGCGTAAACGTAAGAAACAAATAAGTGATGAAATTGACGACGGAACTTGTTTCTAAAACAACGTACTATAGCAAATTACAAGAATAACACATCAATGTGACAACCTCCGTAGCCGAGTGGCTAGCACACCGGTTTTCAAAGTGTCGCCATCTCTGAGGTCCCGGGTTCGATTCCCGGTTGGGACAATTAAGAAATGTATTTATTAATTTATATTTTGCTTAGGATTGGGATTAGGATTTATATTGTCTCGGGTTTGGGTGTTGTGGTACCACAGTTGCTCAGGTTTCTAAAACATAAGTTTTTAGCTACTTACTGTGGGATCTGAGCAATGTATGTGACATCACATTTATTTAATTATTTATTTATTTATTTGGCTTTTCAACAATGAGTACCCTTACAAACTAAAAAAAACACAGTAACTTACAGTGTCTAAGTGCCCCATTACTTAAAGAAAGCACTGCATGTACCAATAATTGTGTACAATAAAGTATCTTAATACATATATGTATTTGTTTATAAAAATATACCTAGTTCTCTTAATAAACCAAAAATAATAACAGTAATTCCTATTTCCCAGTGAGTACAGCCTTCTTTATACCGCGGTAGAAGTTACATTCAAATCAATAGCCGCTTCATGATCATTGTACAGCGCATACATCCTGGACACTGAACTATGCTTTCTCAAATTGAGGCGACCATTTGGCGTGCAAAATAGTTTCCTATTAGAATTTCTCGGCAGACCGCGTGGTAAGTGAAATGACACTTTGCTAAGCAGATCCGGACAATCAAAGACACCCACAATAAGTTCATCATTGACATCAATCCAAACATTGACGATATTGTCCAATATTATTTATAAATTTAATGTGCCTTCTTCAATAAATCGTGGAATCACGTCGTATATCTTTAAAATCATAAAGGTAAAAGTATAAATACTTAATTTGAAATTGACATCTGCTGTTCTGCATTTAATTCAATAAGCACAAGTTATGAGTTTAAGACTGCCACCATTTTGCTAGACCAGATGTATTCTATTAATTTCAAGCCATAAATCTTTATTGCAAATTCTATTAGTTTTCCAGTTTCAATACAATTAAAAATTTAACAAAAGATAACTTATTATAATGAGAAATAATTTAAATAGCTTAATTTTTAAAATGTTTTTAGAGTCTGAATAACTAAAGAGGTCATAACAAGAATACCAGAGGTTGCCTCCTACAATATTAAAGGGCCTTTTGAGATCTGTTCTCGACGCTGATCGCAGCAATTTAAATCTGGTGATTAACAGATTGGGCGATTTTTATACGTAGTTTTATTTTTAAAATAGCTCTTTCTAAGGGTCAATTTTTTGCTAAGATGTCTAAGATGTACGATGTCCGTAGTTTTGACTATAGCCGTCCCTGTCACTCAAGCCAAAATGACAACGCAAACGAGCGAGATGGCTAGTCTCAAAAATACGGACGTTGTCAACCGGAGTAGGGCCTCTGGATTAAAGCCCATCTGTGCCATCGACTCGTCTCTCCGCAGATTTTGCACATGAAAATGGGTTTTTGGCAATTTCATAAATAAAAATTTCAACAAAACAAAAATGTACTCTCACAGTGTTCGACTTTTTGTTTGTACTAAGGAACAGAATAAAAAGAAGGCTTCGAAATTTTACCACCAGCAAATATTATTAAACATGTAAAGAGGACAAAGTTAGACCAAACTTCAACATGATTTTTTATCCAACCAAATTTTGTTAACCATGTTTGGAGATTCATTTTAATCTTATCAATGTCTTTAAGTTTAGATTTGAAACACTCAAGATTGAGTTACATCTTAAAACCGTTCAAGAGTAAATCGGGTTCGCGCACTTAAGGTTTCATACAAACAAAGGTTTATTTCTACGATGTAACCACAGATTATACTTGCATAAAATCCAGTATTCTTCTATGTATTAAACACGGCGAAATAGTCACTATAGCCGGTATATTAAAAGTACTAATTTTTTCTATTACCTTTGGCTGGCGATTTATGTACTTTCAAAGATTGGCTCCTTTATCAACCACTGACAAAAAAACAAGTTTTTAAATCCTCTTGTATACAAGTTAACTTTGCTAGCGTTCATTCAAGTTGAAAAAAAAACGTATATACATTTTTTCCTTGCGGAGTTTGCAGCTGACACAGCGAAATGCACAAAACGAAAAATACCTTTCAAACGGTCGAAACGTTATACGTCGATGACTTCGTTCAAACAATGAATTAAAAATACAAAGATACAGTTTTCACTTCATTACTCACCGATTGTTGAGAAAACTTGATAAAAAAAGTATTTTCTTGCTTCTACGAAAAACACGTTTATGTCAAGCAATATCGTACCAAAATATAGACTTTTAAAAATATACTTTAGTAATGTTGGCAACCTTTTCCCGAAGCCAATAAGAAACCCTTTTGAATGTCTATCCAAGCAAAAAACTGAAATTATTTTCTGCAGACCGGTCCACGCTAAATCGTGAATCATTTTATAGTGGATTTTTGTACTGTAAAACAACATTTTACACTTATCCCAGGAAAGTTATAATTCGACGCGACCGTAATGACGCGAGCGCTGCTTCGCTGCCAAAGTTTTCAATTCATTCTCATAAAAATATTAATGCGTCATTTTAATGGATCATAACCGAACCCAACTTTTTTCTTTAGTCATCTCCATGAATGCAGTGCATATAGTAGGCCCTGTCGTAAGCGAAACGATTCGCCAAACTGAACAATGAATTGCAAAAACAGAAATACGAAACGAACACTTAAGATTAGCCTAAAACAAGACAGGGCTAATTCCAAAACATGATCTGCTTTACGTGTAATTACAGAAATAACCTACTACATCTTTCCCAATTACGTTGCAATCTCGTAACGCTCAATTTATTTAATTTTCGCGGCAAAGAATAAGATTTTATACCACCTCCGACCTCTTTACAGCGTTAATAGGCTATCAAAAAGAACTTTCGGAGGTCTCCCCATTATTTGATCGTTTAGTCTTGTTGACGAGCTAGAGATTAATTGCACATATCCGTTACAGATTTAATATTAGTTTATAATATTGAGGTCAACTCGCAGTTGGCCGTAAAAATCGTGTTGCACTCGTAAATCATCAAATTTGAGGTTAACCACGGCTGTGATAAAAAAAATGTAAATTCATAATGTAGGAAAGTTTTGGGAAATTAAAAAAATCTTATTTAGACCCGAGTTCACTAATTCTTAAAACGCCGGTAAATATGGCTTGACAGTTATTTTGTCAGAATTCCCATACAAAATATGTCAAATGATGCTAACCTAGCTGATTTAAAATTACCTAAACGTGTTGATGAACTCCAAGAAACAGAAAAATACATTACCTACTCATAAAACTAAATATTTTGCCGTTGTTTATGAACTCCTAAAATTATTAGTTTTAAAGGAAGAGAGAAGTGTACGTCATTCAAATCGCGTGAGAGATAATTATTATATTTTGTACCTTATTTATATAAGTTTAAATAAGCAACCAAAAATTCGCACACGGGTAGAATTTGAACCCATGTCCTTTGGCTAACCGGGCCAATTTTGTACCTTTTCTTAAACATTAATTTAAGCCATTCTATTTCGCACTAAAATAAAACTTAACTTACACCTCGTTTTAAGGAGTTTGCCGTATTTGTAAAATCCCTTACATTAAAAGTGCGGGCAAATGCGATCATCCCCGCATTAGGTGAACCTTTCCGTCCAGCGGAAAAACACAAGTAAGCCGGATCCGCACCACCTGGGTTACAGATTTTACCAACAGATTTGCTGTTACATCTTTTCCCTTTTTTGTTACGTTCTCCAATAATAGCAAAAATAGAATATAAGCTCCGTTGTAGCTCAGTGAAACAACTATCTTGTGAAAAAAACTATCAATGGTTCATGCATCAATTAATGTATTTTCTTTCTTTCTTTCAATGGATGAGGCAGAGCTTATAGTTTCCGCTACGGTGCTGGTAAGCTTTTACGAGAACACCGTAGTAGCCTATGGAAGAGAGTATTGTAAAATAATACTCTGAATAAGTAAATGATTATAAGAATAATATTTAATTGCATTAATAATGTTACAAAGTTCTAATATTCTAGGAACGTATTTATAAGCAAATTTACAACAACTTTTATTAAAATACTTCGAAATCCTAAACTTTCATTATCCTCGCGTTTTCATACGTAGTAGTAGTCGCATTTGCATTCGTACTTATATAGATTCCAACTGAAACTTTTAGCTTAAATAAAGATTTTCTGTCACTATGATTTGAACCAGCCCAAACAAATTCAATTTAAAGTTTCGTCAAACTAGTCCCTTATTTTTAATTCAGCTTCAAAATACAGTTAGGGCTGAAGGATCTAAGTCTTTGAAACTCAAAATTTACTTACTGGAGCCTAATAAGTGTTCTCAATGCTCATTTTCCGATGCATTGACCCGTGAAGCCTTGGGGAAACGTTTTATCGAGATTTTTGTATCTGCGGCGCTATTTGTGCTGAGGCTGGCCCTGGTCTGTTAAAGCGTTTATGATTCAAATTGACAAGTCGTTTATCTAGATTCTTCTACAAATAGCTATGTTCTTTGGTGAATACTATACCTTTTCTGCGCCTGATTTCTCTACGGTCATTTCGAACTACCATCTACGGAATTATGAGAGAGAGGGAACAGAAAGTGCAACTGTGTATTGCGTACACACTTGTGCTTTATAATATCTTCCGCGCAGTTGGCTAATCTCTGTTGAAATTGGCCACTGTACTCGAAATTCGGCTAGGAGGACATTATTATATTATATACCGATCAAATAGCATCCACAAAGTGGTCAATTGTATTTTACGCCCGGTTTGTCAGATACTTTAACCATGGGTTATATTGTCTAGTCGTTACCCTCTTAATAGGAGTTAACCCATTCGCTGCCAAACTCGAGACACAATTGAAAATCACTTGTTATCTCGCACCGGTGCTGAGGCATGGCACCAGTTAAGCAACCCACGGCGCGGTCATGTTTGGATGGGTGTCCATTTTAACCACTAAGTGATGTTACAAGCATTTCCGTACTTCGGAAGGAACGTTAAACAGTTGGTCCCGGGTAATATCGGTTGATATTAGTCGTTAAGCTAAGTCAGAGGCCCTAGGGCGGCTTGATAACATCTGACAGTAATGTTGGTCACTTGCCTTAACAGAGAACCCCACCAGATTGGGCCACACTGACCCCGCGTGTGGTGGGATATGGCTCAAACCTTTTCGTAGTTGAGGTGAGGACTTTGCCCAACAGTGGGATGTATAAACTTTACAAGACTGTTTCTTGCAATACACGAGAGAGGCATAATTGCATAAAGGTATCTGGTAGCTACCACCCTCCCACCGGAGCCCGGCGCACGGAAGCTTGCTGTGTTCCGTCGGTGAGTGGGAGTGCCAGAACTTTCTGGATGAGGTCGCTCTTCCGTCGACTCTCTCTGCACCACGTCTGGTTCAGTTTAGAGTCAAGAGCAAACCCATTCCAAATTTTAAAAAAATATGCCAGTCTTTCAAAATAAGCACCAAATGAATGTAATACTGTCCCATATGTTTGTAGTAGAAAAGCATGTTTGTTTTTGTCATGTCGTTTCATGGACCCTATTAAGTCTGCCCTACGTGGTTCGCATTTTCGACTAGCCATCTTTTTCACTCGCACTCAATATAGATTTGAGTGAGTGGGACAGGCAGCCACGAAATGTTGGACATTAACGTACAGAGTAGGGTCTTTGTCGTGTTTTTGGGCGTGTATTTGTGCGATAGCGCGCGGCTTACTATGTCACGAACGAACAAGCTAGAGAGAGCTTTAATAACAATGTGTGTGTACACAGCTCTGTGTACACAAGCACAGGTGCTCGATTACTTGACGTTTGGATTAACATCGCAAATAATCCCACCAAAAAGTCTCAACTAGGTATATGAAAGCTGAGTAGGTTTTTAAAAGAAAACCAAATTACAGACACAGATTATTAGGGTACTGTTGCGATTTCTTGAAAGACGGAATATAAGAAAATAAAAAAAAGAAGAAAAAGAAAAAAATCGGCCAAGTGCGAGTCGGAATACAACATAAAGGGATACGTACCAGTATCTTTTACACTATGACATTTTTTTTGTTTTATATAAGTAAAAAAAAACACGTGTGTATTGCATGGGAGACCCCTTACATATTTTTATTATTTTAAAATAATTATTTATTTTGAAGTGAATATACAACCAAATATTGTGTAAGTTCAATAACAATTTATATTAATGACAATAGGTATTTTTTTCTTGCACGGCTTAAAGTGAAGTAATTATTGAAATCTTTTTACTGAGGGTCCAATGCAAAAGAGAAAAGGCTAATAATTTTCAATGCCCAGATGACAAAAATCATAATTAATTTCCTGAATTGACGGCGGGTTGACAAGCACGTCATTAATTAGGATAAACGCCAGAAATGCTCATTTATCAAATGCACAATTCCAACGAGGATACTTTCGAGACGGGCAATGGGGTAGTTTTCTTGTCTTCAGTTCTTATTGGCTTGTGATGGAATGCAGCGGAATAAAGTTTTTGAAACTTGAATTAACGATTCATAATAATATTATTCAGTTGAGTCAAGTCTAAAAGTTCATTTACGCGTATTACCGAAGTTTTAAATAACTTGCACGGGTCAGTCTATATATTTACCTGCTCGTTGAGTGTATTCGAAAGGGTTAAGTTGAACTGTTTATGTTACAACTGATAGTACGAGGGTCAAACTGAAAGTTCTTAGAACTGGCCACTTATAAACAATATAATAAAAAAAATATTCTAAAATTTGAAAATAGAACTCTTTGCCAATATTACTGAGTATATATTTCATTCATTTGTCATTTGTTTTACGACTTGGCGGCAAATTGAAAATTGTCTGTGTCACGTCAAAATGAATTTAACACGAGAAAATTTTCGTGCAATGATTTTTTATGACTTTCGATGTCATTTAAGTCAACAAGAAAGTTATGATAGACTACGATTGGCCTTTCACGATGAAGCCCCATCTCGTGCGACTGTTTACAACTGGTTTAATGAGTTTAAACGTGGTCTCACTAATCTCACTGATGATGTACGTGAGGGACGGCCTTCTACGGCGACGACTGAAAATAACATCTGTGTTGTGCGGCGTATGATAGAGACTGACAAAAAAGTGACCTATCAGCAGATTCGGACAAGCTTAGGCATCGGTATGAGTCAAGTGCACAAAATCCTCCACGAACATTTAGCGGTCAGGAAGCTTTGCGCCCGGTGGATACCTCATAATTTGACTAAGGCTCAAAAACTCCATCGTGTGGATTGGTGCCGTAAAATGATTGAAAGATTTAACGGAGGTGACTCAAATGCTGTGTTCGACATACTAACAGGTGACGAAAGCTGGATTTACTGTTATGATCCTGAAACCAAAAGACAATCTGCTCAGTGGGTGTTTCCTTTCGAGGAGTTGCCAACTAAAGTGAAGAGAGATCGAAGTGCGGGAAAAAAAATGGTGGCCTCGTTCTTTGGAAGGATAGGTCATTTCGCAACAATTGTGTTAGAGGACCAAAAAACAGTTTCTCCAGAATGGTACACTACCAATTGTTTGCCACTTGTCTTGGAAAAAGTTCGAGAGAAACGACCTCGCAGTAGGATCCTCCTTCACCACGACAACGCCTCGTCGCACACCGCCAAGCGAACGATCGACTATTTGGCGACATCAAACGTTGAATTACTGGGTCACCCGCCGTATAGCCCCGACCTCGCGCCTTGTGATTTTTATTTATTTCCAAAAATTAAAGAAAAACTTAAAGGAAAGCGGTTTATGAATGCTGAAGAAGCGGTGGCTGCGTATCGCGATGCCATTGAAGAGACCCCTAAGGACGAGTGGGCAAAGTGCTTTTCCCAGTGGTTCCATCGCATGCAGCGGTGTATTGACGTCAATGGACAATATTTTGAAAAGATATAATAAAACTAATAACTGGCTAATGTAATCAGTTTTTGATTTTCTAAGAACTTTCAGTTTGACCCTCGTATAAGTAGGATTAAAATACATATCGAATTACCTGTTATGATAGATAGATAGATAACTCTTTATTGCACACCATACAAGTAACAACAGTTTAAATAACACAGAAGGATGGATAAATTAGGCGGTCTTATCGCTAAGAGATAGTTGTAAGGAAACTTCCTTATTTAAACAAAATTTACTTATTTTTATTTATTGATTATATAATGAAAATAAGTAAATTTTGTTATTTTGTTAAAAATATACACAAAACGAGTACCCAAGTTACATTTGAAAAAAATACTATTATGTGTTGTGTACCTACATACATTCAGATAGTTACGAGTTTTTCACCACCTCACACAGTAAATTCAGCAAATGTCACTCTTTTTTTGAACAAAGTAAACTGTCTGGTTCATTCGTGAATAACAATGGAATATTATAGGCCGAACGACATCACGATCGCGAGAAAGCAGCTTTCATAGCCTACGAGGAAACTACATACCTACTCTGTATGAACGGATAATATCGAAATACTCATAACATAAACATTTCTTTCTCCTTGGCACTTCACGTTGCGCGTTACATAATTCTAAAATGAATATTACTAATTTTATAATTAATAATCAGAACTAAATATTAATAAATATAGCCTTTATTATTTACTAGTGGTTCCCCGCGACTTCGCCCACAAGAGATGGATTTTCCATATAAACTTTTATCCCCCATTTCACCCCCTTAATGTTTTTATATCGCGACAAAATGTAGCCCATGTCCTTTTTCAGGGTCTCGAACTGTCTCCATACCAAATTTCATCTCAATCGGTTCAGTGGTTTAAGCGTCAAAAGGTAACAGGCAGACAGACACACTTTCGCATTTATAATATTAGTTTGGATAGTAGTTCGGTCAAAATAGCATTTGCATGCCTGATTTCTCAAGAAGCTACATTTTCAAATTAACGGTATCATTTAATAAAATTATGATACCTAGCCGCATCTGTGTTTCAGTTTTAACAGTCGTGTACATTGTCGAAATAAAAAGTAGACCTAAGCTATTTAACGTTATACAAACAGTAACTTAACAATAAGCTATGTTTGTGCAAGTAAGCCTTAAGAACCAACGAAAGTCCGAAACACCTCCAACACGTAGGAAGAAACCGATCTACAATTAATTTAGAAAATATAAACACGTTAGTCATAGCGTTACAAGTCCACAAAGGTCCCCACACCCTTGAAACTTATCCAATCAAAAGTTCCCGGTCAGTTTGTCGTGGCCTAAGAGTACACCCTTTGACGGCATTCGACCGAACTATTCAACGTAAACACAATTTCCCACTAGCCCGACAATACTGAAAAAGTAATATTTCCTCTTATTCTGTAAGTTATCATAGTGTACATACGATTAGTGGTACCACTTTCCTTGAATCACTTTTGAAAACATTCTAAGTAAGGCCTGTTTCTTAAAAATTCTACGGCCTCTGCTTGATCGCAATGTATTAAATAATTTCTTAACGCAGCACATTTTACTGAATGCTGATACGGATTCTCGGACCGTATGCTATTGCTTAAGTTTGTGTTACAATATGAAGCAATGATAACTCAAGTTTTGCTTTATTATGTTACTGGTATTATTATGTAGTAAACAGATAGTTTATGAGTCGTTATTTCCGCGTCAACTCTTAAAGGAACTCTTTACACGGAAAGCCTGTCACACTCAAAGAGCAGCCTTCAGTATGTTTGTCAAAGGCAAACATCTTAAGAAAACTAACATGACATCTCAATGCACACGACTGAGCCTCCTGTCCCTTTCTACTATTGCATTATATCTCGGCACAATATTTTCTATTTCAAAAGTGCCGGCATGGACCGAAGCGGAAAGCCGTGTTCAGGCCACAGACTGAGTTGACACGTCCACGGTCCTATTGATACCCCGTTCGTACTGGCTTCACTAACCTCACGAGCAGATTCAACTTCCTCTAAATGCATTTGCACGGATTTTCTCTCGACTTTTAGTTCTGAACAGCATTTAAATTGCACAGTACTCTATTGTGGGAGTTTTATTCGAATAGTAAAACGAAGTAATCCGCAACTGTGTTATCGTAACTGCCGGATCGTAACACCGGAATGAACATTGCACGTATCTCTGGGAAATAATGGTGGGATTTCATTATTTTCATTAGTATTACAATTATTGTTGTTGTAATTGTTTCGTAGTCGGTGTTCGTGGCGCTATGTTTCTAGTTATTTCATATCAAGCAATGTTGGCCATGTAAAGGTATTTTTATGGTTGGAAAAAAAAAGAAAATATATTTATTTGTTTCTTACGTTTACGCGAATTGTTAAACTCATTAAAACACAATTTTACGGATTACTTCGCGATTTATTTACATTTTATTTTAAACCTGACGTTTCGAACACTTTACAGCGATCGTGGTCACAGGGAGACTAAGGTATTATTTGTCATTACAAAGTTTTGAAAATTTTTAAACTACCGTCACTCAATAATATTAATTTACGTTCAATGATTGAAATTACTAAAAGAAAGCTGGTTCAACTCGACATGCAAATAGAATATGCGGAACTATTGGAACATTGCCTTACATCTGGCTATTTACTGTGGGATAATGAGTTCTATCTGCAAACCGATGGTGTAGCAATGGGCTCTCCGGTACAGGACTGCTCCTGTACTGGTAAGCTTGTGAATAGGGACTGTACATCAAAACTAATCATAGTTTCATCATCTGCTAATTGTAAGTTCTTAATTTCGCTGATGAAATGGTAGGAATCCTTCACATACGCCGATGTTTCTCCCCTTAGCTTTGATAATGTTTTAGCTAAATGCTGAGCCAATCTGTAGGTTGTTAAAATTTGTAATGACAAATAATACCTTAGTCTCCTGTGACCACGATCGCTGTAAAGTGTTCGAAACGTCAGGTTTAAAATAAAATGTAAATAAATCGCGAAGTAATCCGTAAAATTGTGTTTTAATGAGAAAATATATTTATTAACAAACGGACATCACATTTCACAAGTAAATATTAAAACACAAAAGGCACGGTTACACAGAAAAAAACATAGCTAGTAAGAACAAAAAATTGCAAATACTTATATTACTCATCGGCTAATATCTGTGGTATTAGTCGTTAAGCCTAGTCAGAGGCCCTAGGGCGGCTTGATAACTTCTGACAGTAAGGTTTGTCACTTGCCTTACATACACCCCTCCACCAATCCGCACTGAGCCCGCGTGGTGAAGTATGGCTCGTTCCTCCTCATAGTTGAGGTGAGGCCTTTTTCCAGCAGTGGGATCTAATAGGCTGACTTATATTACTCATCAGACCTAGTTACTTGTCAACTTATTTAGGAATGGAATTTAAAATTTTTGCGTACATATATATTTCATGGGTAAACCAAAATGGATACCTCTTCTAATTCTAATAATACCCAGTGTGTCTTACTGAAATATATTGTCAATCTTATAGTAATGATTTTTGTGTAGCTGAATATGTAAAACACCTCAAACTTGGTAAACTTTTTCTCGAGATTGAGTTCAGCTTTTTCTACGAAATGTATAGCTTCTAAAGTTTATCACCCACTTGACTGAGCTAAACTGTGTGTAAAGCTGAACGTAGATACGTGCCCTATCTTGTTTTACAAAAGAAAATATTGCGTACTAAAACCGGAGTGCCATTGATTCTGTTGTGTCACGTGACACGCGCGCCCTCTATCGTAAAACTGTTATGGTCGTGTTTTGTCTCCGTAAAGCCATGTGTAGCCATAAATATCTTTCGCATGTCTCCCAAACTTATCTGACACGGGGTAGTTTTTGTGGTGTGTCCGAGTCTGAGCAGGCCCTTATGGATCGTCAATAGTTTTTGTGAATAACTTCTTGGAAACTTTTTCGGGTATGCCTACATTATGCTAGTTGATATTGGTTTAACCTTTTCAGGTCGAAGCTAAGAAGCCGCGCCGATGTTTTTGGATATTTCACATCAAAATAAAAAAACCGGCCAAGTGCTTGTCGGACGGCGCCTAAAGTAGGGTTCCGTAGAAATTTTTGGCACCGCGAAATTTTGCATTTCTTGCATCATCATCATCTCCCTAGCCTTTTCCCGTATCTCACGGGGTCGGCTACCTAATCTAGGGGATTTGACGAAAATATTTTAATATCAGGTTAAAAAGTAATTAAATATTAAGCTTCATTCAGTCCTAACAGTAAAATATGTAAAAAAACTTTTTAAGTTTATACTGTTCTTTTAGAAAAAAGTATATATTTTTATTTTATTTATAATTTTAAAAGTATTCATCACAGGATACCCAAAATAATTTTAAATAAGAGTTTCTGCGCCTGTTTCTTTACGTGAGTGATTTGAAGTTTACAGGTCTAAGATTTTAGAAATTACAGGGGGGGGGGACACCGTGTAAACGACTTTGGCGGGCTATATCTTGCAAATAGTAAAGCTGATAAAAAAGTGTTGTATGGAAACCCTACCTTATTTTCATAGTCCTTTTCAACGAGATCCCACACAAGGGGGTGCACTCAAAAACAATTCACCCCCCCCCCCCCTTTACATGTATGGGGAGGTACCCTTAAAAAGGGGCAATTTTTATTTTTTGTATTTTTAAAAATGAGATCTATATGTGAAATATCCTCGAACAAAGTTACATGCAAATCAGTCTATTAACGTAGAAGATATTCTGCTGTGACAGACTAGAACGGACGGACTGAATGATCTTATAAGGGTTTCTCGTCGGACTACGGAACCCTAAAAATTGGGTATTTGTCAAACATTAAAGGTTGTTTTATTCGTTTTTAATTAACGTACCCAATTCTTAAGTTTATATTTTAACATGAGCCAAACCTAATGTCGGTTTAATGAATCGGTATAATTAACAACAAAAACCGACCGACACACTCTAAATTCACTTTTCCATTGAGTTGACATCATTTAACTACCATTAATATTTAATTTACCTACTCTCTGGTTTACACTTCAAGACTGTTAGTTTTAAATAAATTGTATCAACAAACACACCAATTAACTAGCCCGAAACTAAGCGTAAGCTATGGTGACGAGGATAACGGATAGAAATACTTTAATACATATAAATATCTATGACTTAGGTACAAATCATCAACTCGTGCTCATCACACAAACATTTGCCCCTTGCGGGATTCGAACCCGCAACCGCCTGGTTTAGAAGTCCGGTGCGCGAACGACTACACCAAGACGGTCGTCGGTCGGTTAAAAAGCAAATGACTGTTTTTACAAACTTTGTAGTAGTAACTGGTATCTAAATAGTTCGTATCCTTGTTGTAAATCAATGTAAATGTTTGTTTCTTACGTTTGAGCAAATAGTTATTTAAAACCTGACGTTACGAACACTTCACAGCGTCCATGGTCACAGGTAAACTAATGTGTGATTTATCATTACAAAGTCTATGAAATAATTAAACTACCATCACTCATTAATGTTAGTTAACGTGCTTATTTACGCAGGAATTAAATAAAATTACCTTTATTTCTGCGTAAATAGGCACGTTAATAATGATAAAATAATATAAATTCGCGAAGTAATCCGTAAAATTGTGTTTCACTGAGTATTCTTACAACCAGGGTTGTAGCTGTATTCTTGAAATCAAGCTAAATATCTTGATGAAGTTCGTGCGTCATATTAATTAGACCGAAGATTGATGAGCAGGTAGGTAATAGAAAGCGGCCATCGATCTTCGTAACTATGTGCCCTAAAGTGGCTGAATAACGTGACAGAATGGAAGTGACGGGAAAGTATCGCTCAGGCTAGCTTTATATGTGACCCCTGAGTGCCAATAAGCTTGAGCAATCACTTATCGTTGGAGTAATGCCGTTTGGCAGAAATAAGTCATCACTGTTTTCGAAAATAGACGAAAATGCTTAACAAACTCAATTATGAACTCTTAGGTGGTGTTTTAAATTGTATTTTAATATATAAATACCAATATTATTGTTCAAAAAACATTTGTAACTTGAATGGTGAATGGTAAGCGGCGGCCATTTTAGATACGGGGATGCGATTCAGTTCGTTCGGAGCGTCGTTACTGTGCGGATGTCTGAGATAAGTAAATTTGTTATTTTGTTACATATTTGGTGTTAAGTTTAAAGATAAACAATATATCAATATTTATTACCCTACACTGTGTTTTATTACAGTACTTATTTATTTGCATCTATCCGTACCTTTAGAAAAAACTCAATTCGCTAAATGCAGCACTACAATAATAATTAAAAATATGTCAAAAACAAGAAAAATGTTGTAGAGCGAAGATATAGGGGCGTGGGGCGAAGATAATGCGTGGGAACGTTCCCATTACAAGTCTTCGCACTATACAAAACGAGTAACGTTTTTTACAAGAAGACAAGCTTAATTTTTCGCACAAATTTGATCTAATCAAGCTTGAGGAAGGGGAGTGAGAAATGATGGATGCCATAACAAAATTACTTTCCACGGTTGATATATAGTGGCGCGTGAGAAGTCGCAGCGGTTTATTCCGGGGCCATGCAGACGTACTTAGCCGATTATCTTTCGGCTCATTTGTGTGTTGCGAGTGACAGAAATGATGTAGAATCCGGATGCTGGCGCGCTGCCACCGCCGCTCTGTATCAGCTCTCGCGAACATCGAGATTCGTTTGACCTTCAACTTGCTCTGACTGTACTTCATAACGTCGCGTGGGTCAAGCAAGATGTGCGTAAATATATTCAGATCAAAGTCTCTCAGATTATCTTTGGGGAGTAGAACTGACAACGATTTTTGTTTTATTTATTTAAAATTTATGGATTGGAAAATTACCTGCATTACGTTTATTGGCTTCTTGTTGCTAGTGTTTGCCTTTATTGTTGCTTTATATTAAATAAACCTGCAAATACTGAATGTTGTATCTGAGTTTTGTAGAAGAGTTTATCTGGATTTGTTCAAGGCCTATTATCCGAGTTGAAAGCCCAAAGTTGACCTTCCGGATTAGCTAATTCAGTCTTGTGCAAGTGGGCATTCAGCTCAGATAATGTGGGCCTTAAGAGTCCTTAGACAAAAGACTGAAAAAAGCAATTTTACTTTTAGTAAGTAATATCAAGAATTAGAACAGTCTGACACAGGAACCTAAAAGTTTGTCTATACTTGATTCGTTACAATGCAGTGATTAGTAATTACTGTAGCGACATCTTACCCCTGTCGCTAACACTAGCAAGCAACTTCAAGACGCGACGCCCTGACTCGGCTCCTACAGGCCCTGATAGCCCGCTCCATACAACACAAACCGCGATATGTAAGATTTACATATAGATAAACCAAAACGGTGACCATTGGACCTTGGTCCCCGACCATAACAACCGGTCGGTAGGAAGCGCTTCCCTTTGCCTTCCTAACCCAGTTGCGCCAAATTACCATAGCTGAAACTTTTCTATGCTGCTGTTGTTACAGCCGGATTGCCAACAGTTAAAAAATAAAGAATACTTTTTAAGCGGGTGAAAACTGCGCTCAGCTTGCCAAACTGCTCTGAAACGGCTGTTGGCGACAAACCAGAGACGTCTCTTGTCTACGTCAATAGACACGCTACAATATTTGTGTGTATTCGCCAGCACATCAGAGTTTTTTATTGCATAAATACCATCATCTTCCTGGCGTTATCCCGGTTGTGCACTTGCACGCGAGTGCCCAGGGTCCGCTGACCATGATCTGACCTTGGTCGAATATACAATAGTGGCAGGATGTAGCAGATCAGGTAATTACAGTGAAGCGACTGCCATGTGACCTCCGTGACCCAGTTAACAGGGGAACCTGACCAGGTTTGGATCATGGTTACACATTCAGCCGCCGGAATGTGCAGGTTTCCTCACGATGTTTTCCCTCACCGTAAGAACATCGGTTAGTGAGACAAATAAATTACATAACCCAGAAAAAATCATTGGTATATGGCGGCACGTACCTCTTTATTACATAAACACCTACCGTAAATACAATATAAGACATTCGACGTGCCGTCCGTAGACCTAGAAGCTTAGTTATGGACCAAGTAAAGGAGAAGTTGGGCGTCGTGTCGTATCAGGAGGTCAAGAAAAATGCAAAGGATAAGGAAATATGGAAGAAACTCCACCGACAAGAGGTTTAACTCCTAAGACTTTTTCTGGACTATGGTACTGGTGTGCAGCCAGCAGTCCCAGAGAACACAGGATGATTAGCACAGAAGAACGGCAGTATATAGAATTTGGCTTAAATATTTCTGAATCGAAAAGACCGCCCACCCCGTGGAAGGCCATTCTTACCTCTGTTCCTGTTTGGGTACTGCTGGCTCCACACTTCGGCTTTGTGGCTGCTTTTACGGTGTACTCTTAAGTAATTAATAACGTTCGTATATAAGTAGTGCATCCATGAATGTTCTGATAAAGGTGCTTTAAGCACAGTGTTGAGGGACTGCCACTTTCTTTTACAGCAATATGCTTTCTTTCTTAATGAAGTTATTAGCGCAGATTGACTCTCCGTAAAACATATTAGGACCATTTTGCTTTCAAAGTTTAGATTACTCACACAGAATTGGATTCCGTAATGCACCCATTATTATGAAACCGCTTAGATAAATAGTTAAAGTAAAACACTGTAGGTACGATTCTATTCTGGATGTTTTAATGTGAATATATCTCATTTCTAAAATTAGGTGTTGACTTACCTCAAATTATGTTATATCGAGATGACAGTAATCATCCACGAATCACCAGGAGTGGTGATGGGATCCTGCAAAAAAGAAAGTTTTAAATTAAAATATTGTTACACAAAAAGTATACATAATTGGACTAGGAAATATTATTATCATGAGTAAAAATGGTTTCCTTGCTCGGAATCATGAAGCCTGGTTTCTGAAATAAATTATTTAAAATAATTGCAATTATTTTTTCGGGCTGTTCGTACAAATAAACAACAAACTAGCAGTGTTCCATGCTAACTGTAATTGGCAAGTTTGTTTACATTCATTAGGCATCATTTTGAATTGAGTAAAAAAGTCCGATTGTTAGAATCGTGTATTACATTGTTTCCATTGGATGGAAAACTATTCTTTTATACAGAAATGTCGGTACATATTCGCAAAAAATGGTCTTTAAAGAAGTAAATATCGTTATATAGTCGACTTGTTAAAGGTCACACTGTTTAAAAGAGTGTTTTTCATAGAAAAGCAATTATTGTCGAGGCTAGACTAGATAGGAATCACCAACAAAATTGATATTAGTTTGCGCGATGACTGGCGATCGTGGGCTACGATGAGCGATGCTATCTCATATCTCTACAACATCAAATACCGGACCTAAATTGAACCTATATTTAAATTGATCACTATCCGCACAATGTAATTGAAGTTAAAATAACAGTATCGCGTGTTAAAAAAGAATATATGCATGTTAATATTGGATTTAAAATAATATGCTGCCGGTGTTTATGTATTTCATTAACTGAGAAATAATTAACGTTAGGAAGCGTGCCAAGACCGAGCCAACGCAAATGCCAGTAGCCATTCCCTTTCTACGGCTACTTGTTCAGACGTTGTTTTGTTTCGAATCGATAAACACAATTATACACAGTCAAAGCTCGTAGAAATGTCAAAGAAAATTCATAATATTATGTAATTGGTCAAACTAACAGTCATGTTATTTCCATCATTATAACTAGTCGCAAGTCATCCTTTTGTAACGTAAATGCAACTGGTTGAAAATGCCACTTAACATTAAGTCCGCCTTTTGTTCAAAATTTCAGTTGTGCAGCTAAAACTTAAAGAAATCTCCCATGACCAAAGTGACCATTTGAAGCGATCTATACCCAGCTCGATTCTGTGACTATAATAAAGTCGTCTATTTATACGTCTGTTGGAACTCGTACTCTGTGCTTAGAATGCTCTCTATTACGCACTGACCTCTATAGTACTAGTACGCTGGACTAAACATTCTCTAAGAAATGACAGATAATTTTTGTGCCGAATCAAACCGACTGTACACGGAACTAAAATAGAGTAAGATTATGTCAATTCTCATTAGTTCCGTAGACGGTCACACGCTTACTATAGCCTTCAGCGCCAGCGTCAGTTGACAGTATGTAGTCCAGCGTACTTGTACATTAGGGGATAGTGCTATTACCACAGAATAAATAAAAGATGCCATTACGGAACTTTTCTGTCCCAACGGTCATCATGTTCTTAGCTCTATGTGTTTCTAATCCTGACATCTGCCTCATGCCGGTGGAGCTTACTTATCTGCTGGGCTATGTTACTGAGTTCTACTTCACATCACCTCATTTTTATTCAACCTTGTGGCAGAGCACATTGGGTGAATATGTCATATGGATTACGAATTGATATTGTCTCGCCCGAAAATAACGCTGAGTAGATTCTATTTTCAACCTCTCCGAATCGACAGAAAAAGTAAAAAGCTACATGTCAACGAAGATCCTATTTGCGGATCGGAATAGTTTCTTGCTGTGTTATGTAAACATCAATTCGTTCGCGTTGTCTTCGCAATAAATTTGACATTACGGCAGTTATGTGCTCAGCTGGACGGTTTGTATTCTTTGGCATGCATTCAATTAGGATCAAGACATTTCGCTCCAGTAACATACTCATACTTTTTCACATATTTGCTAACAAAACAGTTTTGATTGCTCTGTACTGATTGGTTGTGATTTGTTTGTAATAGTTTAAGATTATATAGCCACTGATATAAAAAAGTTGATAAAAGAGAGAATCCTATCGATCTACAAACCATGATCGAAGATTTAAGTGATGCTTCACTACAGGTGGGTTTGGAAATGAATTTAGGCAAAACCAAGATCATGACTAATTGCACTGACATTACTACAAACATCACAGTAAAGCAGACCACTATTGATAGAGTAGAGAAGTATATTTATCTTGGTCAGGAGATTAAGATTGGCAAAGAAAACCAAGTCAACGAAATTAGTAGACGCACACGTCTAGCATGGGCCGCATACTCCAAGATAAAATTTGCTCTTAGAGTGAACATCACCGCGGAATAAAAGGCTCGCATATTCGACGCATGTATGTATCTTGCCAGTGCTCACATATAGTGCTGAAACTTGAGTTTTTAACAAAGACTCCATTAATAAACTGCGAGTGGCCCAAAGAGCGATAGAGAAAATACTGGTGGGAGTAACACTGCGAGACCGTATGACAAATAAGTGGCTAAGAGAGCAAAGTAAAGTTACTGATGTTGTCCAGCGCGTAGCGAAGCTTAAGTGGGAATGGGCAGCCCACTTCGCCCGCAAACATGACTCCTGGTGTAAGACGGTTATTGAGTGGAGACTATAGGGAGAGATACATCCGGTGCGAAGACCCAAAATGCGATAGAGTGACGACATAAAGAGAGAAGCCGGATCGATGTGGATACAGGTGGCTCAAGATAGAAGAGACATGAAAGTAGACCTACACCAAGAAAATGGTAGAAAAAGGCTGAGAAGAAGAAGATATAAAGAAGCTGTTAGCTTTTCTTGGCTGTATAACATGATCGGCCTTGTCTAAGTTTAGCTGATGCTAACGAAGGCTGAGGTGGTTCAGGTTGGTTTCGATCTAATTTTAACTTATCAATCGGGCTCATAATTGCTCTTTAGGGGCCGAAAAATTAGGCTTATAATAGTTAGTTCTTGTACTCTATGCTGGTCCAAACTAACGCATTATTCTAGTGTGTATTTGAAAATTATCTAATCGCAAACGCATTTACGTATCTCGCAAGAATTGTTTAATTTCCTGGAGCCTTAAGTTACTTCTGCACAATCAATTCGATTTGTTAACCAAATCCAACACTTGGAAATCTAAGCATCTGACCTGTATCAATAAACTTGAAATCCAAGGGTCAGTCAGAATCTCTTGCAGAATCAAACTGTCGACGAACTAGACTTGAACCTAACACTTTCGGAGTTGGGCGATGAGCGACGCATTTAAATGAATCTATCACCTTAGCCTCAGTACTCAATTACCAGTATTAGGTTTGAAACTAGACGGCCCCGGGGAAATCAAACTGCTTTATATCAAATTACTACCAAGTCAGGTGACACGTTTTCAAGGAGATGAGCTCAAAGTTGCGTACCTGAATACCTAATATACTCGTATCGTAGTTAATTTCGGCATGACGACAGCAAATGATCTCAAAAAAGATGTTATAGTAGTGCATGTAGATATAACAGTGAAAGAACAGAGTTTGCAGGTGCTCAATCTGTTTAAGAATGACCGGAAAGAGATCAGGAGCAAAACTAACAGCTAGCTAGATTTCCTAGGTACTAACTGTGTAACAGTGCCATGTGTCAGAGTACAAGCTACCTCTCCCAAATTTTGACGTAAGAGAGCAATACGAATTATTGGAGACACGGAACTCTGTGAAACTAAGCTGCAAAGCCTCGAACATAGGCATAAGGTGGCGTACCTATCAATGTTCTGAAGGCTACTCGTACATTTCGGAGATTAAAATTTCTTTAATAAAAAGTGATAGGCTGTTACTAGACAGACATGACCCATCTTCGGCTGCATCGTCACTTACCATCAGGTAATTTTTTTTTAAAGTCTGCCTATTTATTATCTTAGAAAAACTGGAAGTCGACCTAGATCCCTCGATAAGATCTCTAGATCTTGGAAGAGCTTTATTGATCACTAACGAGGTAGTGAAGTTACGGAACATAAAAACACTCGCATAACGAAAATCGTGGTCATTTTGGCTCCTACTCACATTTTAGAACAAATTCTGTCGAAACGTACTTTTGTAACGTTCACGCGGTGTCTGTACGTATCATAAATCAACCCCTACCATAAATCCCTCAGTTCCATGGCACCCAATTATCCACGCCATACCTAGTATTTCGAGCACCACTCGCTACGAAGTTTCAGAACCGTACTTTCATGGTGAGTATAATAACACACTTTTGACTGCCTCGTTGGTCTAGTGGTCAGCACGCTGGGTATTATCCACGCGCTTTCGGGTTGGAATCCCGGGTCTTGCCGAAAGTTTCTGGTTTTATCTGTCTTGAAATAACTGTCTTGAAAGCACATTAGCCGTTGGTCCTGCGCATAATCTCTCTCCGGTCATGTCGGTCTGCCGTCTCACTAAACTTTGGGAGTAAAGGAACAGAGAGTGCACCTGTGCATTGCACACAGACTTGGGGGTGTAATATCTGCCGCTCTGTTGAGATTGGCCGCTGTAGTCGAAATTCGGCTAGGAGGACATCAATAACGCTTTATTGTTTAACATAGCCATGGCGATTAGCGTAGTAATTATGTTTGAAAGTGTTTTACAGGTAGGTACCTAAATGCAAACGTCGAGCTTATTCATACTCTTGTCTACTGACTACTATTAATAGGTATATTATGTTTTGTACTGTCTGTCTTAGCAGTATTACCACATAACAATCTATTTGTGTTTATTTTGATGCGGAAATAACCTTCAACTTTTCAAAAATAAACACTCCACCCACTGTTACGCGATAGCTTATCTTTAGTACACCTGTGTTAGTTTCAATCATTTTTCGAACGGGAGCGATAAATTATGATATTTTTAAACACTTTACGAGGATTTATATTGGCGCGGTCCGGCCTTGCTCTTGTAGATATCTTAATATTTTTATGCTTGTAGCACACTTTCGCCGCGATAGCAGTAAAACAACAATTTAGCATACACGCCCCAGAATGGGTGAATCAAATTGCTATGCAAGATAACCAACCCTATGATGCTAAAAGTAATATAAAAGATTTGTTAAGTCTATGAACTTAAAACCTAGCCATAATTGTATTAAAATGCCATTATCTCAGATCAACAATAGCAGTGAAATATCAATAACTGTTAAACAAATTGTTGTTAAAAACGAGCGGATGTTACAAGTCTATTTGCCCCTCAACCACCAATGAGAAAACATCAAGCCAGAAGCTCTGCCCGATTTTTTCCTCCGAATTAGTTATTTTCTTAGCTTTTTTCAAATATTGTTGAGTTTGGTTGATTCAAATTATTATTTTTTAAATTGAAATCTTTGCTATTTATAATATAGTATAACTATATTGTTCCCGGCGGGGGTGTGCAACAAGCTTTAATGCTGTAGTGATAGATGTGCCCGCGGGCCCCCACTCTTACGCCGATCTCAATCGTCAGCCAGTTATTTGTACGCTTGTTACATTAAAGAGCGATTCATTTATCGTCTCAAAAAATATTTATTGTGCAGCTGAACGCTCTAGATTTAAATGGAAAATGTTATGAAATCTGTTCTTATTATTTATTTGGTGTGTATTACGAATACAATGTTGGAGGTGGAGACAAAGTGTAAACTTAAACAAAATACGAAATATGCTCTTAGATAATCTTTAAGTTCCTAAAATGCTACGAAGCTATGAATGCTACGGACTCCAAGCGGTGATTAACAAGTTGTAAGGTTTTAATATTTCGCATCAATAATTATTGTGATACTATAAACTAAAAGTAAAATCGTGTAAAGTTTTGGTTTTTCAAACGGTCGTTTTGACTAGCAACACGGAGCGAAGGGAAAGTGGGGCAGAGGCTGGCTGGCTGGCGGGGACTCACTTGGTTGGCGGACGTTGAACGGAGAATACATTACTTGTGGTCACATCAAAAGTGTATTTCATTTACGGCGGAGATCCTACAGAGTGTACATATTTAAAGGAACGTAGTAGAATCAAAATGAGACCGGTTTATTAGTAGTACTGATTGAGTTTATACTCACGTAGGTTAACGCGAGCTCCTGAGTACAGACAGTGAGAAACATTACAGTAGGCTTAATGGCTAAAAATACAATTTTCTTTTTTTCCTGTTATCTACATCTGACATACGATTTTTCACTGCGATTATTTATTATCTAGGAACCTACTAAAATTTTTTTTTTTCGTATTTGGCTATATATTTTTCTTACCTTGTATTTAACTTGTTGAAACTGCGTTTACTTAAGTAATGCAGAAAAATACGTTCTCACCGTGGCACTTTAAGTTTTTGCGGACGTCGATAATTTTAATTGCACTAAAGTTTAACTTCAACCATATTACAAGTACTCTGTTGAAAATAAGCTTTCTGCAGACACAATTTTTGACTGTGCCATAACTCATTTGCACGGTGAATGGTTGACGACATACAAGATTCACTGCTTATTAATATGTGACGACCGCTCGCGAATTAGTTTCGCTCTCGAAGCCCGTGTGGGCTCGCACCGGGCCGTGTGGACATAGCGCAGATAAAACAGACCTATTTGGTTATAACAATTTTGCTTTGGTTATGGCTGGACATGTCTGTCGCAGAACCGACGGGCGTTGGAGTAGGAAGGTTCTCGAATGGAGACCACGTCTCGGGAAACGTAGTATTGGACGCCACCCTACTAGATGGACCGATGACCAGAGGAAGGTGGCCGGTGGTGGCTGGATGCAAGAAGCGGAGGACCGTGAAAGTTCGCGCAGTCTTGGAGAGGCCTATGTCCAGCAGTGGACTGCAATAGGCTGATATGAGTCTTTCCCAAAGTGGGCGATAATGCCCCCTTGTGGACGCTGGAGTCCTAGACGGTAAGGGGCCTAGAAAATATTTGGGGGGCGCTGATGTGATTTAAGGGGAGATGGGTGATTTATAACTTAAGCTACTTCATAAAGTTCCGTTATCACTGCTCTCTTTGGTAAAAAAAGTCTCTTTTAGAATATAAGTTAAATTAAACTTCAGGCGAGACTAATGAAATATGTTATTAAGGTTATAATTTAAGGTGAAAAAAAATTAGGGGCACTACAAAATAACTGATTTTCAAAGTGGACGTGGCAAAAGTAGACGAAATAAGTTTGGGAATCTGTGGGTTATAGGATGAATGGATTGATGACTAACAAGATTCACTGTTTATTAATACGTGACGATCGCTCGCGATATATTAGGGCGGCATTCATCAGACGGATCGGGGTGGGCTTGCAACTTAAAAATTCGGCTGCTTGTGTTTTGTTTTGTATGAAACATCAAGGAAATGCGTTCTGGCCCGCCTCGCTCCCGTTTTGCCGTTTCGAAAACGTATGTATTGTACATACGTTATCGCTCGAAGCCCGTGCATAGCTCAGATAAAACAGACAGTCGATTAAGGCCCAAAGCTGGCGTCAACGCAGCGTATGCATGGTTCCTTGTTATACGGAAGTGCTCCGTCGTGGTGACACGCGACCTCCTAGCTATAAACATGGCAATAATTATGTCTGGTCATTAGCCACTTTGCGATTGGATTCTTTTCTTTTCTTACTAAACGCACTGTGCATAGTGATAAAATTAAATCGGTTAATTGCCTACAAAATAATATATTCTAAAATATGATTACTATGTAAATAGTAACATTTTAATGCATGTTAATCATAGAAAATTACAAAGAAATAATGTACAATTTAAGACCCAATTAGGTTTAAGTGTCTAAACACACTATGCCGAAGGTACGCGACCGAATTTCGGCATTTTTACGCCTAAAATGCTATTTGAATTACTGACGACACATTATGCCGAAATTACGTTGCGTTATAGCGTACAGCCTAACTTCGGTCGGGCGTAAGTTCGGCGGCAACTTATTCTGTAGAGCACACATTATACGCGACCGAAATTCGGTTCGATTGCTGAAGAAGATCCGGGGGCGGGGAGCAGCGGGAGGCACTGAATACACACAAAAAGTTGCGCGACTGAATTTCTGCCGCGTAAGTTCGGCAGTTTCTTTACTCTCATAATTTGGTGAGACGGCAGTCCGACATGACCGTAGAGAGATCAGGCGCAGGGCCAACGGCTTAACGTGCTTTCCGAGGCACGGGGGTGTTAACACCACCAATTTCCTGACTCCGGAGCTGTGTCTGAGTTATTTCAAGACAGAAAAACCAGTACTAATATGCCAGTGTAATAAGATCTCAAATCGAATGCAGATGTATACATATTGATGCTCGTGACTGTACATACTATTAAAAGGGGATTCTTCTGTAAAGCGTTATATTAGTAATTATACCATATTTCATGTGAATTAGCGATATATGATAAAATACATCAGAGAAGACGCTCCAATGACAGTAGACTCCTAAAGATGTGCCCGGCTGTAGGGCTGTACACCGTCGATATCGGTCTAACAATACCAACATACGTAGATAAAAGCGTGCGTTGGTGAAAATACTAATAATTTTTAAAAACTTTCTTTTATTTTGAATGCGTAAGAAATAATCTAAGTTGAAATTCGACGACATACCTACCAGCATCTACAAGTAAGAGCATAGCTACTGAGAAACTCAAATTTAACACATCAAAGTTTAGATTGCTCCTCCGTTACCCTTGTTCTAAACAAATGAAGGACGGCTCGTAGTCGGACTAATGGGCCAGAATGAGAGTGACAATTTCATAGCTCAGCTCCTCTGGCCAGGGGAGTTATGACCTAAGTAGGTTAGACCCTTTGTTCATTCAAGCACAGAGAGCTGTTCTTAAGGAGTGCTCCTTTAAACCTCTTATTTTTACAACTTGTTCCAATACTGCCAAGTTTTAACCGTCCGTCAACTATTTATCTTGCAAAATGTCATCATGCAACACAATCTGGCGACCTTTTATGCCAACTTGTATAGACGCAGTCGAAAGCGTCTTGTAATAAAGGCGTCCTCTTTCAGTACTAGGTTCTCAAACCGCGTCTTTTGCTTCTTGGGCCCCTATCTTTACAACCACTTAAATCGCACTCTAAACTTTTACCCGTTGACCAAATACCAACTTAAGTCGAATGTAACAACCTATTTACAAAATCTGACCTACTCCGATACGGAAAATCTTGTTATTCCCCTTAGGTTATACACGCACACACACACACACACACACACACACACACACACACGCGCGCGCGCACACACACACACACACACACACACACACACATACAGACACACTTTAGATTTGTGTTTATATTATCTATCTCTCTTTTGCTTTTTTGTATCACGTACCAACGTGACTAGTTGTAATATTTCGGAATTATCTGTACTCTGAGTAGCACCGAGAGCGGAGAGTGCTGGTGCTCTGTAATACAGGTTAACCGCCTAGTTCAGACGCCAGTCTTTTCCAATCTTACGTTATTTGTAAACATATTAATAAAATTAACCAAAAACTTTTGTCATTTAGACTGTGGAGAGAAAATAAAGATTTTTATTACTATTATGGACCTTTTTTAAATGACTAAATCTTTTTAGATTTGTGAAGTCTGGATAAGCTAATCCGGACTAGCGCAAGGTCTATGATTTGAGTTCAAAGCCCATTAATGCTTTTCAGTGGGGCCCTGAGAGAAACTCCACCTAAATTTTGCACACAATAATTCATCTAAAGTCAGCCTATATAGATCCCACTGCTGGGAACAGGCCTCACCTCAACTATGAGGAGGTACGAGCCATACTCAACCACGCAGGCTCAGTGCGGATTGGTGGAGGAGTTTCTGTAAGGCAAGTGACAAACCTTACTGTCAAATGTTATCAAGCTGCTCTAGGGCCTTTGACTAGGCGTAACGACCAACAGATATTAGCCGGGACCAACTGCTTATCGTGTCTTCCGAAGCACGGAGATGCTTGTCATGGACGTCACTTAAATGGTCGATATGTTCACCCATCGAATCACGACCACGCCGTGGGTTGCTTTTGGTATCACTACCAAAGCGCTGCCGCCACTGCGTCACGAGCGCAATTCATCTGGTCTGGACTTAAATCCACAACCCCTCGCTATCCGGGCAATTTCTGTTCCCACTGAGCTACAGAGAACGTATTCCTCAACTGTGTCATCTGGTGGGAGAATCGTTTTAATTTCCAGTGCCCCAAGTTTGACTATCAATTAGTCAGTCCGCCAACATTATAATTTATTGTCCATTTTGGTAATGTAGGCTAAAAGAGGCAGTACTCCTCAGTATTCTAAGGTCTGCCTATCTCGTGCTACCTTTGAGTGGGTTTATGGTAATAATTAATCAGCCTATATCCCACTGGAGACAACATTAATAGCCTTAAAGTCATGTCGGAGGTCGTTTGGGCGACACATGACCGGAGAAGTTGGCTTCTAGCCCAACGTACTCTTGTTACTGTTTCACTAAAGCGCCCTCAGCAGTATGATAAATAGGTATAAAGGTGGTAGGTATGTATTTGAATTACATACATTCTCTATGAGCATTTTGACCACCGTTTTGGTGTAGTGGTCCGCGCTCCGGACTACAAAACCAGAGGTTGCGGGTTCGAATTCAGCAAGGGGCAAGTGTTTGTGTGATCAGCACGAGCATTCGCACCTTAGTCATTGATGTCTATCCGTTTATCCTATTTGCCATAGCACAAGCTTACGCTTAGTTTGGGGCTAGGTAAGTGGTGAGTTTGTTGAAACAATTTATGTAAAATACTGTGTGTGGCGTGCAATAAAGTGAATGTATTTATCTATCTTCTTGGGAATCGTAAAATGAAGGAGTAAGCGAGATGGAAAGACTTATGACTGAAAAAGGTACGATGTCGTTTTATAGTATTGTTTTGTGGTCTGTTTACGAGGAGTGTCCTGTGCCACTTTGCAAACTCATCAAGTGCCGGATAGATTTCGGTACCTAGTTTCGCTATTAAACATACATTTTGTTTTTATTGCCATACAACTTCCTATAAGATATATCCTGCAATGACGACAGACTGACCGTTCTCTCAGACTAAGCTAGATCTTGGCTAGTGAGAGTTGTAGTTTTAAGAAAAACCAAGAAAAAGGACATAATACATTTCCTCTTTAAAGTATAAATGCCCGTAGACAATATGCAATCAATTCTAAAGCGAGGTTCGCTATCGCTAACATAATGTATGAAATTGACATACTTAAACCATTAAAATTAAAACATCACGAGACTTTTGCATACATTGTATATTTAGACATTTTTGGCGATGGCGAAGTTCGGTGTAAAACAATTGTGATTAGCCTAAGGGCCCAGAGACGTCTTCATTCGGTATATAAAGTATAAGGTAATTTTTTTATATTTTTTTCTTGAAGTAAAGACTAAATATTAATAAATTAATTTGAGTATTTTGACTTTTTATTCAGTAGTTATTTTGTAATTAATTATTGAAAATTTAGACTTGTGACGTCATAAGCATGCCTATGACCACTTTCTCTCCCACACACCGATATTTACAAGATTGTCTTTGGAAGCAAACTTTCGCACATGCAAATAGTTACATCTTTTTCGGTTTCCGGTGCATAGGAAGCATAAATATATTAAAAAAATCTCTCAATTTTAGGTGGTATAAGTAACTATGAAGTGATTATGGACTAAAATCTCTAAATGGTCTTGAAATTACATTATGTTATTTTTAATATACATACCAATAGTATGTCTTGTCTCGTATATATATTTGTCTTTAATCGATATCTGAGAACAGAAAGCGTAGTAGTAGCGCCACACCGGTACGATTGCTAAGTAGATATAGTACGGCGCACGCCGTTGTCAAACGAGCTATCCTATATTCAATATACACTATGGAGCTATCTATAGCGCTGGCAGCGCAAGAGTTCTTGCAGTAATCACGCTAATTTTAGCGCTTCCTCGACCAGTTGTCCAGACACTTGAGCGTGGACTTTCCCCAAATAGCCGTGAATGGAAATTACACAGAGAAGTACAATGCAATAATACTACACAGCCAAGGATACACGAGGTCGGAGCACAGAACGTTATATTTGGACGGCACCAAAATAAATTTCAATCAACAAGAAAATGTAACTTTTGGGTCGAGTCATTTTAAATAAGTTTAGATCACTGCATGGGCTTTTTATCTGCGTGTATAAGATTAACATATTTTTAAAGATTATCAGAAAGAAGCAGCGGTATCATTACCGTATCGTCATTAATCATCATTGAATAATGGCGGCAGCAGTAATGATGATTTAAAAAGCCATAAGCATTCACTGGTAGTTTTATGAGCTTGTAAGATTTTAATGATAAATGTTTCAGCGGTTACACTCTAGCGCTGCCATCAGACATATCTGACTTGATATGGGTTTCCGACTAATATATTGCAAGTACCTGATCAAATTTTTATTCCTTTCCTTTACGGTGTCAGCGGCTGACGCGCAAGAAGGCAATATATACGACCGCGCTCTGAAATAATGCATTTTATTTACTTACAACACTTTCGGACGCAAAAACACACTTGTACAATTTAGTGGCAATAAAGTTTTATCTCTCTCCTGGCTTGGACGGTGGACGCTTTCTCAATGTTTCAATATTTGCGTTGTAAAACTTCACGTTTACAATTCAGAGGCTGTTAAAACCACGTCTGAATACAAGATTTTTGGCAGGAAAGCGCCCATTTCGTCCCGGAGATTTTATAAGTCCTTTAAACTTTCAGTGTGAGGGTGACCCTTTTGTTTCGAATTCAGGGTAATCTTATTTAAGTAAAGCTGCAAGACGTAACGAGGATAAAACGCCAGGCTGGGATTTAATTTTAGTATTGGCTGGAAACAAAAAGGAATTTGTGTTTAGAAAAAAGTTTTTTCAGTAACTTAACATAATTAAATCAACATGGTGGATGGCAAAGACGTTTTAAGAATTCTGTGTAAGCCGCGTGCCTAAAAATATATAAGAAGTTGCAGAGGGTTTGTTGAACTTGTTTATGAAGACTATAAAAAATATGCTTAAAGAAGACATTAGGCTAAACATAACAAACACATAACTTGTAGTTTGTTAACAATTTGGACAGTATTTTTCAAAAACTAAACGGCCAAAAGCAATAAATGTACTGAATATGCTCAGTCTACCTATGTACGTACGCACGAATGTTTGCTTTTAAAGCATTTTAAAGTTACCTGCTCTAATAGCTTTGGTAAACTTAAGGGTTATGAAGTCAAATAATAACATCGCACATTAAATTAATAGGCCAAAGTAATAAAAAATGTTTTTCACGTCAAAAATGAATGTAAGTCACGGTCGACCAGACGAAAGATAAAAAATATAAGATAAAAAAAATGTCAAAGGAGAATAAACGCTTTTATGTGTCTGAATGAATGCTACCAACAAGCATAAAAGCGCTGTCAGCGCTCCTTTTGATAAAATTATTTTATTGCATTATTTTTACGAAAAACACATTACGTTTTTTTTTATTTCGGGTTACTTTATTGATCAATTGATTTTAGTGTAATGGTGATTCATAAAAAAACACAAACACTTCGATTTAATTTCATTTAGTCATATATTTAGATAAGAGTAAGGATATAGGTATAATAGATGAACTCATACTTCCAGGGTATATTTAATTCTTGACAATTAATTCAAGCAGTGTCATTGTGGAGGTTGCAGTAAGGAACTTGCATCTCCGGAACTAGCTAAAAACTAAAAGAACCTCTAAAAATCTCACCTATAAACTTGGGTTCTCAGTTCAAATGCAGAACACGTAATAATCTACCTCAACATTAATACAGAATCTGCGACACAAGTTATCAAAAATCCGGCCAAATGCGAGTCGGACTCGCGCACGAAGGGTTCTGTACCTAGACAACGTTAGACACTATATTATGTTTTTTAGTTCAAGTAAATATAGAAACATCTTTGTATTTTTATTTTATATTTTATTTTTAAAGTTAATGTACAACTTATTATTCTGCAAATATTTCAAGCGTCTGTGTTGCCCTTATTAATATCGACCAAAAACCGGCAAAAAAAAAACGCGGTCGTTATACATGGGAGCCCCATTTAAATACATTTAATATTTTGATATTTATTTATTTCGTAAAAACTTGCAAAATAATGGCTTAAGTTATAAAATTTATATATTTATTTTAATGTTTATATACATATTGATATTCTCAAGCATCTACGGAATCGTCCAACGCATTAAAAGAAGAGTGATCTCTTTATCTACCGAGACATGCTTTGGCAGTTTTTGAACTTACAACGTCAATGCTGCGGTGCTGTTAACCAGTTTACACACTCAAAAAAACTCACTAAATATGTCAAAATGCTTCCATGATTTGTTTTAAAACATGATTTAAGGAATTTCAGAAATAGCATTATTCAGATTATTATTTTTTACAAAATATTTTTTGAAATCTTCGTACCATTCTTAATTATTTGCTCAGCCTCTCGTATACTGAAATTTTGAGTAATACTAAACTGAGAACTACTGGATGACTTTTTTTACCGTCAGGAAAATAATTGTGTGAGATAGGTAAATGATATAGGTGACGATGGCGTCATCAGGTAAAAAAAAAGAATTTATTTTTTGTAAATTACTACGCACCTAACCATCTAATTGTAAGTTAATTTTGACTTTTATAACATTTAAAAAAGCATATTGGAAAAATAATATAAAAAATACGAAACTGACCAAAACTCAAACGCATACCCTACTCCGAACGCGCTAAACCTCAATGAATCCGCCCGAATTTGTGACTGAAATTCGGGCGGATTCATTCATTCTTCTCTTTTTTTTAAAACTGATGACGCCATCGTCACCTATATCATTTACCTATCTCACACAATTATTTCCTGACGGTAAAAAAGTCATCCAGTATATTATCAGCAAGCAACTAAATAAATTTAGTTTTCTCCTGCAATTAAGATAGTCGTAAAAGTGTACTATTAAATTGCAATAATATGTTACACAACCAAACAATACTCTCTATTCTTGCATTCAAAGTTATAAGTGCAGAATTATTATGAAGCGTTCTTAATTATATGCACAAAACTGTATATATCTATGACTAGTAAATGCCTTTTACTCTTTTATTGAAATTATCCAGGTCATACTGCTTGGGGAACACTTCAGGCGCAACGAATTGCACTCTCTAGCCGTAGATACGCAAGAGGAACGTATTTCAAAACGTTTGGTGCGAATCGGTGGTATGTCAACTACTCAAGGGTGGAGATCCGGTCTACGTTTTGTGTCCTAGCACTAATAGGTATAGTAAAACAAGGCTGGTGGAATCAATTTATGCAATTCCTTCGTACAGTACTACAAGGTAGCCTGTCTGTAGAACGCTAAAAGGCACGCCAGCCTACGCGTCTGAACATTTTCAGCATCATCTCTCAAATCCTGCTAAGTCCCGTATTATAAAAACACCGCGTTCCAACAACACACTAAATCGCGTGGAATTTGCACCAAACATAAAACTGTTTACAACGAAAAACTCCCGCCCTTGTGACGTGGCGCGGTGACATTGCGCACGCGCCGCCAGCCTCGCAGCTGTCGTCGGCTATTTGCGTCGGGTTCCGCAGACTCTGCGCTGACGGTTTAATAAGATCACGGTTCACCTGAAGGCTGGCCGAAGAACACCTGTTAATCCAGTACTGTCAACGTCTTGTCAGCTTTGCGACATACAAGTCTAAAAAATGGGTCACAGTTTATTTAGGCACCTGTAGTTTTTTTTTTTAAATTGACACAAGCGGCACGCCCGGCTCCGCATGGAGAGAAGTTGGAATCGGTATAGTAAAGCTCTCCTTGAAAGATATAAATACTCGTATATGTCATCGCGGACGCGGACTTTTAAGGTTTAAGGTAAGTAGTAGTAACTATCCTATCATACATTATTTAGTTATATCTCAAGCGGATTAGGCGGATAAAAGCTTGATTTTTTTCGTCTTAAAACCATTACAAATTATTATTATCTTGCATCTTTCTTAGAAACCACTTCATTGATAGACGAAAACTGCATGAAAATCCGTTTACTAGTTATTGAGATCTTCGCAAATATAATTTCTAAATAGACATTACCGGAAGCGAAACTATGTTTTATAATATTTCATGTAGTGATTTTAGTACAAAACCCTAGTGAGAGCTTCGTCTACATTGTCAAATGTTTTTTCACCTCTTCTTGGTTTGAAGATTTAAGAAGTATCATCAGGAAACAGGAGGAGCTATCTCACAGGAGTCTTTGAATTAGAAAACGAAGGTCATTATTGTACATCAAAAATAGCATAGGTCCCAATATTGACCCCTGGGGCACTCCTATTTTAAGAGAGGTACCAGAGTAGGTACTCGTAATACCATTTACGTTTACTGTTTGTAATCTGTCTGAGAGGATGTTCTTTCTAGCCTAATAATTTTGGTAATCAACACAATCAAATGCCTTCCACAAATCACAGTTACACTAATCGCATCTTAACTGTCTAAATAAACATCTAAGGTATTTGGATTAATTTCTGTAGTCCAAAAGTCGAATCATCAATTGATCTACATTAACAACCACCAATCACATCATCTGACCACCTCGTACACACGGCCGCTCGACAGACTACTCCCTTTGACCTTGAGACCGCCTCTATTCTCTACGTAATAAAAGCTGTTTTCGTATGAGTAAATTAAATGGGTAACCTGACGTGCCGGCCGACTGTACATTTTTTCTTCGACCGCGTGTTATTTGCGGCGCGTGAGTGACGTTGTCTCCTGTCACTCACCATCTTCGTCACATTCACGATTTAATTTTCGTCGCGGGGACGGTCGACGCGCAGGCGCCGATTGTGAACTCGACACGCGATAAATTTATCGTGTTAGATCTGAATTTATAGATCAATTTGTACGAAAAAATATGGGTAATCCACAGTTTCATCTTTTATATTCATAATTAAACTGTCCTGTTTCAAGTGCATTTGAGGGATACTTCTGCTTGTAATAAGAAAAAATACCTACAATTATTTTCATTTAAAAGATTACGCTTTTTCATCAAGAAGATAATTTTACTATTAAGGTAATGCAATTTTACCTACACGATGAGTTTTTTTTTTGTTTTCTCATTATTACATTAAGATTGTACTCCTCCTGACCCATCGTCTCTAAACGCCAATCAATATTTGGCTTGATTTAAACTACTGACTGAATATTAATAAAAAAGGAAACTAAATTAAATTGTTCGAGTCGTAAAAAAATAAATTGTGATAAAATAAAGTCGTTAATATCAAGCTACAAGAAAATAAGAAAGTAAAAGAGATTTCGGGTACAGGGTAAATTCGTAAATAGCTTGTGACATTCGAGTCGTTTTGCAAAGTGTGGTGTCACGGGGAACAATTAGGGTATAATGAAGTTATCCCCCCACCTCCCGCCTCGTCGGGCCAATCTCGGTTAACATATGACGGTCCCACTTGATATACGAGGGCCATGACGGTTTTCTTCGGGAACATTTTTCATTCACCTTGGTACAGTTTCATCGGGACACTCCAGGGTTCCGTATCATAAAAACTACTTGTGTAGGTTATAAAGTTGGCCTCATTTTTGCAGAGATTTTCCTTATATGTCTCACTTGACTTTCATATTGTCCTTTGCAATAAATTCCGAATAAGTTTTGATAGCTAATGGGTACACAAGGTAGAAAATGGTAGATGTATGTATGTATATGACTTACAAAAAATGTTTGAATGTGAACGAGTAGTAAAAAGATTTGGATTTTTACACAGGATTCTTCTATCTAGTGTTGTTTTTTCAAGTTTAATTTTTCAAACATAAGTTGTTATAATAATGACTCCTAAAACATAACTTTTTATAATACTAAGGCATCCTAAGTTAAATGTCAATAACTCAGTTCAACAAACTTTTATGATTTTACACACATTTCCCTAAAATTAATCTGCAAATAATCCGAAATATTGCAATTTGAAAACAATCAAGTTATGATTGTTTTCAAATTGCAATATTTCAATTTTCAGGAAGGTTATAATAGCTTTTAAACAAACGTCAGGTAAGAAATTATAGCCATAATTTTTTATGAGTAATGGGCTGACTCTTGATCTGCATCTTATCCCTAGGCCAAAGATAAGTCTACGATGGAGCGAGCTTGTCAGGAGAAGCCTATTTACACGCACCTTAAAAAATTTCGGGCTATACGCACTCGGAAAAACAGATGCATGCAGGTAAGAGTATCTGTCATTACTACTCGTATTTATTAATAATTAATATTAATACTTATGTTACATTACTGGGAATTGAAATTGCAACACCTTTAATTAAGTGACCCTGCTGGCCTTTACAATATTACACTACGGAACACTAATACGGAACCCTCGCACGTGTCATGTTTCTCTTAACTCAATATAACAAATAATATTTCCCTCGCAGTACGTCTCAATTCCACTCGGGTTTGGGCACTTCTTCAATTCAATTCTCATAATAGCGCATCATATTTTTCTTTGGAAAGAATATACAAAGCGTTTCGATTCTCTAGCTAGACGTCACTTTGTGCGTATCATTTTCTGTCCTCAAAGCTTTGGCCTAGGCAATCTAAGCAATATGCGAAAACGATAAAGTTGCCTTGGGATTGTGTTTGAACTAGCTATATCATTATGCGGAGACAGCTCTAACATCTACAGGTGTCTGACTATTTTAGAATTCCAAATAAGAACCTTCTTAGATTTGTCCCGAGCAAATATTATATTAGGAATCGCTGTCGTAGCATTATATCCTCTTAGACCCTAGTTCACCAATTGACCGTTTATTTGACAGAATTTCCATACAAAATATGTTAAATATGCCCGGCTGAATAAAAATTCAACATGTGTTATTTAAAATTAAACATGTGTTGGTGAACTCCAGCCTTACCTAGGCATTTGATTCATAGACAGCTGATAAAAAATTGACTATTTAGGGTTCCGTACCCAAAGGGTAAAAACGGGACCCGTCGACTGACTAACGTCCTCCGTAGCTCAGTTGGTAAGAGCATTCGCCCGGATAGCGAAGGGGCGTGGGTTCGAGTCCCACCGGATGACACAGTCGATTAATTTTTGTGAGCGAAATTCAAACTAAGAATCCGCTGTCCGTCTGTCTGTATGCCTATTATCAGACTGTATCTCATGAACCGTGATAGCTAGATAATATGTAGTTTTCACAAGTGTTGTATTTATGTTGCCGCTATATCAACAAATCCTAAAACAAAACAAAAATATAAATGTGAGACTTTTATACAAAAAAACGCGATTTTTATTCCGTTTTGAAAACTAAATTTAAAGGGTATAATTAGTATATAATACTGTATACGGAACGGAATACTGTATACTGTATACTGTAGTACGGAACCCTTCGTGCGCGAATCTGACTAGCACTTGGCCGGTTAAAGTGTTATTTTGAAACATTAATAAATTCCGGCAGCCGCTTTTCATACGCTTAATTATAATTAATATTTAGATGTTTCTTATGTTTTCACGTACAAAATACAAAAGACAAGATGAAAGGGTTTCGTGGTAGAAGCCAAACTCATCAAAGAAAGTGACGTAGCGCCTCAAATTCAGGCGAAAGGCTGCGATGAGCGCATGGGAACACATTAAAAATATGTATACGAGGAAGGTTTATTTCTGATACTGCAGCAATGTAACCACCATTCTTTCCTAGCACCGCAACTTTTTTTTAGCTATGATTTTCAGTATAAGTAAGTTTGTACCTATAGTATAAACTATACAAAAAAATCTTATACTAAAAGCCATTGAGTAAAATAGAGAAATAATGATCATTTTCTTTATAAAGTTAACCAGGACTCAAAAGTGATAATATATACTTAATTACTTGGACTATAATTAAGATTTTTGGTATTAAGCGAAGGACTTAGAAAGCTTATTTTTATTTTCCATTAGTCATATTTTGTATTTTTTATTTATTTATTCAGGCTTATGCACAACTTAAAATTTTGTAAAAAGGCCGCCTTTAAAAACGCCAAATGACGACCGTCTTGGTGTAGTCGTTCGCGCACCGGACTTCTAAACCAGGCGGTTGTGGGGTCGGATCCCGGAAGGGGCAAATGTTTGTGTGATGAGCGCGAGCATTTTTACCTGAGTCAGGGATATAAGTTTAAATTAGAAACCAAAAATTCGCACACAGGTAGGATTTGAACCTACGACCTAACCGGGCCAACGCTCTTACCAACTGAGCTACTGTGCAGTTCATCCAACCGTGTGAAATTCTTGCTCTCTTTTGTCTTACGTCATTGTGTGACGGCAGCGACATCTACCCGGGCTGCATTGCAACAGCAGCGGGCCAAGTAGTTATTCTTTACAGAATAATTTCAACATGAATTTAAACTTATATAAATCAGAAAAACATTGTGAGTGTTAAAAAATATTAAGTCATGGATGTTTATATGTATTTAAGTATTTCTATCCGTTATCCTAGTCACCATAGCACAAGCTCACGCTTAGATTGGGGCTAGGTAATTGGTGTGTTTGTTGAAACAATTTATTATTAAACAATTTATTATAATTAGAAGTCTAGTCATCAGTCCACTAAAAATGTAACAGTCGCCGTTCTGAATCTTAGTTTTTAGGTATCGTCAATCTAAAAAACTAAAATTATAATTCCTAGTCTGCTTTAGGTATTGTAGTCTTGATCCGATCAGAAATATGATTTTGTGCTTCGGTGAGCACGTTAGGCTATCTGTACGATCAAATCGTGTCAACGCTTAGGACAGCTTAGCTGAGATAGTTTGGTACCGACACGTTGTAGATTTATTTACCTATAAATAGCACGATAAAGGGTTTTGCAGAAACAGCAAAATGTTTGGAAATCTCGAAATGATTTGGAAACAAAACCGGCACAAATAATATTTTTTATAAATACCCGGGCTGGGCGATTCGGACTCGCGCAATCAGAGATTCCGCACAAACTAAGTTCTAATATTTTTTCTATGATGCAACCACAAACGTTGGGTTTTCTGTTTTTTCCCTTTATTTCGGTTTAAAAATCTTCATTTCCCAAAAAACATAGTTCACTTACATGAGATTTTTAATCATTAAAACAATTTAACGGTCATACTAATGACGAACGAAGCATGCCTTAAATAAAACTAAAATTCAACTAAGTAGTTAAAACATATTTTATTTAACAATTAAGTAAGGTATCTATGATGCTGAATCAAGTTCTCAAGTCCGTTTTGGAAAATATTGGCCCTATTTTTGCTGTTAGATCTGCCTTCTTGCAAAATTTCATGCTTCTAGGTCCTTCCGTCGAGAAGTACCTTCCCTATAGGTTTTGATTCCCCTGCGAAAAGTGAGAAACTAAAGCTAAATCAACGCAGTGATTTAGAAGTTTTATTATTTTAAAGATTTAAGAGTAAACAAACCAAAGGATTTGTTTTAATTTCAATTTGATATCTCCACGCGTTACTGAAACAAAAGGACCTTGACACGCAAACGAACAGAGATTTGTCTTACAGCGGTACAGAACCCTAAAAATATGAAACGAAATGGATGACTTTATTTTACTTTTTATTTTGAGAAAAAATTACGAAACCGTTGCAATATATTTTGCTTTTCCTACAATAGTGATTGTTTATATCTCACACCCTTCGGGTTGCGTCTGGTCCCAGGTGTCCTACTCCAGTTGACGATGTCTGATTTTTCGAGTCTAGCCATCCTGCTCGTTTGAGTTTTCATTCTGGCGTGAGTGACAGGGACGGTTACAGTGCAAACTAGTCCGTAGTTCGGCAACCGGAGTAAGGCCGCAAAGCCGGACGTAGGGCGCCGGTGTCCCGGGTCGGTTCCTCCGGTCCGGACCGCGGGCCTCGGTTTCCCATGAAGGTTCGTGACAAGACGGAAGCCTGTCGCTTATTCGGACACTGTACGGCTGCCACAAAGTTTTTTGTTTATTCGATTACAGTGGGTAACGATGCGTGGAAAATAATAATAATGTCCTCCTAGCCGAATTTCGACTACAACGACTAATCTTTTTAAGCCTACTGCGCTGGAGATATTATTGTGAACAAGTGTGTGCGCAAAACACAGATGCACTCTCTGTTCCCTTAATCTCATAATTCGATGACACGGCAGTCCGACATGACCGGAGAGAGATCAGGTGCAGGAAATCAAAAGATGCGGAAAATACACTTGGCAATATATTAAGGTTTTTTGTGTTATGTGTAACTTAGCAATACAATATTCGATGATTCCAGATGTGCATCAAAGTAATGAAAATCATGAACTTGAAAATAATTGCCAGTACGCAATCAAATTCAGGAAACCACGAATAAAACGAGACCATCTATCGAAAAAACCAAGAAAGTCGTTGTGTGTGTTTTATTCCACTAAATTACTACGATGATTACGACCCTTAGTCATGAGGTATATGACTATAAAAATTATTGTGCCGTTGCACTATTCAAAGGCATTTTAATTCGGCCATACGTCAGCTTACTGCACTTTGACCTTGAGACGGCCTCTATACTCTACGTAACAAAAGCTACTTTCGTAGTTCATAGAGTAACCAGATGTGTTGCCGACTGTATCCACATAAATAAACTGTCGTCTCTGTGTAACGTCATGCAAATTCCCCTTTACTCGGCCACACTAAATTAATACTCTTTGTTTTCTCACGCCGAGTGCGCTCTCTACATTTTTGTGTTCTGTCTTGGGCGCGGAAAGTTTGCTGCGATTTGAATACAATTACGCGATTTCCAGCTGCTGTGAATTTTCAACTCTGTTTCTGAAATTCATTTTTACATTGTGTTCAGCGGTAGCAGTTTGTTTTGTGCTAACTTTTTATGTAACTTAATTGGGCGGTTGAATCAAATTTTCATTAAATGCGCAGTTTTCCTGAAGGTTTTGTCAAGGCGTTATCAGCAGAAGTCGTGAGATGGCGCTTTGTAATACATATTTGTTTTTATACTTCAAGCAAGTTTTTTTGCAAGATTTTACGAAATGCATTTAAAAATATTGATTTCGATGAAATTTTGTGAGCGATATTTGAAAACATTTTTTTTAGCTCATGATTAATTTGCCAGAGTGGCAAGCACCATCTTACTGGCGCTTTATCAAATTTGATTACTAGAGAAGTCATAGCCTATTGCATAAACCAATTTGGTAAATGTGTAGTCAAAATAATAATAAGATTTAATGAAAAATATCTCGCGGATTATAAAATCCATAGTGATGAAACCTATCGGAATGGTCTTTTTACAAGTAAAAATATTTCAAGTACTGAAAACAAATAAATGTCGGGTCGTATCAGGAGGTCAAGAGAAGAGCAGAAAGCAGACAGGAATGGAAAGAACTCCACCGACAAGAGCCTAGCTCTTAAATTGGATGATGATGACTAAAAACAAAATGCATAGTTTTCATCACATTAAGCATCACAGATTATGTATCTCACCTCACGTGCGTGAGCAAATCCATATAACACTAAAAACGCCCGTAGATAGAAATTCGTCGGCATATCGCAAACTTTCTTTTTATAGACGTAATGGAATTCGGGAAATGTATTGCGCGGCTGGCCTACTTAACCGCGAAAACTTTTCTTTGTCAATATTGGCGAAATAAGTTCAAACACTGACAAAATACGTTCAAATACAACAGATTGGGTAATAATAGAAAAAAAATTCGGTGACTGTTGTTTCAAAATAATGAAATAAACCTATTCGTTTACCAGTCGGTAAATAAATTATTTCGTCACAACTGTGCTAATCTTATGTGGGTGCAATCAAAAACGAAAGTAGTCGAGTAATAAAATACCAAGTACGTGAAAATGGGTAATAAAATGCCAAAAAAAACTGCCTCACATAAGTTAAGTATTTGTGTCAACTGCCTATAAGTGACGACTAATATACTGTCACCAAATATGGCTACAGCATTGTTTTACTCTAAATTAAGCTAGATTAATTTCGCTGCTCATATCAAATGCGATCTTAATGACATTGCAAGTATGATACTTAAGAATTAAATTATTAATGATAATAATCATTTCTTTATTCATTGTTAACCAAACTTGTCTTGCTGACTTTCCCTATCAAACCAAGAATTGGTGCAAGTAAGTACAATCAATTACTTATAGACTTTTATCAAAGTCTATTCATACATAGAAAATGAATGACCTCATTATAGATAGATAGATACTCTTTTTTGCACACCACACACAGTATCAATTTACATAAATGTTCATAGAGAATGGTACAATTTAGGCGGTCTTATTGCTAAAGCAATCTCTTCCAGACAACCTTCGGGTAGAGGACAGTCCAAAATTGTATTGGGTCGGCGGTGATAACTATCAAAATAAAGGGAAAGAATTTAAAAGAAAGACACGATATAAGCATACATTTACATAAATTACTAAGGCTTTTAAATGTTAATAATACTAATAAATATTCTGAGTACATAAACATACAATAATTACTAGATTATATTAGAATACTTATCTTCTAATTAGACATCATACGAAATAGCAAAAGTATTTCACAATAAAAATGTACAGTTTCTCTAAAAGCGCTCTATTCCAGACAACCTCCACGTAGAAGGAAAAATTTTCTCATAAAAGCAAAAGACATGTCGTCCGTAGCAGTTCACAGGACACAATCTTAAAATATGAAATGCTATCTATTCTTTTGACACCCTCCTTTGTAAGACATTGCGATCGTATTTCATTTCTAACTAATATAGCCCTGAGAGTCAAACGGTTGGGATTTCGCCACAAACTTAATTTTAGTTCGTTTGTGGTGGGAGTACCGACCCACCATCTTTGCAACCCTTATGAAAAAGGATTTCTGGCCGCAGGGAGTCGTGTTTCCGAAGTTCCAAGAATGGGTGCCAGCTGATTCCGCGCGCACCGCTATATACAAGTCGGTGACGCCTGATCTACTTTTTACCCGACTGCGTAAGGAGGGTTATGTTTTTTTTCCGAGTGTATGTATGTATGCCCTACAGCCCAAACGGCTGGACAGTTTTTGACATATAATATGTCATTTAATTTGTCAAAATTGTGAGAGTGACATCTATACATATAGTAAAACTGTAAAACCGAAGCGTCTGTACATTAAGTATTTTTACCAAAAACTAATTGAGGGTGATGTTAAAATAGTAAGAGAATAGGAATCTACAACTTTTAATTTTTTTGTCTGTTTGTCTGTTTATCTGTTTGTCTGTTTGTACACCCTAATCTCCGGAACTACTGAACGGATTTGAATTAAACTTTTTTTATTGTGTAGCTATTAAGTCTGGGCAAACACTAGGCTATAACTTATTTTGAAGGTCGGAGTACCTGACGTGGAACCTTAGCAGTACACTTAAACTAAGAGAGATAGGAAAGCACCGCCTTAAGAAAAGTTAATAAGCGTGATAAGCATTTTCTATTGACGCACAAAAATTGAAGGTCTGTAGTAACTGATATGAAACTATAGCAGCTCAGCTTAACTATAAGAGATATGAATAGAGCGCCTGAGGGAACATTGTTCAGCGTGAGGAGCACTTTCTATTGACGTACACAAATTGAAGGTCTGGAGCAACTGATACAGAACCCTAGCAGCTCAGCTCAACTATAAGAGATATAAATAGAGCGCCTTAGGAAATATTGTTCAGCGTGATAAGCATTTTCTATTGACGTACACAAATTGAAGGTCTGAAGCTTACGCTTTATATGCTTTATTACTTTAAACTGATATTCAAACTCCCAAGGTAATACTACTGTCTCTAAGTTACGATCTGGTGACGGAAACCTGGAGAAATCGAGAGAATCCTTCAGATTTTATAAGCATATATACCATATATGCTACAGCATTCATTTAGGTATTTAAGAGTTTACATTCAGGAGTCAAAATTTGATGGTGCTGACCTTAACGCTAAGTAGTTCGCGGATACTTTCACCACAGATGGTTTGTCGAAATTTTGTTGAATTACTGTATTATTAATGAAAGATCAAAGTGAATTGGCACTATTTTTTTTACTACTTATCACTAACTAACGGAAATTGAACTTCGAGTATAAGAATAGTCTTACTTACTTTACGTTTTGGGAGAAAGGGTAGGTAGGCCTTTGCCCTGCAGTGGGACACGACAGGCTCCTAATTATAATAACTTTAAGATAGTAGTAACTTACAAACCGACTTTTGAGTAGGCTAGGGTCACAATAAATAAATGCTAAACCGCATTCATCTATTGGGGTAGGGAGGTTTGAGTCTAACTTTTTTCTGAACCCTAAAACTAAAGTGACCTACTTATATTCTTTACAAACGATTAAAACTGACTTTAAAAAGTAAACATAAAAGGTAAAAAAAATCCTTTACACTTTTACTAAGAAAGATATACGCCAAAATTTAGTTTTAGAGTCGGTGTCACTGCCATGCGAAATTTTCTTACCAGAGGAGGATGGCGAAGTGATAGTAACCTATCTAAAAAAGAATGCCTATTGACCTTGATTTTTCATTCCTTTCTTTTTCTTACGACATGGTAGACTAAGAGATCATGATAGCTAGATGGCGCCCGGAGTGTAAAATATTTTGTATCATCGAGTCCACGCGTACGAAGTCGCGGGCAACAGCTAGTAGGCTATATACGTTTAAAAAATGGCGCACGCAAATGTAAATAAAGGGGTGAGGGGGGAATGATTTTTTCCTTAACCATAGCAATATGAGTATCAAGTAAAAGCCAGTGAAAAGACCATTTCAAAAATCGGGTCGGGTGTTTTTTTTAATTATGTTTGCTTGTTTATGTACATAAGAAAACAAAATAATATAATTTTATGTAACAGTTATTATGTTAGTTTATAAGGTATTTGTATGTAGGCCAAAATTGATTGTAATTTGTAAGATGCCTGAAATAAAAGATTATTATTATAGTCGTCGCGCTCGCTCGCACTTTTATACTAGCTTGTCTCCTAACGTGAACCATCAACAAGTTGGCGACAATTGCGCACAATGGCCGACGTGATTAGCGGAGATTTGTCCAATAACTGACGAATGGGTCCAGTCAGAGCATTTTCTCGCGCAGACACATAACTCAGCCAATACTTTTATGATGCACCTGATTACTCTGTTAAATACGTTTCCGTAGAAAAACATCCACTACAGGACGATAGTATCTTAGGCTTCCCCTAAGCAAGGACCAATCCTACGCAATACTTACTTATCCAGGGGCCTCACACGATCTTCATCAGATCATGAAAGTTTTTTAATTTTCGTGACTTTTTCCATTTTGTGGCGGCAGATTGATGAGCTTACGTGTGGGCACAGCCACCACACTTTATCGTAGAGCGATTTTTTAAACAAAGCTCGATCTTGTTATAGTCCGACGCAAGACGTGCAGGGGCTAAAAAAGCGCCAATCGCCCGCGACTATAATATGAAATCCCCGTCCCCGCTGACATCTAGCATGCCTCGTCTTCTGCACTTCTGGCTAGTGCAAGAAGGTCTTGCAAGCACTTGTTGGGCTATAGTCGCAACCTAAACACCCAAAAATAAACGGCTTTCAATATTCGTAAGTCGCACATACGTTTTTGTAGCGCGTTTGCGAATTTTGCAGAACCGAACACATACAGTTTCGCGGCCATCATTAGGAAAAAACAGGCATCCCTGATGTTCAGAGTGCGTGGCAGCTCCAACAGTGTCCTGGAAGTCATTGCTGGTCGACCAAGTATTTGTCCCTTAATGCGGCACATGAGCCAAAATACGTGCACAAATTAGTGATTAAGTACTAACATAGTTTGTAAATACTTTTGTAACACTAACCCTATTTGGATCTGAAATAAATAAATTATTATATTATAATTATAAGTAACAGCTGTTTCTCCGCGGGAGTGGTCAAGGGCTTTGGGCTCGGCATCTGTCACCGCGCAGAGCTACCGCGTCACGTATACGTGACGCGGCAGTAGCGGTGGGCGATTATTTGAAAAAATAATAATCGAATAAATCGATAATCAACCATTCTAGCTATTGAATGTCGATTTAGTAATTCGTAAAAAAAATAATCGAATAATAAAAGAAACTCGAATGATAATCTATACCAGGGCCCACCTTCGGTGCATTCGATCGAATTGCCGCGACTGTGCGCACAGGACAGGCAGCGACCGAATGATTAATCGACGCAACGAATGACGATTCATTCGTTAGGAGTTAGTAGTAGGTACGGCCTGCGCACCGCGCGCTCCGGTATTGCCAGCCGCATAATCGAAGAATAATCGAATGACTGCGGTTGCTTATCGAATACATTCGATTACAGAGACCATTCGAATAATTCGATTAATTTAGTAATAATCGCCCATCGCTACGCGGCAGCTCCTAGGCCTAGGCCTTTTATACTACGCGAAATTTAGACAGTCTTACAGACTTACAGGCTAACTCTTATTACACTACGCTGAGTTTTAGTAAGACTGTCTGAATATCGCGTAGTGTAATAATTAATTGCGCGCGCGCCGAAACGACGCGCCTAATTTGTTGAAGATTAAAACACGAGTTCAAAAATAAGTGGGCGCCCGGCGGACCGATAAATAATGCCCAGAAACAATTTTCTCCGGTTTGATTAATCTGTATAGACTTCAAAGAAACATCTTTAAAGGGAAACTGGTAAAGCTCACTTACTGTCAGGGAAAGACTTCGCGGCCGGTTTTCATTGTCTGGATAGTTGGCTGTTTGATATTACGCAATCACTTTTCATTTTCCGGTTTTTCAAAGGCTTGCCTTAGCGATGAACTTGAAGTTATAATGTCCTCCTAGCCGGATTTCGACTAGGGCGGCCTATCTCAACAGAGATTAGCCAACTGCGCGGGACATATTAAAGTATTTTATCTGTTATCTTTCTACGGTCATGTATTGTCACATGACCGTAGAAAGATCAGGCGCAGGACTAACCGCTTAACGTGCTTTACGAGGCACGGGGGTGTTAACCACCAACTTCCTAACTCCGGAGCTGTGTCTGAGTAATTACAAGACAGAACAACCCAAACACTCTCGGCCCGACCCGGGATTTGAACCCGGGACCTCGTGGATAGTACCCAGCGTGCTGACCACTAGACCAACGAGGCAGTCAACTAGAAGTATAATGGGTGGGACAATCTCACAGATTGATGAACAATTTTATCAAAGTCAAATGTATCAATCTACACAATTTGTCTGACAAGATCTTGACAAAAAGCTGAGCACTGATTGCTTCCATTTGAACGGCTTGCAAGAAATAAACTCATACGAACGTCAGACGGGCCGAACGAAAAAATCGTAGCTCGATAAGCTGGGCAGAGGGCTCGTTAGCGTTTTTCTTAGTGATATAACCATTTCAGAAGGTGCTTCACAAAGTCAAATTTGCCGCTTCACTGAATCCGAGCCTCGGGCACCTTTCCCGAATGAATTCAAACGGCTGAAGTAAAGACGGAACGGCTAAGTGAGCTCGAACCCGCGGGACCTTTTTAGGGTCCGTAATCCTGACAAGGAACCCTTATAGTTTCGTCATGTCCGTCTGTCTGTCTGTCTGTGCGAGGTTTTTCATAGATACCGTTAGTACTAGAAAGCTGTAAGGTGTATATTACGCCGAATAAAATTTCGGAAAATATTTTGTTAGGGTAGCTCCACAACATGTGAAGTGTGGTTGTTTTTTTTTTTCCTCGACTGAGAACCCACACGATGGGTCTACCCCATGTGCGTAGGTCTTTTAAAATGAACCGGGGGTTACTAAAACAATTTTTCGATTTATTTCTCCATTTACGAAATATTTAAATTTAAAGTGCTGCTGACCTAAAAATTCTGAAAAAAATCATGATTATCGTGCATTTCTTTAAAGGAAAACTATAGCGGTTATGATAACTTTATTAGTATAGCAGTAGTATTCGTAGAACTTGTGTGTTGGATAATTTTGTACCAAATACCTTAGAATGAATTCTTTAAAGTGACTAAGATAATGGTACGAAAGCCTTCGTGCGCGAGTTCTCTTACTTGGAGGATTTTTGGTGTACGGAACCTGCAGGTCACGTCGTTCCACTATTAACTTATTGTTTAGTGTGTACTCCCCACTGAATCAAGAACACGATGTAAGTCCACCGGATGTTTACGAGATATAATTATATGCGGAGCGACGACGAGCGAATGGCAAATATACATTGTATTTTATAAATAAACTGAGCTCGGGGAAAGGACTGGGCGACTTTTTGCCGTCGCGGTGTCCAGACCAAGCGAAGATTGCATGATAACGGTCGACGCGAGACAAACCCTATTTAATTTTGTGTTCCCGTCAAAGTAATCTCCACTAATCTATCTCATTCCAGCTAACGTCGGTGCCATCATTCCTTCATTGGAGCGACCGAACGGCAGACGTATACGATTACTTTTATATCAAGACCCTTTGCGGTTGTTTGTATCAAATGTCTCGCAATAAAACGGTTTTAGAAACGTAGAGCTGTAATAATAAATTTACACCAAAAAAAGGTTTTGTTTTTTTTGCGTCGTCGCTGAGAGAATTCAAATAGCCGTTTTGGCTCAGTATTTGTACACAAAGCGTTGTAATGTTAGCGGTTGGCGTCCGACCGTAACGCGGTGGCACGCATGTGCCCAGAAATCCTTTAATCTGTCGTCCCATAAAGGAAAAAACAAGCGATAAAAGTCGGCGGCGACGCGGAAGGAGCATATTGCCGCGTTATTGCGTCCTTACGCCTCGCGTCCAACGCCAGTGCCTCACGCCTTACGCCTTGCCTCACGATAAGGCAAAGACTCGGTGGCGCCGCCCTACCGGCCAATTAAAGTACGATCGGCAGATAATGCCGTCTTTGCTTTACCGCCGCACAATTTATTACAGTCCCGAACAATGCCAACTATTTATCTATACGATTCTGTACTCTCGAAATGTATTCAGTTGTTGGGGATTACATACAATGATAGTTATCCAATTTGGGCTGGTAATCTATTATGATATTATCCAACGACTGAAATAGATACATGAATAAAGATCTGAATGCCCTAACTTTGTTCTCGAAATTCTATTACTATGGGTGTTTCTCTCTTTAAAGGAAACAACCATGTAGTCTGATTTAATGAATTCTTATATTTCAAAGAAAGTAAGTACTAGCCATGGTACTAGTATTTATGATTTTAGAAGAATACTGACATATCGTGAGTTAATATGTTACTACCGCCATTAATTAGCGGGTTGTGTCAGGATAAATCTGAACACTACATTATCTATTTATAAACCGAATCTTCTTTTGGTGCCGATTCCTTTTCTCAGATGATATGTATAATTACTACCATTATTTGGTATGGTTTAATTCCCAATGTTTCAAAGATCATGTTTCATGTCAGATTAAAGTAACCCTTTTTTTTCCGCGGAGGAAATGCGTTACGCATACCTGGTGCCCTGGGCATGGCAGCAGGTTATGTGAGACTCCTTGGCAAATGGCCAAGTATACCCACTAAAACCTCCGCGTCGCGTCGAGCCGTGTCTCGTTGTCGAGATGCTTAGAAGTGAGGAAGCATGGAAAGCGGTAGCCGCTTTTTGTGAGAATGTCTTCACGCAGAAAGAGGCCGCGGAACGGGTCAGGGAGAACGATGCCCAAGCTGACCCACTCCGGCGCAAACGGCTCGGAGCAAGGCGGCGGCGTTATGAGCCTTCAAGTGGACCTAGTGGCGATGGGGGTGGGGATCCTCGTCTGTCACATCGCACGAGTCCACAAGACGGAACGGATGCCACATTAGATACGAGGCTTCCGCCGGGTGCCATACCCGGGAGGTACGACCAACCGCAGATTAAAGTAACCCTGCAATAACCAAACCAAGCTAGAAATCGCCTTATGTTAAAAACTATAGCACTAGTACCTATCTTATTTGTATGCTCGTCTGCCCTAAGACTTTTTGATCCAAGTCATTGAAGTTTGTGATTTAACGGTTACATTGCAACACAAACTTTTTTAGAGTCATCTTAGCTAATGGCGTTATCTGTTCCAGCGAATTTAATCAACCGAGTCTCTGCATGGGCGCCATTGTGGCGGTGGAAAGAATACCCCGCACTCCATACTTGATTGCGAATTGAAAATGCGAAAGAACAAAGCACTAGATAAAACCAATTTCGCGAAACCATAACACTGCCAATTTGCGAGAGACACGTGACAAAATGTAGAGATAGGGCTGTGTGATTATATTCTATTTTAAATTTTCTGATTATCTTCAATGATCTTTAGTACAATATTTTGATTTGTTTGTGTACCCTATTGATACTACGCCGCGCGCACTCGCGCGCCTGCTTGCCTTATTTTTATTTGTTTAAAACGTACCGTGAGAACCCCGGAGCCCCCAGTCGACACCGAGACGTTACCTATGACACATGTATTTCGAGTGATTGTGGCCTGTGAAATGTGTGAAGTGACACCAAAAACCCCGGAAAACTGATGTGGCAAGTTCCTAGCTATAAGCGCCGACTTCAAGAATTTTCCACCTATCATTGTCGCCCTCCACGTGTAATCCACTGCCTAAACTCTCAAACAAGTAATGTTCAGAAAATATTTTCTAGTACATAGTAGTAGTACATATTTTAAATTGGCGTGTCTGTACATAATTTCTAACTTAATCACATAGCATTTCTAATTTGATGTTAGTTAAAAAGTTTAACATATTATGTACATCGACGTGAAGAAAAATGTGGACTCTGTGTCGCCTACATTAAAACTGAAGCACCAAAGTAAGCCATAAATCGTCGTAAATACACGATCATCTCACGCAGTCACACCAAAGTAAGCCGATCGGCCGCCATTGTAACCCTATGATCTCACACACACAGGCTTGAACCCTGCTTCACTCTTTAGTATCGCGGTACGGACTCCATATTTATTCAAGTCGATGATTATGTATAAATTCTTTCAGGACATCTACCCTCTTACTTATAATGATGTTGACATTGCTACTCTTAATTATCTATGAGATGGCTAGTTTGAAATGCTAGTCATCACTATGTCATGTCACCAATCTGTCATTAATAATGCCGTCTCACATTTAAACAAGTGTTATAGCAGTGGCAAATTCATTAAAGTAAAGATACAAGTATTTACTTAGGAACTTATAAATAGATAAAGATGACACATAAATCGATTACAGACTAACAAATGCTTACGGCTTGATGATTCGATAAAAATATTCATAACTTCTCGACTGGTGTCGCGAGTAAATCTTTGAGCGATAAATTAAGCGGAGTGAGCGGAGCGAGAGAGCGAGGCTTACGCTTGTTTTTACGGCCACTGCACAGGTCGGCGGTCAAGCGGACCCGTGTTTACTATTGTCCACGACGACTGTTTACCCGATTTGGTTTCATGCCAAAATATTATTATTACATAGACATCAGTTACTAGACTTATGATAATAATAATGTCCTCAGCCGAATTTTGAATACAGTGGCCAATCTCAACAGTGATTAGCCAACAGCGCGGGACATATTTTATTGCACAAGTGTGTGCGTAATACACAGGTGCACTTTCTGTTTCTTCACTCTCATAATTCGGTGAGACGGCAGTCCGACATGACCGTAGAGATATCAGGCGCAGGACCAACGGCTTAACGTGCTTTCCGAGGCACGGGTGTTAACACCACCAACTTCCTGACTCCGGAGCTGTGTCTGAGTAATTTCAAGACAGAAAAACCCAAACACTCTCGGCCCGACCCGGGATTCGAACCCGGGACCTCGTGGATAGTACTCAGCGTGCTGACCACTAGACCAACGAGGCAGTCGACTTATTGAACGGTAGATGCACAATATGTTTTTTCGTCGCTTTACAATACTGTTAAAAGTGTCGAAAACTCAAGTGACTTTTAGTCGATATTAACGATGGCCCCTTCAAAAGTTACATAAAAACGCCAAGCGATAAAATGAAATGCGACACCGAAAGTCTACTTTTGAATTTAACTTTTATCTTTTTCCTGCTGAATCTTGTGAAAAATCTGCAGACAGATAAGCAAGGTGAGCATGAATGAGATTTATTAAAAGGGCGACAACTTCGTCCGCGACCTTCCTGCAAACGAAATACCGGGGGCGGGGCATGCCAAATGTCATCGGCGACAGGTAAAGGCCGAGTAAGAGAAGAGAGAGAAAAAGTAATTTCCATTTCAGTCGCGTGTGATTGGCGTTTGCCTGAAAGTCATAAAAGTCATTTATTTATGTATGTAGGCCCACAGGGGGCCTACAGTCCTAATAACAAACCTAATATATTTCTTATTTGATGATGAGGTGATGATGATGTCCTCCTAGCCGATTTCGACTACGGCGGCCTATCTCAACAGAGATTAGCCAACTGCGCAGGACATATTATAGTGCACATGTGTGTACGCAATACACAGGTGCACTCTCTGTTCCTTCACTCTCATAATTCGGTGAGACGGCAGTCCGACATGACCGTAGAGACATCAGGCGCAGGACCGACGGCTTAACGTGCTTTCCGAGGCACGGGTGTTAACACCACCAACTTCCTGACTCCGGAGCTGTGTCTGAGTAATTTCAAGACAGAAAAACCCAAACACTCTCGGCCCGACCCGGGATTCGAACCCGGGACCTCGTGGATAGTACTCAGCGTGCTGACCACTAGACCAACGAGGCAGTCTTTCTAATTTACTGAGTACCTAACCGAACTATTTTTTTGGCCCTTCGCCGGCCGCTGCCGCGGCACCGCTAGCTTCGCTCGCTCGGCTCGCGCGGCGTTGTGGTCAACACTTCTGACCTAACCTAATGTAATCAAACCTAACCTTTAGTAGACGTCGGGTACTTTCGGTCATATAAACAGTCGGTATTTTAAAATTCGGCATTTTAGTATTCGGCATTCCAATTATAGGTCTTATAAGATTCGGTATTTTGAATTTTCTGAATTTCAAACTTTCGGTATTTAGAACTTTTGATCATATAAACATTCGGCTTTCTAAAATTCGGCCTTCCGTTCGTAGGGCTTATGAAATTCGGTATTTTAAAATTCGGTATTGTAATACGTACTCTCAGTAATACAACTCCGGGGGTGATTATAATGTGCAACACTGAGTTTGGAGTTCACCTACACAATACATGCTTAAGTTTTAATCATCCGGCTTAGAATTATTTAACGTTTTTATTTTGTCAATTGAGCTTTACCAGCTTTTTAGGGTTCCGTAGTCCGGCAAGGAACCCTTATAAGATCGTTCAGTCCGTCCGTCCTAGTCTGTCACAGCAGAATATCTTCTACGTTTATGGACTGATTTGCATGTAACTTGGTTCGAGGATACTTCACATATAGATTTCATTTTTAAAAATACAAAAAATTAAAATTACCCCTTTTTAAGGGTGCCTCCCCCCCATACATGTAAATGGGGGGGGGGGGGTAAATTTTTATTTTAGTGCACCCACTTGTGTGGGGTATCGTTGAAAAGGACTAAAAAATAAGGTAGAGTTTCCATACCACACTTTTTTATCAGCTTTACCATTTGCGAGATATAGCCCGCCAAAGTCGTTTACACGGTGCCCCCCCCCCCCCTGTTATTTCTAAAGTCTTGGGCCTATAAACTTCAAATCACTCACGTAAAAAAACAGGCGCGGAAACTCTTATTTCAAATTGTTTCGGGTATCCTGTGATAAATATTTGATAAATACTTTGAAATTATAAATAAAATAAAAATATATACTTTTTTTGCCTATACTGTCTAATGTTTTAAGTTAATGGTACGGAACCCTTCACGCGCGAGTCCGACTCGCACTTGGCCGGTTTTTAAAAATTGGTGAACTCGAGTTTAAGACGCTAACCTACGATCAATGAACCCCTTTGAAGTTTGATGACGCATGCATATGTTGATGAAGTAAAACAAAACGGTAAACTGTCTCTGCGAACATCAGAATGTGCTCTAAAATTCCGACTCGAAATCTAATTTGAACTGAGCCTCCAAGAATGCAGACGACGACTGTCATCTCCTGTAAAATGCAAAGGGTCGGTGTACAGAGTACAGATTTGTCCGAGACAAATCTGTACTCTAGCCACTTTAATGTGACACATTTTAGCAGAAGACTAGGCATTCCAGCCATTCAATTAGTTTGAGAGAAGCAAAGTTCCGTTGGGCCTGAACTTTACGATCCATTCCATCGGATCCGATTAGCGAATTTATGACAATTCAAATAAAAGTTTGCGTTCCGTTAAATGGGTTTAGGGGTAAGAACATCATCCTATTATAATTATATTCTTTCGGAAAGTAAAAAGTAACTTTTGATGAAAATAAATGAGTTGAAATGATTTCAATTTTTCCGTGTTTTAAAACCCAACCACACTTAGCGCTATTCATAAAAGAAATCATGTATTTCAAGAGTATCAAATGAAATAAATTAATGTTTTTATAGTAAGTATGACAAAGGTCTCTTCAAGATTAATCCTATCTTCAGTTATTCATTATCGGCCAAGTTCATTTGAAGGTGGTTTGCTTGAGCGTTCTACGCACGTTCATACTCTAGAGTCCAAGTTTAGATAGTAATAAAATATTGAAAGGATTTGCAAACTTACTGACTATTCTTAGTCACAAGTTCACACCTTAAAAGTTTATGGACTGACGTAAATAAAACATTGATACTACTTTAATAGTTAGATCGCAACGAAATACAATTTCGTTGCTCATTTCAGAATAAAACAATATTCTTTTTCTAAACAAAGGTTGCAAAAAGGTTCAATTTGCTCCAAACCATTTTTGAAAAGGCATAACTAGGAAATTGTGTTATGGAGAGATGCAACAAGGTTTGTGTATTTTCTAGCTAGTTCTTTTTTTAATTCTACTTAGCGTAAGTATTATATGTTCTTCGCTGGAAAATTGCTACTCAAGAGAACGATTAAGGTTTTGTGCCATAAAAGTGGTAATAACTCTCTCAAATGTACACAAAAAGCGACACATTATACAATGATTAGCCGCGGTCTCGCTTCTCATTGGCGCCACTGTCACGAATTTGATAAAAATGCCCATATTTATGGCGGAGCGCTGAAAATCGCGCTGTTATAAGGCTGCGCTTGTTCCCGCAACGGAACGGCAGCCATTAATTTTATTTCTGTTACACTGTTTGCGCAAGAGAAGAGGATGCAGTGGCTTTATAATTTTTTTTATTAAAGATATAATTATATTTTTTATCTGAAATTATTTCATGTGCCTTTAGATCTTTATCTACTTAGGCCCAATTTGCGCACGTCCGGATGAGCTAATCTGGATTTGTTCAAGGCTTATCATCTGAGTTTAAAGCCTACTTGCGCCAGTTCCGATTAGCTAATTCGGCCTGGCACTAGTGGACCGTCCGGATTAACTAATCCAGTGCAAGTGGGCTTTCAAATCAGATAATAGGCCTTGAAAAGTCCGGAATAGCTAATCCGGACGTGCGCAAGTGGGCCTAAGAAGTGTTTACACAATTACACAATAAGCATATACTTGATGGTGACTTAGAAGCTACCGAGAGAATTTATTCAATAACGAACGATGTGACCGTGTGAAGCTCATAAGATCATCATGAAAGTCAAGGTATTTAATACGGTAAATAGTGAATGACGCAACTTGAAACTTTTTTATCCTCTGATCTGCAACTTGCAATACATAAAAATTTAAATCAATAAACTTGCAAGTCTTCTGTATCGTGTGTTGTTACGTTCCTCGGGCGACTAATCTGGAAAAAGTTGAAAAGGGAGATTTCAGCCATTGTAGAGCCGCCATGAAACGATTACTTTGAAGATGATGCATTTAGGTAATTAGATTTCAAGAAAGATAAAAGGAATTGACTCTAGCGCAGCGCGAGGCCTAGCTGTGCCTAAGGCCTTTCTAAAAATAGTAGTTTTTTTCCGACATCTTATTCCAATTGTTTTATTTTTGTGCAAGTGTTTTATTGGATTGTTCCGAGCGGATAAGGAAAAGTAACCAAACTTCAAAGGAAGAGAGATGAGCAATAAAACCACAGGAAATAGATTCCATGGTCCAAGAGACAATAATAAGTATAACATGGGAATAAAATATTAAATATTTATTACTGACCCATTACACAGGGGATCCGATGGGAATAAAATTGGAAAAAAAAAAATTCAACAACAATTTGATAGCGCACATGTTTGAAACGGCTTTCTACTCAGCATAAATGTCGCAGGTTTGCGCTGGTCTTCCGTAGATGGCAGAAAATGGAGGAACACTGCTATACACATTAGTATCTAAAGCATTATTCTTCATTTACGAAACACCTGTACTGATAACTTAGGCTCAGCGCTGATGAGCCAGCGACCACCGCCAGCGGTGGCTGTCGCGCGCCACGCCCTGTGGTTCCGCGAAAACGAAGATGGTCGGTAGCCGCTACAATTGACACTCATATGTTTTGTTTAGTCAAAATGTCGATTGGCCGCCACCGGTGGCGTGTCGCGAACACTGAGTCGCGAGTGGCCGCCACTCGCTTCATGTGCGGCAAAAAGTAACCGGTGGCTGTGGTCGGTGGCCCATTTGCGGGAGCCTTAGATAAGAGAAAACAAAATAATTCACCCGCCCACGACTGTCCTCCGTTTCCCGCCAGAAATTGGTGGCCGCGGAGCAAAACGCAGCATCCCCTACAAGAGCAATTACGGTAATCGTCGGTCACCTGTTGTGCCGCCCACTGACAATTAGCGAAATTGCCCGAAACGACGTCCATCATTCGCCTGTCAGCACTGTGTAAATGTCAGTGTAACACTGGCTTTGTCGTTCAGTCGAGTGAGACAGTAACGGATTGATTGAGAATAATTTGTTGGAAATATTGATTTATGGCATTTACGCATATGACGGTCTTTCGTTGGTCAATGGGATGCCTTATTCATTGGAAAAATTCGGCAGATCTACTCTGTTTTACACGATGTAAGTAAAGTGTAGGTACTAGCTACATCAATTAACCTTAGGTAAACTATCACTGCTACTATGATCAAATAACGTCCCCCGTCGCGTCTATCTGTTTGTACATGTATGTTTGCAATAATTTAAAGAGCTACTGAATGGATTTTCATTGATCAATATAGTGATTCCTGAATACGAAGATTAATGTGTATAATTTGTTGAAATATGGGTTAAAGATGTGAGAAAAACATTCACAGAAGCTTTTGACGAAAACGCTTCCTAACGCGTGAGATATAACAAAGTGGATTGTTTTTTTTTTACAGATCAACGACAAAGTTTGCGATGGTATAATATATCTAACTTATATTTTAAGGATAGCTTGCTATATCCATTCTATAGCATTTATCGATGTGAAAAGTACGTAACTTACGAGTACGTCCAGCAAGTCAAACGCGTCAAAATAGCGTTTCATATACCGACCAATATCTCAGCTCAGTAACCATTTCATTAGCTTGACTAAGTGACGAAGTTATGTAACCAAGCAGCCCTTGAGTCTGGATTGAAATGGAATTTTATTTCCCCGATATCTAGGTTTCAGACTGCCATTCGGCGCACCACTTTCGCTGAATCCCCTTTGTTGAAATTTATTTCAGATTTCTCGGCTCGAAGGATAGTCGTGACAGGGCGAGTAATGAATGACGTTTATCCGCGGGGTTTCTCCACCGAAATTGTTTAATTTAATCCGTTTTGTTTGGACACGGATTAAAAAATATCGTCCGCGGGGGAAAGGATATTATGCGGCGTCTCTGCTTCTTAATTAGAAATGGAGGGGGATGACGGAATCGACCCTCCGGCGAAACTTAAGAAAAACTGCCATAAATTAATTACAAAGCTGGTTTTGACGGAACAATTCTTTGACTCAATTAAAGGCAGGTTTGTCGGGTTAACCCAAACTCGCGTTTTATTGTGCTATTATAAATTGTGTACGTTTATAATTATTTTTATAACTTAAGCAAACAATTATTTTGCAAGTTTTTACGAAATTGAATTGAAAATTAATCGACTGTGTCATCTGGTGGGACTCGAACCCACGTCGTCAAATTTGTGTACGTTAAATTTTGGTGATTCCTATGTTTTTGCATAATTTAATACGAGTCCACAAAGCCAATCAAATAAACTCAAAAACCATTGTCAGAACTCGATAAGTTTATTAACAATGCTCATTTTGGCGAATTTTAATGTTATAGGATTACACAAACTTTAGTTAATAGTATGACGAGGGGTGGCTATCGCAAATTTATGATGTGGAAGTATAATATCTGACTGCCTCGTTAGTTTTTTTTCTAAGGTCATGTCGGACAGCCATCTCACCGAATTATGAAAGAGATAGTGCACCAGTGCACTGCGCACACACTTGTGCACTACAATATGTCCTGCGCAGCTGGCTAATCTCTGTTGAGATTGACAGCTGTAGTCAAATTCGGCTAGGAGGACATTATCATTAATACGTGTATACTATCTATTTTCATTCTACCGCTTATTGGCCAGTGCAATCTCGTCGTCAGGTCACGTGACCCCGGTGCACACCGGCCCAAATCGCGCATAAATTCAAGGGTCGTCAGTTCGAGCATTGATCCGAACCCGCTAAAAATAGACGTTGCACCTTTTGAGAGATGAAAAGTGTCCTGCTAACTTATTGAAATATGATGCGGCTACGCTGAACGTCGCCAGTTTATATTAACCTTTTGGCTCAGAGGAAAAAGCATACTCAATGATTGTGTATCCAGCTCAGTGCATCCAGCTTTGAAATTCGTAGAAAAATATACATAATGGCCGATATGTACCGATAACAAAACCGTTTTTAATAGTCGATCAACTTCTTTTTTTGGATTCCATGTTGTACAAACGTCCAAACTGCCCCACTTTGACCTTGAAGCCGCCTCTATTCCCTACGTAATAAGCAGTTTTCGTTGCTCAAATGGGTAATTTGAAGTTTTTTTGTATGTGCTAACTTATGTACAAACAATTACATCGTACTTATTTTTCTGGCTGAACCCGCGTGATGGAGTAGGTATGGCTCGTATTCATCATAGGCTAACTTTACTTTCCTTTTTTTTAAATATTAAAGCGTCTCATCTCAATGTGGGTACAAAAACGCAATCGCAGGTATAAAATTCACTGTAAGTAGTCTGAATAAAATGCGATAAATTCAAACGATTAGTACTCAAGATAAAAATCATTTTTATTACCTAATTTAACTTTTCGAGACGCAGCTTAATCTTATTACGAACGCTTTTTTATTTTTCCACAAAAAAAGGGTTTTAAGTGCATTATGCTTGATTTTATTATCACATTACTTTCGAACTGGTTGACTCACCGCCGGTGGAGTGCAAACCATTTAATTTTACACCTGTCTTGCGTTCACTGGGCAATTACAAAGACCTCTATTTTAATGAATATTTAAATTGCGCCCGTTGAATCGCGAAGGGTAGATAGAAGCTTTTGAGCCCGACATACGAGTTTACAATTTTTCTCAAAGTTTTTTTACAAGTCCTCCTGACCGAATTTTGACTACAGCGGCCAATCTCAAACGAGATGAGCCAACTGCTCGCACACACAGGTGCACTCTCTGTGTTCCTTGACTCTCATAAATCGGTAAGACGGCAGTCCGACATGACCGTAGATAAGGCCCAGGAACAACGGCTTAACGTGCTTTCCGAGGCACGGAGGTAACACCACCTACTTCCTGCCTCCGGAGCTGTGTCGGAGTTATTTCGAGGCAGAAAAACCCAACACTCTCGGCCACACTTGGGATTCGAACCCGGGACCTCGTACCCAGCGTGCTGACCACTAGACCAACGAGGAACTCAAATTTGACATGTTTGCTATAGGTAGTTACCGTAGCAACAAGTGCTAAACAACGTATCGAAACTTTGAAGAGCGGTTTCAGTACCTGCTGATGAATTGTCGTTGCATTTTGAAAAAAAAAATCCATGAATTTCTGCCGAGGACTCATGTCCTCTCGTGAAATTTCGCGCTGTTTATCTTTGCTTTATATTTGACTAGAACTTAAACACAGCGCTGTTTAATGTAAGTTGTTTTGTAACACGTTTCAATATTATTTTTATTTACTAGTTAAAAATATTAACTTCTCGTATATTATACTCGACCGAGCCGACTAGACAAATGTCTAACGACTTACGACGATAAATACAACGACAATACCGATGGAAAATAAAACAATGCTGTTTAAACAAACAGCATTTCATCTAAATTGTTACAATATTAGTTTTAATTTGCTTTGAGTATTTTCGTAGCATTCGTCTTCGTAAGTCGTTTTACATTTGTCTAGTTGGCTTGGTCGAGTAGTACATACAAATCTCATTAAAACACAATTTTACGAAAACATGAACATGCCTTAGACAAACCGAACCACTTCATTTGTTTTGACCAACTTAAAATACTTGCAAAAGAACGGCGTTTTATTCCTCGAATGCTACGTGTAGCCATTGAAATTATAAAACATCCAAATTTCAGTAGTGAAGATGGTTGGAAAGTTCCACCGGCATGGGATCCTATTCTAGCAAAAACCAAAGCAACACCTCGCACTGCAAGATCTCAAGACACGGTTAGCTCTTTCTGCGTAAATAGGAATGTAAATTAATATTAATGAGTGACGGTAGTTAAACCTTTAAAAATTTTGAATGACAAACGATATGAGTACCTTAGTCTCGCTGTGACCACGAACGCTGTAAAGTGTTCGAAACGTCAGGTTTTAAATAAAATGTAAATAGATCGCAAAGTAATCCGTAAAATTGTGTTTTAATGAGTTTAACAATTTGCGTAAACTTAAGAAACAAATACATACAAATCTTCGAATTTTTGCGTTACCCGAAAAGCTAACTTTGAGTGTTCACGTTCTAAGACAAAAGTTTTGCCTATTATTGTCCTACACATGTTACCTAGCTTGCCATAACATCCGGCTCCTATACTTGATAATGTCAATCTTATATTTCAGCTCCCTAGAGACAGTCATTCAACGTTTCGCTTGCTTGGAAACAGTTATTCTGAGAGCAAATTAATTAACTCATTTCGTCTTAGCGCTAATTGGGATTGTTTTTGTTTACCTCACGTGTCCGCCGAAACGTGTTATACGAAAGTAAATGCACAGAAATATTAATCGGCTCACTGGCGCAGCAAGCACTTACAAAAATTCGTCGACTGACTTACGCCCTCCGTAGCTCAGTTGGAAGGCATTTGCCCGGATAGCGAAGAGTCGTGGGTTCATTTCGCACCGGACGACACGTTCGATCAATTTACTATTAATTTACTTTCGTAAGAAATGCCACTTAGTTGGTATATTCACAGATTACCAACAACATATAATTGATTATCTCTATCCATAGTATCTACTCTATTTTCAAATAATACTTTCTCGTATTCACTCTAAAGCAGATGATACAACATATAACGAAATAAGCTTTAACGGACTTGATACATAACATTCAGAAAGTAAACTATACAAATAACATAGATCTTGATTTCAGTGCAATTTCAATGCTTTGTAAGTCGCCGAGTATTGGTCCTCAAAAATATAACGCCAAAAAGTGTGTCGACACGACAAGAAAAAGAAGTGCAATTCGATAGCATTCTTTTTTTTAAATTTATTTAGTATCAAAAAAAACACTCATTTTAATAATCTAATGTCTGCCATACTGCTGAGCAGTTTGTCGGTTGTCTACTAGATCTTGTCCTAGTCACCAGTGTTATTCAATTATTTTGAGTAGAACGTACACGGATTTTAGGGAGGGGAGGGAGGCTCCTAAATGTAGAGCAATTCTTCAGCTCGCCACTCAAACTCTAACTACGATGTTCGAGGGTCGTATTTGTTAAAGGTTCAACGATTTCTGTGAAGAGACATCGAAATACTGTTAACGACATGAAACTTAATGTTGATTTGATTGCCAGCAATAAAGTTTCAACTACCTCAGCTTACAGGCCTAGAGAAGTTCTTCGTAAAAAACCTTAATCACAGAATAAGTACTAGTACTCCGTACAGAAGTTTGACTTTGCAAGAAATGTCTACTTAATGTCGTCAACGATATGGTGTAATTTAGTTCGCCTTAGAATCAAGCACATTTTCGTTTAGACACCTACAGAAATCCATTGCAAGATAATTTCATTCTTATAACTCTGGAATATGATTGATAATACACTAAACCTATTCAGTGAAGTACTATCTTGCGACGGGATAGGGTTGACTGCTACAAGAAGCTAGTAACGCCATCTAGCGCACTTTTCTAGCATTTTATTCATGCTCGTCCAGCCAGCAACATAGTCCGTCCGCGAGCCGCCAGTGAATAAAATGTGCGCACGTGTCGCTGCTTGCTCGCGACACCCAAGTTGATTAGCCCACCACGGTGGGTCGTCGCGCGTTGATACCTTTTTGCTACCTACGCGGGGAGTTACAGCCTCCATAAAATACTTTAGACTATTGCTGACGACCATCTCGCGCTCCGGACTACAAAACCAGCGGTTGCAAGATCTCGGGGCAAATGTTTGTGTGATGAGCACGCGCCTATAAATAATAATAAATTGTTTTAACAAACACACCAATTACCTAGCCCCAAACTAAGCGTGAGCTTGTGCTATGGTGACTAGGATAACGGATAGACGTAAGTTCGTTCATAAACATACATGACTTATAGGTCAAATGCTCGTGCTCATCACACAAACATGGCCCCTTGCGGGATTTGAATCCGCAACTGCTGCTTTTGTAGCGCGAACCACTACACGGTCTTTATTGACGGTCGTGCTTGTATATAAACTTATTTAGAAAATATTCTAATGTCTCTGTAAATGACCGTTTCAAGCGCAGCATCGATAGGTCAGCATTTTGGTTATTTCGAGGCTACAAAAAACTTTCCATAACACCGTTTCTTAATTTGATACCCATGTTTTTACTTCTGAGAATTAACACCATATCATAAGTTAATCACATGTTTTTACCTTTTTGTTTCATTGACAATACCTATAAACTTAGTTGGCAGCACCGTGGAGTGCGGATCGATGGCAAAGTTTCACCTAACAAGTGAGTAGGTATTGGAATAAGTTAGTTCGCAGCTTCTAACAAAACGGTTATTGTATCTCAAATTTTCAATTCATCGCCGGAGGCTAATAGGCCTTTTACCGCTAACCAGTTTGAACACGAAGTTTAATCTTAATAATAACCAAATTACTGAATTATTAAATATCTCTTAGTAGAGTTCAGCGTTCTGTTGAATAAATTGGAACTTAAAGAAATTAGAAAAATACAACCTTCAGTCATAGACAGGTATCGAGTATAAAGTAAGTGCATAATGGTGTTAATACTTGATCTTTTGATCTTCTAATTATAGCACTTTTTTGATAAATATAAATAAATATACTTTTAGAGCCGACTGAAAAACCAAGAAACTACAATAACGTAGAGCTTAAAAAGTATAAAGGAAAACACAAGAGTTACACAACTCTAAGCACACAATTTGCAGCCATCAGGCAGCTCATGGATCAGTTTTTTAAGCGACTTCAAAACGGAGGAGGTTCTCAAGTCAACGCGTATATATTTTTATGTATGACCACACATTACTTTTTATAGAGTAGTCCGATTTTGATTATCCTTTTTTTTGGGATACATCTGAGGTGGTCCCATAATCACCAAGTCAACATGGTAATGGACTCCTAGAGAAAACAAGGGAACTCAGATTTTGTAGGCATGTATACCGTTTTTGCTACAGCATCGTTAGGTGTTCAAGCGCTTACATCCGGGAGTCATAATTTTATGGTGCTGGTGACGTTCCTTAAAGTTGAGGAGTTCGTGGAGACTTTCACCTGTTTTTAATGTACTTCTTCGGTATTGTGTTAGATGTGCGGACAATTAGCATGCTCATCACTAAAAAATGAGGATACAGTTTAGATATTTGTATTGACGTGTAATTTTCAACGCTTATCATGATATTTTGATTGAAGACGCAATAAAACTGTAAACACCAATTGGACCTACTTACTGCCACGTCAAAGTCGAGGTCAACTCATTCCATCAATATGGCCTTGGTTCCCGATTTCAGAACAGGCATTTTATATTGTCGCTATTATTGTGCTAAGTGTTATTGTGCTGTCCTGTGTGTGTCCTTTTTCATTGTGCTCGCTTAACAACAAAAAAGCTTGCAAGCATGAATGTTGTTTTGTATTCTTGTCGATTTTACATGTTATTGTGTTATAATCTTTTTTGCTTAGAAAACCAATAGTATCTGTTAACTGGACGATTAGAAATAAATTATGTATAAATATAAATAAAACCAATTTAATTCATACAATACTATCCCATTAACTCTTGACATTGAATACCAAAATGAAAAGGTAAGCACAGTGACTTCGTTTGAATTTCTAGGGTTTACTGTAGACACGCACTTAAACTGGAAAGATCAGGTTGAGGTTGTTGTTCAGAAGCTTAGCATGTTCGTTTTCGCCCTCAAAAAAGTACGTCAAACTATTTCGTTTGATGCTGCGGTAGCTGCGTACCATGGTTACGTGTCGTCTGTGTTAAGCTATGGACTGTTACTGTGGGGTAACTCGGTTGACGCTGAAAGAGCCTTTATAATGCAAAACAGATGCGTCAGAGTAATAAATTCTGCTTGGTTTCTGGACAGTTGTAGACCACTTTTTCAGAAGTGTCACATTCTGCCGCTGCCTTGTATGTACATTAGGGACGTTTGTAATTTTGTTAAGTCTAATCCGGATTACTTTAAAAGACGAAGCGATGTTATGCCCCGTCAAAAGCGTGCCAAGTTCAAAAACCTGCTCTATCAGCCTCCATGCCACAAAGATATTTATAAGAAAAATGTTTATAATATGTCAATCTATTTATATAATAAATTGCCGGAAAGACTAAAAATACTCGAAGGTAATACATTCAAGAAAAAGTTGAATGATTGGCTGTTAATTAACTGTTTTTATAGCTTAAGTAAATATTTTAATTATAATGACTAATTTAATCAATGAATATGACATTTACGAATATAATAATGTGACTAAGCATAATGTTATGTGTTATAAAATTATGTACTTTTTATATTAATATTTGCATGTAGGTACACATTTAAGCCTACTACAATATATCAAGCGAAATCTAAAATTGATGAAAACGGAAGAACTAGAAAATATTTTAGAAGAATAAAAAAATACGACATTGAGTGTTTATTGTATAAAGTAAAAAAAATACGTGTAAGTACGTTTTTGTATTTAATGCGAGAAAGTTGAGTAATTCGAAATAAATAAAGTAAATAATCAAATCCTAAGCCGCAAATCCTCGCCACCAGCCCTCGGCTCGAAGCCGGCGCCCGCCCCATTCACTCAAAGACCCCTACTCTAAAACCAATATCTGTATTTCTGAATATAGCTGTCTCTATCACTCACGTCAGCTAAGAGCGGTGGTGGTGCTAAGAGCGCGATGACTAGAGAAACGAATAAAATAAAAGTGTTCCTAAGTTGGGCCCCAGATTATACAGGGTGACTTTTGTATCAGTATTCTTTGAATATAAATAATCTTTGACGCAGAAGTCAAAACACGTATTTTTATTTTCTATTTCGTCCAGTGCAAAAAAAATTTAAGATAAAGCTGATGATGGGTCAGAACCCAAAAAATACCTAAAACGGTGGACACAGCTCAAGTGCGCTGCGGGCGGCACAAGGTCATCATAATACAGGACGAGTCATACATCTGTAGAATTGCTAAATAAAATACTGGAGATTGAGTTAATGTAGAGTTTATTGCTAATTAGGTATCGTAAATACAGAGAGCGTCGGTGGCGCAGTAGCTAGCGGGTTGCCTCTCATGCGGGAGGCACCGGTTCGATCCCACATGCCGCTATGTACCAATGACTTTTTCTGAGTTATGTACGTTAGTTGTTTCACTAACCGATGCCCTTACGGTGAGGGAAAACATCGTGAGGAAACCTGCACATTCACGCGACTGCATGTGTAACCATGATCCAAAACTGGTCAGGTTCCCCTGGTAACAGGGTCACGGAGGACAGATGGCAGTCGCTCCACTGTAATTATTGGATCATGGTCAGCGGACCCTGGGCCCTTGCGTGCGAGTGCACAAACGGGATAACGCTAGGAGGATGATGAGGTATCGTAAATACAGAACTTTGCTACAGATGTTGTGTATTTGATGCAAATGCGATGTATGCACTGCGCTTTAAAAGTAAGGAATGATACAAAATGCAAGATTGCTGATGTAGTGATTTGGGCGTAATTAAATATGAACACCGTACAAAAGCTACTTCGCGCTTACGTCTACGCGCCGCATTCATCTTTTTCATGCGTAGGTACGGGTAACCACGTTAATAACAATTGGATTAGTATTTTTTTTAATAAACTTGACCTGCCTTTTTTTTTCAAATATAGCAACTATAGACAATACCTATTGTCTGGAAAAAAAATGCATACTAGGCTCGATTGCAATGTGTACTGTTTAAGATTGAATTTAAGTTCAGTCTCTTTCTATCTCTGCCAAACAAACGAAAAGAGACAGACTATATTAATTTAGAAACGTCAGATTAAACAGCTGTCAGTCGCTAAGGAAATTAGAGAATCCATAGACAATTTAGTAGGTACGTAATTCGATGACGATCAAAGTTTGACGAAAACTCGCAAAAACTTGTAAAAATACGTAAGAAATCGCATAACTTAATTGGATGTTTCTAAATTATTGTAGTCTGTCCCTGTCTGCTGTTTAGCAGATAAAAAGAGAGACTGGACTTTAATTTGATACAAAAGTCACCCTGTATAAGTTACTTGGGCCTTGGGCCTATCACGCCGCGTTTTACTACCTACGTTGTTTACGACACGAGAACAGAGCATCGCTTTGAATCACTCAGCGAAATTTCCATGGTGGATTCCTCAAAAAATCTCCTTTGATTTGTTATGCAAATATTTAGTATATAAAGCGAGAGTAACTCGTCTATCCGTTTGTTTTATGACGTTTTCAAGAATCTTAATAAATAAAATTGATATTGGACAACATCACAAGTTCTTAAAAACGTTTATTGCAGGAATAAGAAACAACGGTGGATCTACATAAAATTCATAAAATTCATTTTTTTTCTGCATATAGACCTAACTAGGGGCACTTATACACGTCCCAATCTTAACCCTATCACTGCTTCGGGACAATTGTGGGCTAGTGCTGAGAAAAAGCAGCAAGAAACTTAGTCACTATTGTCATAGCCGCTTTTCAAAGTTTACAATTGTTTCGTTTATACAAGTCATTCCATACATTTTTATCTTTTATATAGTCATCTATTTTATAATAACCTTTCGACATTAAAGTATTCTTAACAACTGATTTAAATTTATCTAAAGGTAATTCAACAATATTTTCAGGTAATTTATTAACAGCACCCAGACCCGAGAGATTATAGAAAATATGTTTTTTAAATTGATCCGACTGAATAAAATATAAAAAGATACACGCCTCGACGAAGTCTACCACTCACAACGTAAGTAGTTTATTACGGTTTACTAACTACACACAAACTTAAATCCCAAGGCAGCTGCTACGACTAATAAAGTAAAATTTAATAAGTTCGAAACTACTTCGAACTTTATAAGACCTGTATTATAATATCTGATATCCATACTTAATATTATAAATGCGAAAATGTGTCTGTCTGTCTGTCTGTCTATTACCTTTTGACGCTTAAACCACTGAACCGATTGAAATGAAATTTGGTATGGAGACAGTTCAATACACTAGAAAGGACATAGGCTACATTTTGTCGCGATATAAAAACATTAAGGGGGTGAAATGGGGGATGAAAGTTTATATGGGAAATCCAACTCTTGCGGGCGAAGTCGCGGGAAACCACTAGTAGATTTATAAAAGAAAGTCGTGTTAGTTACACCATTTATAACAGCTGCACAGATTTTATGATATTTGTGTTTTTGGATTTGTCTTTTTCAGGAATAGGATATTATAAGAAAAAAATAAAAAATATAGGGGAAGGGCAAGACATAACAACGTTTGCCGGGTCAGGTAGTATGTGATAAGACTTTAAGAACTTAGTTTGGCGACTCCATCGTATAATTTTGTGTCATTCATCGTATGACATGTGATTCCAATGGAATCACTCCATTGAATTCCATCGTTCCCAGTGGTAAGACCGCCTACCAGTGAATGCATATAAACTACCAAAGGGCCAATATTACCGATTGTTAAATTTTGACGTTTATAAGTGGCAATTTCTGTCCTAAATTGAATAGTTTATTTTTGACTTAGGCTTTGACTTTTAAAAAAATATGTTGGTAGGTAATGTAGACGACATTACCTACCAAAATGTTTTTTTATTGTATGTTATGTGTTTCTGGTTGCAATAAAGAGTTGATTTGTAAGTGATAATAAGATTTTTATTGAATTCCTATAACAGTTGGAAATGAATGAACACTTGTTACTTTCGTTTTAAAAAAAAATGTAAATTTTTAGAAGATACCTGTTGGCCTGCGTAGGTATTTCTGAAGCTAGAATGACATAAAACATTACCTTTTGACATAATGCAAGTGAATGCAAAAGGATCACATAAAATGGCTTGCATTCCAATTTATTCTGGAAAGGTTAAATAGTGTCTGTTAAATTAGAAGGTTTAACAGTGGACTGTATGAAGTCTGTAATAGGTTACCAGGGGGCTAATAACGTAACTCTGATGCTAACAATTCAGGATTTAAATCGCTTTAAAATGTCACATTTGACAATTTCGGTTTTTTTTTTTTTACAAACACACCGTTTACCCAGCCCCAAACTAAGCGTGAGCTTGTGCTATGGTGACTAGGATAACGGATAGAAATACTTAAATACATATAAACATCCATGACTTAAGTACAAATGCTCGTGCTCATTACACAAACATTTGCCCCTTGCGGGATTCGAACCCGCAACCGCCTGGTTTAGAAGTCCGGTGCGCGAACGACTACACCAAGACGGTCGGTACTCTGTTAAGCTGGCCATTCACGGTCAGTTTAAAAAATGACTCCACTCACTAGCATAAAAATAATCTGAAAACTGACTTTCATTCAGTGCTACTAGAACGTGGGCAATTCCCCACGCAAAGGGGACTTTTAGTTTTTTTTAATTTAATGTGTAAAATGGGCGAGAAGGTCTTAGAACCGGTAAAAAAATAATAACGTTAAGTTACTTTTTTAGTACTTATGCCTACAGCCTAGATTTTTATTACCGATATTGAAAACGTAAAATTTTGGTCGTACCTCAGACCGACTAATTAGTGTAACTGGCCGTGAATGGCCAACTTTAGCAACAAAACTTTGATTGAACTAATTTCATTCAAAGTTACATAATCCACTACCAGATCGCATTAAGTCAGCCTATTAGATCCCACTGCTGGGAAAAGGCCTCACCTCAACTATGAGGAGGAACGAGCCATACTCCACCACGCGGGCTCAGTGCGGATTGGTGGAGGGGTGTCTGTAAGGCAAGTGACAAACCTTACTGTCAAATGTTATCAAGCCGCCCTAGGGCCTCTGACTAGGCTTAACGACTAATACCAAGAAATATTAGCCGGGACCAACTGCTTAACGTGCCTTCCGAAGCACGGAGATGCTTGTCATGGTCGTCACTTTAATGGTCGGAATGGTCACCCATCCAATCACGACCGCGCCGTGGTTGCTTAACTTTTAGTATCACTACCAAAGCGCTGCCGCCACTGCGCCACAACCACCTAAATAGTATTCTTGGTTTGACAGAGCAGTACTTCTGTTAATCTTTCTCTTACTTTGCAGGGTTACCCAGCAATGTTTACGGAATCCTGTACCTCTAAACGGGTTTCAACACACATTTAAATTCCATTCATTCCGGTTCGGGTCACACAAAACATATTGGAGGTAAAGGTATCAAAATTGATTCAACCGATTGTACATGTATAATGTATAGATATTTCGGTGCACAATATAGATTACGTTTCGTCTCAAAAGAAATACTTAGTAGCGATGGGCTGTTGTTAGAAAAATAATAATCTAATGAATCGACAATCGACCATTCGAACTATCGAATGTCGATTTAGTAATTCGGAAAAAAAATAATCGACAGTCGAATGATAATCTATACTCGGTTTTTCGATGCATTCGATTCGATTGCCGCGACTGTGCGCACAGCGAACGAATGACGATTCATTCGTTAGTAGTTCTGCGCACCGCACGCTCCGGTATTGCTCACCGAATAATCGGAGGATAATCGAATGACTGCGGTTGCTTATCGAATACATTAGATTACAGAGACCATTCGAATAATTCGATTAATTTCGTAATTATGGCCCATCGCTAATACGATACGACACCATACGATAGCACAAATAAGAGATCACAATTACTGGGCGGTGATGGGGGTATGAGACATTTTGTACAGCAACAGCGAGACTAGCTAGACTAGCTAGTTTCAAGAAGTTACAAGTCCCACCGGATGACACAGTCGATTAATTTTTGTAAGTGAAATTTGATTTAATTTAGTTTCAAGAAATAAATTCTGAGCACCAATAAAAGCAATGATAGTGCATTAAAAAGTGGTTGATAGGTTACCTCCTACTGCGCGGCAATTCGAATTTAATGCGCCGAGCAGACGTTCGTTTACGTTACGTGTCAAATCTTATAGTAGTGTACGAAATTTGAGCAAATTACTCAATTTGAGGGAAGATATTTCCGCGCGCTAATGACATAGCGAGTCCGACTCGCACTTGGCCGATTTTTTAATTGCACTATCATTAAATAAAAGTAAGCATTTTAATAATCGCACGGTTCCTATTCATAAACAAAAAGAACGTGATGAAGCGGGTACTACTTTTTGTAAAAGTTTAAATAAAAGCTTGAGTAGATGCAATCTACTGCAAAATTTCTAAAGTTGACACAAAGTAAGCTAGGCTAATTTTGAGCTCTTTGCTCTTTCAATAACGTTGCAAGTTTGAATTCACATAATTCAAACTTAATCCATGAAACTTACGAGAATAGTTCCAGACTGAACTAGTTCCAGTGTAAATAGAATGTATTTAAAAACTTCGAACTGTTTCAATTAGCGACGTAGTCGGACAAGCAAACTTAGTTTTTGAAAAAACAAAACACTTGACTTCAAAAATTATTATATATTTGAAATGGTATTTTTACTGGCTTTCATTTGCTACCCATATTGCTATGGTGAGGAAAAAATCAATCCGGCCTCCCCCCTTTATTTCCATTTGCGGGCGCCATTTTTTAAATGTACATAGCCTATGTCACTTTCACAATTTGGCAAATTCAACGACACCTCATACGTAAAAAACTGTCCAGTCGTTTGGGCTGTAGGGCGTGCCAAACAATTATACATACATACATACTCTCGAAAAACATAACCCTCCTTCCGCAGTCAGGTAAAAAATAGATATTGCCATAGCTATTTGTTAATAGCAGAGCGTCGAATCGCAGTGTCGTTCGTTGACTCGTTTTACGAAAGACAGCAGATCAACCTGAACACAGAACCCCTAATGCAACATCAGTTGCATTAGGGGTGATTTTTCTGCTTAAATGCAGAGTATGATGTGCCGGCGACTGTACAAAGACGTCTCGTAAAATGTTAAGTGCGCATTCCGTTGAACGCAACTCAATTAAAATTGGGGGCAAAGAATTAAAAGAGTAAGGCGGCGGTCATACAAATGGGATATACGACGATTTTTAGGCTAGCTGACAAACGAAAACACAAGCTTAGTATTTATTTTCTCAAAAGAAACTTAATTAATTCAAATCCTGAGAAATTTCAATTAGAATAAATAACAGAATATATCACTACCTACATATTACAAAACAAAGACCCCCGTCAAAGTCGAAGTCAAAAATTATATTTATTCAATTTAGGATAAAAAATGTCACTTATGAACGTCAAAATTAAAAAAAATACAATGATGTTGGTTCATATGTTGCCCGAACATGTCTCCATACTTTTTCAATTCTTAACTTTTTCAAACTCAATAATTGCTTAAGTTATAAAAATAATTATAAGTTAAGCTGATTTCATCTTAACTGATGGTTAAATATTTGTAAAAATATTTCCATCGGATACATGCGGGTACATTCCCCAAGTATTGATGAAATCGAACGCCAGCTCACTGGCGTAGCAAGCACTTGCAAAAATTCGTCGACTGACTAACGTCCTCCGTAGCTTAGTTGGTAAGAGCACTCGCCCGGATAGCGAAGGGACGTGGGTTAGAGTCCTACCGGATGACACAGTCGATTAATTTTTGTGAGCGAAATTCTACCTCACTAAACTCTAAACAGCTTCTAAACTCCGAAATGCCGGTATAACAACCTATAAAGTGTGCCCACCCTCGCGTCATTGTGTACGCAGCCCAACAGTTTATCGGTTGGAAGTTATAGCGATCGCCAGGAATGGTCCATTGAGCTTGTCGCGACTCGATTGAACCCTTTCGTTCACGAACACCGACGAATTATAGCTCTTCGAACCTGATCAGGTTCCGTAGTTAGTGTTCAGTGGTAAAGTAATAACGGCAATTAAAGTAATTAAGCGTTACTAAACTCAATTTTGACATGCCTTGCGCCTCAGAGATCCTTGAGAGAGGTACTTGAAGAATAACCTATTTTGAAAGCTCATCGCGTTCAAAATGTTATTTCGTCGATTAGTACGACTAACTTCAAATTCGCATTCTTTTCAAAATTCAAATCACAAACGCCCGCCTCTGCATCCCTCACGATCGCCGTTCTTGTCTACCCCCGCATACCCATGTACCCCTAAGGCGAGGACTCAATTAGGCAGTCGGGCCTATAGTTTCAACTGTTTTTATGAGAGACCGTTAGCAACCCTAGTACCGATCGATGTGCCAGGCACGAAGATGATATCTTCTCTCAATAAAAGTATATTTGAAGCTTTACTTTGGAAGCTTCCGGCAATACTAGAATAAAAACAAAAATGAAATATACAAAAGATCAGGCGGATATTAAAAGGTAAAATTAACTTAAGTACCTTTATTCTCAGCACTCGGGTTCCGTCGTGTTAGAATCCAATACACAGTTGTACCTTGGTACCTGCAAGAAAAAAAAATAGTGCCATATGTATTGTTAACCCAGATTTTGAATGAAACGTCGTACGGCCAAATAATGCGGCCCATTGGCATCTGTCAACCGCGGATTGACGTTAGCTGTCATCAGGAAGAGACGCATCGCAGGACGGCGTACGCGCCTTTATTTTGTTATTGTGTAAAACTCGTATTTCTAAGGAATATCGCTTATATTGTACAGTTTACACCAAGATATGGTTAAAGATGAGTATATTGATATAAATGTGTTTATTTTATGATCGCCGTCCTGACTGCCCTTTCAGTATTATGTATATCGAGTGGAACCCTGTTTGGAAATGTTACGTCGATGAATCGGTTTTATTAACTAAATTGATGGGGCAATAATCCGATTGGCTTCGTGTCTAATTTCCTTGGTCGCCAATAAATGCCATTTTCAATGTTATATTTTTGTTTACTTCTACTCTTACTGCCAGTTTTGCCATTGTTATTGCCCTACGAAGCACGATTAAGATGTTGTTACTACTGTCACAGAACAAAAATAGTTATAGTAGCCTTAAAGATACAAGATAACTATCCAATTTTCGACTCTGTTTACGTCACGTCTGGTTTATTCTAGAGTCAAGAACAAACCCCTTTACAAATAAAAAAAATATTATTATTATTATGAGACAGCTGCAAAGTTAAATACTGACAAAATATCATTTAGGCAGTTCAGAAAAACACCTATAACTTTTTCAAACCAAAGCCTAAGTCTAGACGAATCACTGGCGTAGCAAGCACTTGCAAAAATTCGTCGACTGACTAACGTCCTCCGTAGCTTAGTTGGTAAGAGCACTCGCCCGGATAGCGAAGGGACGTGGGTTCGAGTCCCACCGGATGACACAGTCGATTAATTTTTGTAAGTGAAATTTGATTTAATTTCGTAAAAACTTGCAAAATAATTGCTTAAGTTATAAAAATATAATAAGTTAAGCTGATTTCATCTTAACTGATGGTTAAATATTTGTAAAAATATTTCCATTGGATACATGCGGTTACATTCCCCAAGTATTGATGAAATCGAACGCCGGCTCACTGGCGTAGCAAGCACTTGCAAAAATTCGTCGACTGACTAACGTCCTCCGTAGCTTAGTTGGTAAGAGCACTCGCCCGGATAGCGAAGGGACGTGGGTTCGAGTCCCACCGGATGACACAGTCGATTAATTTTTGTAAGTGAAATTTGATTTAATTTCTAGACGAATCATTTAAGAAGTGTTAACTGCACTAAAACTTGACTATACCTAAGTAAGTACAATCTTGTAATTTTATTTTTTTACGATTTTATAGTTCAAGTTGCAAAGTTTTGCATTTAAGCTGCATTCACTATTTATTTAAGTGAAATATCTATCAAATTGTCTTGCTAATGTCAGTGGTTTCAATATTCTGACTTAGACAAGGAGCTGTAATTTATCAATCCCATCCAATTTGTCAATGTCCGCCAAATAATTGGATAGATTAATATTAATAAAGCCAACGCTATTGCACTGCACATTGATGAGTACATAAATAACCAAATTCTATCTAACATCTACACGATTAAATGCCTATTTTTTCCGGAACCCTAAAGATCGAGCGTTTGTGTTTTAATTTCAAGTTATAATACAATACCTATCTACCTAGGTATATCCTATTTTCCAAATGACTGCGCGTGGCGTGTAGGTATACGTAACAATGGAAGTATTGGCTTAATAATTAGAGTTAATTTTATTTGGCAAATGTCATTAATATTTGCTCACTGCCTATACAGTTCAATTAGTCTAGGATCTAATGGATCCTAAACACTATGCACGCCTCTAAACAATCATTGATCGTGACATGATGAGCTCGGGTAACACAACTACACGCTGGGGCGCAGTTAGCTCGCTGATGTGAACTTGTATAAATCGGGTTTACCACAGACTTATTACTGGCTTTGCTATTAAGCTTAGATAGGAAATCATGGCAACTCTTATGTACATAAAACCTGAATTTTACGCCCTTATAAAACTAATAAAATAAATATTTTTTTCAAAATAACTTAAGCAATAAGTATTAACAAATATAAATTAAGTTTTTAGTTTTTCTGTTTGACAGTCAATTTTAACTTAAAACTTAAAAGTTTTCTGTAAAATATGATAGTACTGTTTTGCACAGAGAAAACAAGGGTGAAGGAAATAGAACAGGGAGGCACAATAAAACGTGCAGTAAGGCATAAGACGGTACAACAGTCAAAGTAATCTTGAGTTGTTTATAATTTTAATTTACGATGTAAAGGCCATACTGTGTAAGACGATGACCGTATTTTCATCTATAAGCAGTATTGTTATTTGGCCCTTTTCTTGAAATAAATACCTACAGCATCGCATGGCCCCGCGACGCGCTAGGGATGCCCAATTACAGTATTTATCTTCATTTTGTATGACTTTGTTTGAGTTAATGTGATTAATGTCTTTCTAGTTTAAACACTCATAAAAATATATTATATACTAAATACATTAACTAAATAACTAGTTCTGTGATTATACACACTGTTACTTTGCATCCTTGCCATATTAAAAGAGGTAACTATATTACGGACACTGAACTCAAATCATTAATCATTGCGCTCTCTTTCTAACATCATATACGCCGCCCCTTCTTCTTCTTCTTTATTTTTCTTCTTTTTTTCCCTTCTTTTATCTCTGTGAATATGGCAAGGATGCAAAGTAACACCGTGTATAATTATAATTTATGAAAGCAACACGTCGTGAATAAAAAGAAAGCGTGTAATAAATGTAAATGTTGTATTAGAACTTAGTTTTTTTTTTAATGCACACTTAAAAAGTGACCGAAAATTATTTGCGCCTTGACTGAGACATACTAAAAGCTTTTTTTATATAAAAATCAGCATTCAGCTAGCAACTTTAATAAAAACATATTTTTCATAAACATTTAAATTATTAAATGTGCATTTTCGCATGCACCACATAAGTTACTGATTGAATTATTGATGAGTCGCTCCTGAAAAACTGACTATTCCGCTGTTAAAAATTCACTAGTAAGAAGCTACTTAAAAAGGCGACTTTTCGGCGTCGTTTCTTTATTATCTCTTGATTTATGTAAAGTAAGAAACAAATGTGTCTCTAGATTTTTCAAAATTTGACAGCCATCTGGAAAGTAACCCTGTATGTACGCCTTCGACCCGTATTAAGCAACTACCGCCATTTCGCTGCTAAACCGTCCAAGCGAGTTCAAACCTCTCGACCTCGCCCCTAACTCACGATAAGAACACGCTGACCGAAATTTAAAATTTCAGCTGCAACCGTTTTGGCTCCGAGTTAACCGTTAAATAAATAGAAATATTCATGGCTAGAATGTTCAAGTGCATTCTGCCTTTAAAAATAGACCGGACGCCGCGTGTTGGCGTTATTTTTGAAGGCAGATAGCACGCTATTTGCGATCTTTAAAAAATATTGCAATGCTTTTGGTTGTATACAGAATGTCGTTTTTCGGTCGCCGTATTAAATAACCAAAACCAACAACTTAACTATAAATAATAATAACAATGTTCTCCTAGACTAATTTCCACTACTTACAGCGTCTAATCTCAACAGAGACTGCGAGGGAGATATTATTAGTGCACAAGTATGTGCGCAGTACCAATACACAGATGCACTCTCTGTTCTTTCACTCTCATAGTTCTGTGAGACGGTAGTCCGACATGACCGCAGAGATATCAGGCGCGGGACCAATGGCCTGACGTGCTCACTACCAGCTTCCTGACTTCGGAGCCGACAAGACCGAGAAACAAATGTTGGCCCAGCCCGGGGATCAAACCCGGTACCCTAGAGGATTGTACTGTATAACTAACAAATAATATGTGGTTGAGCCCAGCGTGCTGACTACTAGACCAACGAGGCAGTCACTATACAGTAACAAAAAAAATATCATGACTGTAGTATTATCACTTAATAGGTTGTTGGTAATGTTGTTGTCTTTGACTATCTAGTCAAAGGTTGTTGTATAATATGGCGACTGACAAAATTCACAACCTATACATTGAAACGTTTTTTGGGCAGTATAACAAAAAACCTTCAGTTTTAATCCACTCCTAGCATTAGGTTTGCCGACAGAGCGAAATCATTAGCATACTGTGTCGCGAGCGTCCGCGCATTCTAATTAGTAGGGGGACAATAGTTCATTAGGATTATAACGGCAGGTCAACGCGTGCTGATCGCGATTTAAATCATACACGTGCTGATGGAAGTAGACATGGGTAGTTCCTGAATGAATGATACAATTGAAATACTTCACCTATCTAGTTCAAATGTATCACTCACTCACTATAGTCCAAAGCAGTTCATTTAGTTCAGTAACTCAGTGATATGAGAGTAAAACTGCGATGGACATAAGCTATATTACATTATCAAAAAAGTTAGGGTTCCGTATGAAAACTTCGATTATGTAACCAACGGTGTAGAAGGAAAATCATTAAATTGCGAACGCTACGAAAACTATTGACAATAGAGCAATGTTCTATAGTTTTGTAGAGGACATCATTATCTACAATAAAGTCCGCGATATCATGTGTCTAACTATAACAGTTACGTCACAATAACTCCTTTTTTAGGTAAAAATATGATTTTTTTGCGGCGGCAAAAAGAAAGCCACAGTTTCACTATGTCGGTATTAATCTTTATCCAAATAAATCACGTCATATTCAAGGCTTTATCAGTACCTGTAAATAAGTTTTTGAATTATTCAAATCGGACAAACCATTAAAAAATTATCACGAGTAATATAATATAGTATCGAAGTTAGGACGGCAGCAAAGTTGGCCTTTTGCTATATCGTCAATAGATTTATTTTTTATTTTAAAACTTTATTGCACTTAGAACAGTGTACAAAAGGTGGACTCAATGCTAAAAGTATTCTCCCCCAGTCATACCTATAAGTCATGCAGAAAATTTTAAATGGGTGCAGGATAATGTAGTCGAATAGAAATTAAAAGAAGCAACAATAGTAGATTTTTATACAAGGGCTGAAAGTGACCATTCCACTCGAGAAGTTTCTGGCGCTCGAATGAAGTGAGAGCGCCAATAGCTCGAGAGTTGAATGGGTGCTTTCACCAGAGTTAAACGTACTATTTTTCATTTCGAATGTGAGGAAATCGAGGGTATCGATAGTTGTGGCAAAAGCAATAGTATCGATAAAATATCGATAGTATCGATAGACTATCGATAGTTGAGGCTAAATAATAGTATCGATAAAATATCGATAGACTATCGATAGTTGAGGAAAACGCAATAGTATCGATTGACTATCGATTGTTGAGGCAAAAGCAATAGTGTCGATAAAATATCGATAGTGTAGATAGACTATCGATAGTTGAGGAAAAAGCAATAGTATCGATAAAATATCGATAGACTATCGATAGTTGAGGCAAAGGCAATAGTATCGATAATATATCGATGGTATCGATAGTTGAGGAAAAAGCAATAGCAACAATAAAACATCGATAGTATCGATAGAATATCAATAGTATCGTTAGTCTACCGATAGTAATGATAGTATCAATAGCTACGTTAATATAAATAAATACTATCGATACTATCGATAGTATCAAAGTCCAATACTAAAATCACTATCGATAGCTGATACAGCTTTGACTATTGCAATAACTATCGATACTCTCGATAGTGGCCTTTTATTCAATAAGTAGTAGGAGTATAAAGTAGGAGGGAAAAGCTATCTCCCACCCGGCTATCTACACATGAAAGTTTAACTTTCCGAACAGGTGAGATGAAAAATATTATAATGTAGATGGCGCTGTACGTATTTAACTCGCGGGTCAGCTTGAGTTTTTCCCAATAACTTAATAAGTAAGTAGATAATTACTAGGATGTACGATGTGTTGAATTGAAGTTCAAGCTAACAGGTCTATGCCGCCTGTCTTAACTACACTCACCTATTGTCGCTTGCACACACAATACGACAAGACGCAATGCTCTTTCTTTGGCCATCGTGGTAAGCAGACATGCGCAAAATCGTTCACTGAAGTGAAATGAGTGATATAGTTCAGTGGGAGCTAAAGATATGTATCACTCATCTAGTTCAATTAGTTCATTTAGTTCAGCAGATCTACTATCAAAATCTCACTCACTACTTCATTCAGTTTAAATGTATCGTGTACTACAGAGAATTCTAATGACTAAAAAATAACATTTACCTATAATAGTTAGGCAGTCTAGAATTACGAATTAAAAACATTTTCATTAATTTCGAAGATATTGTTACACGCATTAATAAAGGATGTAAAGTGTTATTTAGGTACGTAATTTATGTACGTTACGTATTAAAAACGTATTAATTAATACCGAAAATTTTACATAGAAAACTGCAGTGCAGTAGCAGAATACTCCAATCTCGCTCTTGCAGTATTAACAAATATACCCGTACGTTTCTCTCATATCACCGAGTTAATAAACTACTGAACTAAATGAACTGCTTTGGACTATAGTGAGTGAGTGATACATATGAACTAGATAGGTGAAGTAGTTCAATTGTATCATTCATTCAGAAACTACACATGTCTAGTGGTAAGGCGGTGGTGACCAGGATAGTACTTTAATATTGCTGATTTCTTCTTGACTTTTGTCTAATTGATTGTTTGAATGCACTTATCTCAGATCAGAATTACCTAGGTTTTTTTCAAAATCGGACCATGACGATTTTAAAAAAAACGTTTGTGTAAGGTACAACGTATCTAGCAAGGCTATAAGATAAGTAATTTAAACAAAACACGGTTATGTCTTTCAGCAATGGAGTAAAATCAATACTGCTATTTTTTCTATACTAATATTATAAGGGTCGGTTGCACCATATCTCACATTATAACTAGAAAAACTGAGATTTTTTTTTTATTTAAACATGCTAGTCAAAGGAACTGCTGAGCCGATTTGAAAAAAATATTTTGTAGATAGCTTATTTCTCGGGGAATGCTTTGTATGAGCTATAAAATGCATGATACCTACCTAGAAATCAACGGGGAAGTAGTTAAATCAAAAAGCACGGACGAAGTCGCGGGGGACCGTTATAATTAATGTTTACTACAATATTTTGATTTGTTTGTGTACCCTATTGATACTGCGCCGCGCGCACTCGCACGCGTACCTGCCTAGTTTTTATTTGTTTAAAACGTACCGTGAGAACCCCGGAGCCCCCAGTTGCCATCGAGACGTTACCTATGACACTAGACCGACCAGAGCGCTTTCGCCGCGTGTGTATCCTGTGAAGCTCCTTACAGACATTTCGAGTGATTGTGGCCTGTGAAGTTATACCCGAAAGCTGATGTGGCAAATACCTAGCTATAAGCGCTAAGACATAACAATTTTCCACCAATCATTGTCGCCCTCCACGTGTAATCCACTGCCTAAACTCTCAAACAATTAATATGTTCATATTATTCACACGCGTTTTGATTCTTATCTTAAAAGATATCACAGTTTTAAAAAATACTCCGCTCCTAACAATGCCCACAGGAAATCTTAAATTTACGCGAACGAAGTCGCGGGGGACCGCTAGTCTAAAATAAAGAAGGTGTTAATTAATTTAGGGAAAGATAAAAGGTAAAGGGCAAAGAGGGAGACCTAGAAGTTGAAGACCATTGTATTTTTCTAATTACCATGTAGTTATTTGTTACTTTGTGTTCACCAATGTAGCTTGCAATAAATAAATCTGAATCTAGTTGGGTGTTATTTGTCGTATCAAGAGTTATAAATAATAATTATTTTTATAATTTAATTTCAAGTTTTTACGAAAATAAATAACTCGAAATATGCTTAAATGCTACTCTGAATAGTTTTACAGGTTTAAGTCGGTAGCTCTGAGTTTCCATATAATAACGTAACATTGTACGCGGAGGGATTCAACAATTTATCAAAAACATAACTTGTTAAAAAAACGCAACTCAATCCTTTTTCCTTAAATGCTGTGAGATCCATGGAATTTGAAATATACCGAATTTATACAATGCCTGCTTGGTTACAGAAAATTCAGGCTTCTAGGTTTATCCACAACGAAGTTATTGAGGGTTGAAAATGGCCTGAACAGCTTCGAGAAAAGGATGATAATGGCCATGCCGCTATTTTGCTCGACCGTGCCCCAACATTGTAACAAAAATATGCAATTTTTTATTGATTTTTTAACCTACTTCAAAAAAGAGCAGGTTCTATGTTCGATTTTCCATAACTGTGGACCGATTTTCAAAATTATTTTTATTTGAAAGGGCACCTGAGATGGTTCCACTGCCATCAAGTCAGGATTCAACGATGGGATCTAGGAGAAATTTAAGCAACTCATTAGATTTAATTCATTTGTTTAGTTAATGCCACACATTCCAGTAATGTTTTCTTTAAGGTCTGTGGTCTTTTACTGAGCCGTAGAGGTTTCACATCAAATTTTCCCACACACATGGCAAAATAATACGCCACCCTTTGGAAATACTAAGCCCGCTCGTCTATATTCTATTGTGTCATGAAACTAGAAGCACTTGCGATGAAAATAGTAGCTAGTGATGTAACTTACACATTTGTAGTCGATACTACCAAAAATAAATTACAATATGTACGTACGTTTCGCTAGCACTAGATACTTGACCTATCTGTGGTATGTTACGAGTAGTGTCCAACTTTTTTACGGTAGGCATATGTCATCATCCGTAAAATTGTCACCAAGTGACTTATTTAATATAGCCTTTTTAGTACATCTCTAAACAAAAAACCCGGCAATTTTCATACGGAGAAACATTTTAGTAAGCATTTTATTTTGTTATTCTTAGCTTTGATTAAATCACTATCGCTCACAGGCATGTATTGGCATCAGTGAATTTTAACCACAAACTGTCGATATAAAGTAACCAACACTAGATGTAAATGCCATCACAATCTTGAGATTCATGGACCGCTAGTGTGTGGTTGATACGGCGTGGTCTATACACACACACATAAAGCAACAACGACAGGATTAGACGTCAGAGCCAGCGAGGCGCCGAAAAGCGATACTACGAGTACTTTAACCGTGAAGTAGTATCATCTTGATAGGTACTCGTCAAGTGGAAAGAATCCTGTCTAAACTCATTACTAAGAAGCACACTGCTACGAGACATCGCAAATTAAGATTGAGACATTCTTGAGCCTTACGTTTATCTGTAGGACTTAAATCCACGTGTCACCTGATATTAAAACGTATTTAGAACCAAGTGTTTTAGTGAAAACAACTCAGCCAACTCGCCATAAAATGAAGATCTATGTCTATTTAAGCTGAGAAGCTTAAGTTACACAAAAAACGTATTTGATGGCACTAAAAAACGCTTTTTAGTATGCTTTAATTACTTAAAGTAATTTCTTATTTAAAAGCACTTTAAAGACGCATTTAAAAAAGCTATCTATCTAGCGTTTAGTATACACAATGTCAAATGAAAAAAAAAAACAAATACAATGTCATATGGTTGAAGCACCGCAGTACCTACCACATCGACTAATCACATTATTTGAAAGCTATTTAACTTGGCATTAGCTAATAAAGTATGAAAGTACAGTGGGTCCTGCATAAACTTACCCAAATCTGTCAAAATATTTTTAATGATATGGACCTCTATGTGATCATCATAAGGTTGAAAAATGGCTGCGGACATTTGTCAGATCAAGACAGGTTGATATGGGGTCGTGTATCCTTCATTAAGACTTCTCTCAGAAAGACGGTGTGCTATCCAAACATAGAATAAGTAACATGATAGGTAGTTACCAAAACCAAATACGCTTAAAATACTTGCCAGCATTCTCACCCCACCTACAGCCGTCACGAAATTGAGTTATCAAATCATTCCGTCTTCGAAACAGGTTTGCGGCTATAAACCGTAAAACAACACACATTAACCTCACGTTGTAAATTGGAAACAGATTGTCTCATAAATAATTCCAAAATCTAATTTGGAGCCTGAGGTCTTACTCTGGTTGACGATGTACGTATTTTCGAATGTAGCCGTCCCTTTCACTCCCGACAGAACGACAACGCGAACGAGCGTGATGGCTAGACTCGAAAATACGGACATTGTCAACAGGAGTAGGGCCTCAGGCTTCACTCGTATCGCCGGCATCTCGCCCGCGCGGCGTATTATCTTTTTACGGTTGATTACACTGAGTATCAGAACCGCGTTAGTATCAGCCTTTTCACTGCAAGATGCTTTGAAGACTGTATAAAAATATCGACATTACCTTAGTGCGCATCACTAAGGTAATGTCGATATTTTTATACAGTCTTTAGTTATCAGTATATCAGTTTCTCAAATGTTTGATAGATATTAGGTAAGTACCTAGGCGCGATAGCCAAACGAAGAAAACATCACTTCTCATCCAAAATCGTGAGTTCGATCCCCGCCTGTACCACTGAGTTTGCATAAAAACTTACGTACAGTCTCTTTCAAAGATATCGCTGCCTAACGGTGAAGGAAAACATCGTGAGGAAACATGCAAACTGTTGGCTAGTATGTAAAATGGAGAAGGCAATGGCAAACCACCCCATTAAAATTGCCAAGAAAGTCGTTGTGTGTGTTTTATTCCATGATCACGACCCTCAGTCATTGTGGTACATACACGACTGTGAAGAAGGTAACTACCTAAGTAGGTACCTAAAATTCGACAAGTAGACGTACGAGGACGATAAAGCGCCAATCGAATGCGATCATAGAAAATTACCTTCCCAGCAATATAACACTGCCCCTCTTCACTGACATCTTGCACTTGCACACGTCTTTCGCTCGTAGGAATGTCACGCACGAACGTGTCAGACTATATTAAAATATTGTACAAGCACTGGCATATTAAAATATTGCATGTTTTACGATATAAAATAAAATTTCGCTTCCAAAAATTGATCGACGGTGTCCCACGGGATGACACAGTCGATCAATATTTTTGAGCGAAATTTAATTTAATATTGTACACCTGCTGCCAAACGAATCACTGTTTATTATTTGAAAAATTAAAGAAAGAAAAAGTTTTTATTTAGTACACATCAAATTACAAAAATTATAGAAAAATATGTAAAAATAAAAATAAAACATCAGAAGGAATTCACCTAAAATACAAAACAAAATAATAAAATAACGATGTGTAACCAAAATGGTCCCCACTTAGCTCTTTGATGGCATAGGTTTGCCATGGGGCAAGCCAATGGCGCTAGTTATCTGTGGTTTTTATAGTACGATAGAGGAAAACTCTAATACCTACTAGTGCTACTACAGCACTAATTAGTTTTGATTTTCACTTAATTGTGCTCGACCATCCACGCTTCCATATCTACGCCATGGCTTCCGGTATCTACCGTCAGCTTCCTGAACCCAGCCAAAAGCAGAATTTACTGAGTTAACGAACTGCACACATTTATTACTGGTGATTAAAGTGAACAAACATAATAAAAGTAGTGAAAAATCATATTTTTAGTGGGCTATTTAGATCTTGATTTCAATATCACCCAAGGTCTAGAGAGACACGTGTGTAAATTTATAATATAATAGAACAAAACCTACTCACTCAAGCATTGATGTCTTGAAGATACCTAACCTATTTGATTCATCAAAGCATATTGTATAATAACCATTTTCTATGATTTCGGTAAATAGACAGGTCGGGCCCTAGCTAGGGTAATAAATTGGGTATAATAATTCTACAATTAATACTCATGTGAACGTTAGGTTAAATAATTCAAGTCGATGAAACCACCAGCTCAAAACTTTCAGGCCTAAACTCGAAAGCCAAAACAATATGTAATAAATGATACAAACATACAACGATGTATATATTTGCTCGCACGGTCACGACATTGCATAGGTTAAATAAAAGTAAATCGTGACTCTTCGAGAAGGTAACAACTCAGGTTTTAGTTTGAGCTGATATCAGACCCCGTTACAAACATACATTTAAAAGCTCACAATTGAAAAATAAGGACTATATTCTCTAATTTTGTTTTACTTAATTCTCGATTTCATTGCAGTTTGTTCTGTCTCTCTTTGCTAATCTAAAAATGAGAGACTAGTGCCATTCGTGACATTTGGTACTGTAACTTAACTGAACTTTAGGAACGGAAATCAAAGTCCATTATCAGTTTGTGATAAAATTCAACGTAAAGATTTTTCTGGTAAATCTGAATGTTTTTTGTTTTTAATCTGTTGTAAAATAACCCAAAACTCTCTATATAAGTCAGCCTATTAGATCCCACTGCTGGGAAAAGGCCTCACCTCAACTATGAGGAGGAACGAGCCACACTCCACCACGCGGGCTCAGTGCGGATTGGTGGAGGGGTGTATGTAAGGCAAGTGACAAACCTTACTGTCAGAAGTTATCAAGCCGCCCTAGGGCCTCTGACTAGGCTTAACGACTAATACCACAGATATTAGCCGGGACCAACTGCTTAACGTGCCTTCCGAAGCACGGAGATGCTTGTCATGGACGTCACTTAAATGGTCGGAATGGTCACCCATCCAATCACGACCGCGCCGTGGGTTGCTTAACTTTTGGTATCACAGCGCTGCCGCCACTGCGCCACAAGCACCTCAAAACTCTCTACAGCAAAATAAACCTCTGTTTAAAAACATTCGCAGGATTTCTTGTTGCTTCGAGAGGTTTGATCTGGCAGATCAATTGAATGTTTCGTTGAGCCTTGTTCAAATTGAGTTACAATCACAAATTTAACTGATGCAAATAACTAGAGATCCAAGCAATTTCGGGTATTGTAACAGCAGCTGTCACCACTGTCAGCCATAGACATTATAAATCAACCAGTTCATTTTATTATTTATCAACTACTCGTTTATTTTATTATATTGGATCCGAAGCTACCAAATAACTCAAGAATGCTTAATAACGTTCGCACCTTTATGTAATATACTTACTGAGCCCATCTCAAGTCTCTCGAGTATGCGGTGTTAATTAATTTATGCGTGTTTAATACTTTAACAGCTATACCAAATTGACGTCAATTACCTAGTTAAAATAAATGGCATAACTAGTACTTGTGAATCTACACTTGCGAGTGTAATAAAAATTAATAAGAGTGTGGAACCAGTCAGTGCGGTGTGGCCGCGAGCAGAGGCCCTACCTATGTCAAATTTTCGGTCGTTGCGTTCTTTTGCACTGTCATGCTCCTAGCAGGATAGACAGGATTGGTTAGAGTCAGAAATACGGACATTAAGCTACTAGACGCGGCCACTAAACTCGACCACAAGTGGCTTGGAACCTGAACACATTGACCTACTAGACTCAGCTACTAAATGCAACTATTAGTGGCTTAAAACCTGTGCACATGGAGTCACTAGACGCGGCCACTAAACAAGCGAGCGCAGGCTACTCTCGCAGCTTGTTGAGCCACAAGCGCAACGCGGCCACTCAAACGCTCGGATTGCGCCGATGAAAAAATAATAAAAAAATATATATATATTTGCAAAAATATATGAAATAACTCGTTCGCAGCTTGTGGATGCATCCAGAGGTTCAATATGCGCCCGCTCTGATTTCAGACATCAAGGTACTTAAGTGACTAGTTTTCGAGCGAAACGCCATCAGCTGTGTCGTAGATTGATCGATACTCGAAACCAGTACATAAAAGCTGTTTTCGTAGTTCACGTGGGTAACCTGATGTCCTGCCGACTATACATAGACTGCGAAAAATGTTGTTGTTGTTACAGCCTTATAAAGTTTCTTTTTGCATTGTTTATCACTAACGTCGGGAATAAAAACAAAATATGCATGAATTCCCGTATTATTATATTGACTGTTGTTCTTGTTGTCAAACATTGAGACGAGCCTTACGATGCTCTACAAATAATGTATGATAGTAAACCATTCATGGAAAAAAGTTTACTACCGTATCTTGGGTCAATCACGTATCGTGTAATCACTCGAATAACCACCTACAAAATAATTGCTCTGTATGGAATGTACAATGGAAACTAATCAACCAATCCCAACAATTTTAGGGCACATGCGTAATATGTGCGAATCATATAATCTGTGTTTGTGTTGGAGAAATTATGTTTGCTTTTAAATACATTAGATTTGCGTAAAGCCAGCTCTTAAATAGTTATCGTTTTCTGTAACATAATGTCCTATAGTTATATTTATTGACTAACAGTTCCCCGCGACTTTGCCCGCAACATAATTAGGATATTCCATACAAACTTTCATGCCCCCATTTCAACCCCTATAATTTTATATCCCAACAAAAAGTAGCCTATGTCCTTTCCAGGGTCTCAAACTATTTCTGTACCAAGCTCAATTTGAATCGGTCCAGTAATTTCAGAGCCTATTCAATACAAACAAACAATCAAATCTTTCCTCTTTATAATATTAGTCTAGATAAATCCTAAAATAATACAGTCTCAAAATGCTCAATTGTTAGCAATTTTTGACGCATCTGTCTTTAAGTTATATCCTGTAATCTTCACAAACCGCAAATGGCTTTTACTAGCGAGCGCTGGACCCTGACACGCGTGAAATTTCAGCTGAAACTAATTAGCTTTGTAACTACCGTTCGGATGAGGGCAGCGATAGTTCCAAAAGGATCAAAAATGTTTTTAACAGTTGCATTGAATAGTACTACACGTGACATCTCCGTTGCTCAGTTGAGCTGAGTTTTAGTTTGTTTGATTTAAATGCGATGGGACGTTAAACCGTGTCACGCAAAAAAATATCAGTGACGACTTTAAAACTAAAGTCGCTAACTGCATGTTTAACAAAAACTTTAACCAGTTTTGAACTCACATTTAGAACACACTGTTTTTTAATTCACAAAGAAAGTTATGTTTTGATCATTAAAAACATATTAACGAAATAAAAATATAAAAATCCTTGAAGTGATGCCCACATTTAAGCATTGTAATCTAAAACGGATAAATATTAAAAGCATTAAGAATGACGATAATACGTAAACTGCTGTTACTCGTTTCTGCCCATCTCTGTTCTTGAAACTTGCCTAATTAAATTACTAAAATAACTGATATCCAGTTCAATCTAATTTACTTAGAATAGCTTACCGTTTGAAAATTCTCAGAAGATGAAAGCAACGTTATCAAATTATGTATTTCTAGACCGGATCAGTTTTATTTTTCCTCATAACCAAGACCTTGTTTGTTGTCCGAGACTTGGCTCGGCTGCTTATGTTGTAAGAAAGATAATCTACGATTTGACCAACTTTAAAACGATAAGACTAGTCTATTTTAATTATTATTTTCATAGTCTCATGCCATATGTAAGGTTTTTTGCAATAGGGCTAAGCTGCAGATATAGAAACAATATTTATACTGCAAAAGCGAAACGTGCATTTACAATCTTAAATCTGACGAATCACTAATACAAGTAATTAAGTAAGTGAGTGAAGATACAGAACATTACACATTTAATTTGTCAATATCGGGACGTGTATAAGTGCTTGTTGGGTCTATATGCAAAAATAAATTGTATTTCACTAAATTAAGACAACCTACTACTTAACAAATCAGTGTCAGTAGGGAGATCAATGATCTACTACACTATAGATGTTCCGATTGCGGGTCTATGCATCGGTAATATATCTCATAATAGCATCAGATGATGTGTTGAATATGAATTCAAGTAAGATTCTACCATCTATATTGGTAGGGTTAAGTGTTGGTTAGTGAGAACGGCCAACTTAATTATTGCAATCGCTAACAAACTAGTACAGCAACTGCCTGGTTGCACAAAGCATCCACAAGGGATGTTCAATCAGTCATGATATAAATAAATCAGCCTCTGAGTGACAGCGCCGCGAGCAATCAGGGAAAAGGCCGCATTTATGGACTCCCATTTGCTACTGTGATCAAATTCAGTCAGCAACATAATTTTATTGAAATTAAATCAAATTTCACTTACAAAAATTAATCGACTGTGTCATCCGGTGGGAATCGAACCCACGTCCCTTCGCTATCCGAGCGAGTGCTCTTACCAATTAAGCTACGGAGGACGTTAGTCAGTCGACGAATTTTTGCAAGTGCTTACTACGCCAGTGAAAACTTGCAAAATAATTGCTTAAGTTATAAAAATATAAAAAATAATTTTATTGGTTTGTTCTATTACCCGTCGGTTGGAGGTCGATAAAATTTGCCAAATTAGATAGAATAAAACAATAACACATTTAGTGTTATTACAGTTTATTATCACAATATTTTAGGTAAAATATAAGTATCCACAATATGCATAAATTATATTTAATCTTATTTATTGTAGACTATGTATTTAAATATGGGAAGTACATAATATATTTATTATTATGAATTAAGTTATGAGTGTAGTACCTAATATTTGTCTTCTTTTGCCAATAAGTGTAATAAATTGATATTTAGTTATTCTTTTTTTCGCACTGCCCTATTTAAATTTCTGCTTAGCCCGAAGGCATGATTGGAAGCGAATGCCACTTGGCATTAAGTCCGCCTTTTGTACAAAATTTTAGTTGTGCAATAAACAAATAAATAAATAAAATGCACATAGGAATTTAGATTAATTAGCTTGAATACTAGTAAGTTTACATTACAACAACTGATGCTCAATAATATCTTGATTAAGCATCGAGTGTAGTAGCAGTCTCCAGTCAATTAAACTCAAGTTAAGTACAATAGGTAGAGCTAATTGCTTGGGTAACGATTAATTCTACGTGATTGGATTGAACATGTGTGAACGGCTGACAAGGATCACGTACAGCCTTAAGATAACAACCAGCACGTATAGAGTAGTAACACTGACCTCTATACAAGTACGCTGGACTTAACATTATCTAAAAAATGACAGATATTTTTTCTGCCGAATCAAAGCGCCCCCACCGAGTGTCCAGGAAACTAAAAGTAAGTAACTTGCATATGTTTATGTCAATTCTCATTAGTCGGTCACCACACGCTCACTACAGCCGTCAGCGCCGAAATGACGATAATCAAATGGCTTCATCTTAAGGTTGGCAATATACAGTCCAGCGTACTTGTATTATAGAGGTCAGTGGTAGTAACACTATAAAGCACAATCGTCTGCGTGTGTATGGCCTCTTAATAACCCTAATGAGACCTTATGACACGCCATAGTTGTCTGACATGCCTCAATTGGGCTGACGCTGAACGACCCTTTCGAAAAACGAAATCATGTTTTATTTTGTTATGATCGAATCCCGCAAGGGGCAAATGTTTGTGTGATGAGCACGAGCATTTGTACCTAAGTCATGGATGTTTATATGTATTTAAGTATTTCTATCCGTTATCCTAGTCACCATAGCACAAGCTCATGCTTAGTTTGGAGCTAGGTACCTAATTGGTGTGTTTGTTGAAACAATTTATTATTACCATCATCTAAAGAGGTTTTTATCTCAAGATGATATATTGTCTCTATCTCTCTCTTTAGCCGCTCCCTCGTGTCTGAGGATCGTGGTCAGCATCAAGGCTGCATCTCGTGCTGATGATTTGCCTCCACTGGTTTCTGTCCAGCGCGCTTTTTACATGATATTGTAGGTACTTACTCGTAGGTACAATACAAGCCTAATTAACACTAGTTTTGAACTTATAAACCGAGGCTAAGGATTATTACTTTGAGAATATAACGATTTAAAATAGAATACCTTACTATTTTGATTTGCCTTTACCTATGTGAAGTAATAAATACATCAAAATCTAATCTAATAATATGAAATCTTTGCAACTTTCCTTTTATAATGTTATCCATTATAAAAGGAAAGTAGGAAATTATTTACAAGTTTTTCCGAAAGTACATTAACACAAATATTCAGCTAAAAAGTTCATTGACCTCCTCCTTAAGCCACCAAACAAATTTTTAGATATCGCTGGAAAGAGAAAGTGAAGTGGAAAGATAAAATTATTATTTGTAAATTATGACTAATCTGTTCTTAGCCGGCTGTGGCACGTGTCGTAAATTGGGCATAAATTTAAATCTCTGTTCTGTTGTTTATTGCGGTAGCCATAGGATAAAATTGTTTTAAATGTAATAATGATTACAAATATGTAACTATTTATTGTAAAAAATTAAGAACATAAATTATTTTAATTAGTTAAGCCACGGAGTTACCAAAGCACCTCAGGGAGTAAGACGTATCATCCATCATCATCATCATCTTTGTTAGTCGTAGGAAGTCCACTACTGAACATAGGCCTCCCCCACGGTTTCCCACCAATGACCAGTTGCAAGCGGACTCCGGCAGTCCGCTTGCAACCGGTGATCCTGCAGTCTTACAAAGTCGTCAAGGATGTATATCATGTATTATCGTACTTCCACAACTACATTAATATAAGTAAAGTTAGCAATCGCAGAATAATACGTTTGTATTGTGATTCGCCGGCAGAAAGTTTTATAAATACGTACCTCAGAAGTCCAATAAAAGTTTGTCTTAAAGAAAAAAACGCCAACTTGGGGTGTAGGTATATTTTCTATTAGTCCCGTTTTGCTGTATGACGTGCGAGTTGAAAATTCAGAAATAGATTTGAAATTTCACGGGACCACTTGAAAAAAATAGATTATCTAGAAAATTAATAGTAGTACTACTAGTATGGGCCGAGTACTCGGTTAATACTCGGCGTACTCGGCGGGTTTTTTGATACTCGTACTCGGCCGAATAACTTGGTTTTCATGCCGAGTATACTCGGTTTAATTTTGATAAATACATATTATTAACCTAACAGTGTTATATAAGTTTAAATATTTTTTTCCCTGCTGCTAGTAGTAATTTGTGCTTGTGCTCACTGAAATGTCACTTTTTAAACTTACTCTGAAAATAGCATAATATTCTCCGCGCGAACCTCTTTGTACTTGTTTACGCACCCTAAACAGAAATTTGATTCAACCGAGTTACTCAGCCAAGTACTCAGTTGGAAAAAAGTTGAACCGAGTAATACTCGGTACTCGGCACTCGGTACTCGGCAAAAGTGCTACTCGGCGCATCTCAAGTAGCTACCTTTTGTCTGGATCTGAAACTATGGGAATAGAATGAATGAACAACATTGTTATCTATTTTAGAATTTTCAGCTCACACGTCATACAACAAAACATGTACACTGCCATTCAGACAAGTGAAATTGAAATACCTTTAAGATTGACGTAAATACTCATAGATCATAGCCCACTAGATATCGCTACGCATCGTTTGGCACAGTTAATCTGTAAGTAACGTAAATAAATCTAAATATCCATCTTACAAAAATAATTAGCATTTCGTGAAATGTCCTTGAGTGTGCTAATTTAGTTTGTGAACAGTCTGACTCAACTTGAAATGTTTGTAACGATATAAACTAATAAACGATGCTTTAATTAAACTCGCGTGTACATGTAGGTATGTATCCTCGAGTTATAAGTGGGTTTGTACGGGAACGTGTTCCTCACATAGTTTCTTCAATACAGATGTATAGGTAAAATTACTATAGCCTCAAATACAGGCGTCGATAACAACAAAAGTTTGTTCAGTTCGTAGTTTCGTTTTGCGGCCGCTCAGGACAACTTTTACAATTATTCTGGGACCGAAGTGAAATACGAAATATCGTGATTTGCGTTTTATGTCCTATGAATAGCTTCACACTTACAATATGTTGATGCGGCCTGCACACCAAGTACTAGCAAATAAGAATTATAATAAGAGGTAATAATACCTCGTTGGAGCTGATTTCACAACCAGAAACTGTCATTATAGTCAAATCAGAAAGTAAAAGTTTCAGTTGTTGCGACTCCATAGACGTGGTTAATGGTATGTTTACTTAAAAGTTAGGTCAAATTGTTGTAATTTCGATAAACTTTACTATTATGAGTAGATTAGATATTGTTGTACCTAAAATTACCACCAGAGGCTCCGGCTACACTCGCATATGGTAGTCATTTTTAGGGTTCCGTAGTCCGACAAGGAACCCTTATAAGATCGTTCAGTCCGTCCGTTCCGTCCGTCCTAGTCTGTCACAGCAGAATATCTTCTACGTTCATGGACTGATTTGCATATAACTTGGTTCGAGGTTACTTCACATATAGATCTCACAAAAAATCAAAATTACCCCTTTTTAAGGGTACCTCCCCATACATGTAAAGGAGGGGGGAGGGGGGTTGAATTATTTTTTTGAGTGCACCCCCTTGTGTGGGATATCGTTGAAAAGGACTATGAAAATAAGATAGGGTTTTTTTATCAGTTTAACACTTTTTTATCAGCTTTACCATTTGCGAGATATAGCCCGCCAAAGTCGTTTACACGGTGTCGTCACCCCCCCCCCCCCCCCGTTAGTTTCTAAAGTCTTGGACCTATAAACTTCAAGCGCGGAAACTCTTATTTTAAATTGTTTAGGGTATCCTGTGATGAATACTTTTCAAATTATAAATAAAATAAAAATATATACGTTTTTGCCTATTCTGTCTAATGTTTTAAGTTATTGGTACAGAACCCTTCGCGCGCGAGACCGACTAGCACTTGGCTGGTTTTTTCAAGTGCAACAATCTAATCCAGACTTGTGCAAGTGGGCTTTCAATTCAGATAATAGGCCTTGAAAAAGTCCGGAATAGCTAATCCGGATGTGAGCAAGTGGAAGTAAAGATCGAGATGCTCAAAGCCAGGGATCATTTAACGCTTCAGCTACTGAGTCTGCAGACATAATTTTAGTAAAAACAACGAAACGTCCTCGAGGGTCCAAACATATTCCAAAACCTACGCTATAAGTAATTCGGTATGTAAGGTAATGTTTTATATTTTTTTTCTTGAAGTAAAGTCTAAATTAAGAAAGTATTTCGACTTTTTATTTAGTAGTTATTTTGTAATTAATTATTGAAAATTTAAACTTGTGACGTCATAAGCATGCATATGACGACATTCTCTCATATTAACAGGATTGTCTTTGGAAGCAAAATTTTTTCTCGATTGAAATCACTTTCACATTCAAATAGTAACGTCATATCTCGGTTTGCGGTGCGTTTAGAGGGCGTATAAAGAATTAGTTATACTCCGTATTTTCGTATAAATAACCCCTATCTTTCAATTTAAGGTGGTATAAGTAACTGTATAGTCATTATGGGCATAAAGTCTCTGAATGGTTTTGAAATTACCATAGGTTGATTTTTACTTTACATACCGAATTGAGGCTCGAAGTAGCACCAGTTACAATAAAGGTGAGATAGATACGACTTAACTCTCTCTGACCTATTCGACATACCAGATGCAGCCAACCAAATTCTGTTTCGTCCAACTGAACGGTTCGTGTCAGCTTATCGTTCGGATGGAGCGCAATACAGTTTCCAATTCCTGAATTGGACCCCTGGGTCTTACTCTGAAAGGCATTGTTCTTATTATCGGATCTTCATAGTAAGACCTCCGAGTTATTGCATATTTATTTGGAAAAAATTCACAATATTCTAGAAAAAACAATTTGTTTTACTGCTGTTGGACACTTTAAAAAAATTGAAACTTGCAATATAATAGTTACTAGTGGTTCCCCGCGACTTCGTCCGCAAGAGTTGGATTTTCCATATAAATTTTCATCTCCCATTTCACCCCTTTAATGTTTTTATATCGCGACAAAATGAAGCCTATGTCCTTTCCAGGGTCTCAAACTGTGTCCGTAGCAAATTTCATCTCAATCGGTTTTTTTTTTTCAAGTGCAATAATATATTTAGATTTGCATAGTGAATGCTTATCACTTAAAAACAATAATTATCGTATTTGCAAGCTTCATCTTTTGATTTTTAAATACTTGCAATAGTATTTCTTTCGAGTGTTGAGGGTGTAATCCCAATAACATTGATGAAAGCAACGCGGCATTACAGCGTTAAGAAGCACTTGAAAATTTCGACAGGCTCTGCCAACGCCAGGGTGGCCGAGAGGTTAGGCAATCGCCCGGTATGCGAGGAACGCGGGTTCGATTCCCGCCTCTGGTGGTCGTTTTTTTTTCTTTTTCAAGTGCAATAATATATTTAGATTGCATAGTGAATGCTTATCACTTAAAAACAATAATTATCGGTTCAGTGGTTTAAGTGTCAAGAGGTAACAGACAGACAATCTTTCGCATTTATAATATTAGTATGGATATGGATTTGCGGTTGAACAAAATAATACATTTGCGAGAAATGGCGCTAGCTTCGCATTGTGTACTGTAAGTTATATTGTTACTGCATCTGATCAACTATTTATGCTTTGAAGGTGTAAAATTTTTGGTAGTTGTTATTTAAGTTTCTGTGAAAATATGATATTATTAAAAATTCAACATTGTGGGTTTTTATAAGTTTTGCTTGTTTTTAGATTGCGTAAGGACTCGTATTTCAAACAAAACTAATGGCAAAACAAAAACTAACATTTATTATGAGTAACTTATTGTAAGAACTTATTAGAAAAATCTGCGTCGTCATTATTTGTGTAGCAATCTAACTTGGGTAGCTCAATTAAGGTCTTGTTGTAACTCAATGTATTTTATTACCTACCAAATATCTTTGTATCGGGAATATTACGTTTTGCGAGAATTCATTAACGATACTTACATTATTCATTAGGGGTAACAAGGGAGATGAAATTCTTATTTAATAACTAGCTGTTGCCCGCGACTTCATACGCGTGGACTCGATGATACAAAATATTTTATACTCCCGTCGTCATCCAGCTATCATGATCTCTTAATCTACCATGTCGTAAGGAGAAGGGAGGAATGAAAAATCAAGGTAAATTTTTTGAAAAGTTACTATCACCTCGCCATCCTCCTCTGGTAAGAAAATTTCGCATGGCAGTGACACCGACTCTAAAACTAAATTTTGTTGTATATCTTTCTTAGTAAAAGTGTAAAGGATTTTTTTAAAACTTTTTAGTTTACTTTATTGAAGGCAGTTTTATTAGTTTGTAAAAAATATAGGTAACTTTAGTATTAGTGTTCAGAAAAAAGTCAGACTTAAACAGTACCGCAATAGATGAATGCGGTTTAGCATTTGTTTATTGTGTCCCTAGCCTACTCAAAGGTCGGTTTGTAAGTCACTACTATCGTAAAGTTATTATTATAATTAAAATCCTCTCGTATCCCACTGCAGGGCAAAGGCCTCCCTACCCTTTCTCTTATAACGTAAAGTAAGTAAGACTATTCTTACACTCGTAGTTCAATTTCCGTTAGTTAGTGATAAGTAGTATAAAAAAGTAGGCCCAATTCACTTAGATCTTTCATTAATAATAAAGTGATTTAACAAAATTTCGACAAACTATCTGTGGTGAAAGTATTCACAAACTACTTATCGTTAACGTCAAATTATGACTCCGAAATGTAAACGCTTAAATACCTAAATTAATGCTAATTTGCTACAGCAAATACATGCTATACATGCCTGTAGAATCTGAAGGATTCTCTCAATTTCTTCAGGTTTCCGTTTGCAGGATTACCTTTCGAGTTTGAAAATCAGTCTGAAGTAATTTAGCATATTAATTTCTCCAGACCTTCAATTTGTGTAAGTCAATAGAAAATGCTCATCACGCTGAACAATGTTCCCAACGGCGCTCTATTCATATCTCTTATAGTTAAGCTGAGCTGCTAGGGTTCTAGATCAGTTGGTCCAGACCTTCAATTTGTGTGCGTCAATAGAAAATGCTCACACACTGAACAATGTTCCCTAAGGCCCTCTATTTATATCTCTTATAGTTGAGCAGGACTGCAAGGGTTCTATGTCAGTTACTCCAGACCTTCAATTTGTGTACGTCAATAGAAAATGCTTATCACACTGAAAAATGTTTCTTAAGGCGCTCTATTCATATCTCTCATAGTTGAGCTGAACTGCTAGGGTTCTATATCAGTTGCTCCAGACCTTCAATTTGTGTGCGTCAATAGAAAATGCTCATCACGCTGAATAACTTTTCTTAAGGCGCTGCTTTTATATCTCTCTTAGTTTATGTGTACTGCTAAGGTTCCACGTCAGGTACTCCGATCTTCAAAATAAGTCATAGCCTAGTATTTGCCCAGACTTAATAGCTACACAATAAAAAAAGTTTCATTCAAAGCCGTTCAGTAGTTCCTGAGATTAGCATGTACAAACAGACAAACAGACATACAGACAAACAGACAAAAAAAATTAAAGTTGTAGATTCCTATTCTGTTACTATTTTAACATCACCCTCAATTAGTTTTAAGTAAAAATACTCAATGTACAGACGCATCGGTTTTACAGTTTTATTATAACAGGGTGTGGCGTAAATAGTGGTCCAAAGCAAAGGTGTGGATACACTGTACACTGAAACACTCGCTATGACCCTAACCCGACTGAGACGACGGTACTGCTTTTATTGTTTGAGTTGCTGTCTCTTTCCTTTTTAAACTCGACCTTGAATTGAACTGTAAGGTCCCGTCGCATTCCTTTTACTTTAAATGAAAGGAAAAATTACCACGCGACGACAAATTACCACAAAAATTTCATAACCTGACACAAGTCGTCGTGGTAATTTTGAAAATGCTTAGAACATTTTTATGGATCCACGTTCTAAAAATTTTAAACGCCGTTTGAATAACCAAAATTAAAGAAAAACTAAATGATTGGTTAGAAAAAAAATACAACCCTTGTAAACCCTTGAACTTCAAATAAATTGTTTTTCTGAATTGGGCTCCTTTTTGTTTCGAAAAGCAATAACTTTTTTCCTGTAAGTCGTAACACTTATTGTTGCACCATTTTAGAATCTGCAAAAGATGGGCATTTTTTTTAAACAATGGGCACTGACAGTGTGGTACATTTTTTTTGCACCAAAAGCATTGAAAGTCAAACGATTTGCCAGCAGTGAGTATTGAATTTTGAAAGAAACTTATTTTTTTTTATTAAATTCAGTTTGTAAAAAAAAAAAACGAATGGAGTACTAAGTACAAGTGATCAGCAATAATAATAAAAAAAATGGATAAAAAAACCGTCATTTTTGGAAATTATAACCAAATTTGTAAGGCAAGGTAACGATTTCTAAAAAAATTTAAAAAAATTTTTTTTTGAAAACCCTGTACATAATTTTTTTTTAAATACTGGTATGTGGTGCTTCAGTGTACAGTGTATCCACACCTTTGCTTTGGACCACTATTTACGCCACACCCTGTATGTATAGATGAAAGTAAAAAAAGTTAGGCAAAACTAGGCATGTGGAAATCTATGTGTCTGGGTTCGTATTATGTTTGCTTGATATCGATGCCTAGATAATTCGATGATGGATAATTTACAGCGCTGATAAGTTTACCATGATCTGTTTCTTACGTTTACGCGAATTATTGAACTCATTAAAACACAATTGTACGGATTACTTCGCGATTTTTTTACATTTTATTTAAAACCTGACGTTTCGAACACTTTACAGCGTTCGTGGTCACAGGGAGACTAAGGTATTGTTTGTCAATTACAAAGTTTTGAAAAATTAAACTACCGTCACTCATTATTATCAATTTACGTTCCTATTTACGCAGGAAGAGCAAACCGTGTCTCGAGATATTGCAGTGCGAAGTGTTGTTTTCAAATTCTAGCAAAAACCAAAAAAAAATATTTTAATGAATCACTATGATCTTCTATGGGCCCGTGAACGTAACAATGATTTAGGAAAAATGCCGTCAGTTCAAAAGACATGTTTTGTCAAATTTCAGCTTGTGTACCGACGATTCATTGTATCAACGCGGGAATATGTGGACGCTTTGACATTTTTCCAAACGTTTGATTGTACGAAATATAGGCCACGTTGGATTTCATTTCGCCCACAAGTACTTGCTACGAATAGTGGTCCATTGTCAAGATGACAATACTGGGTCTGTGCCAATGACGTTTATTTCTGCGGACACCGCAACACAAATAAATACAGTAAAAATAGACGGCTACACAACGTTACGAGTAAATGATAAGGAACGATATATTACGCATAAGTAATAAAAACGTAGTCAGGACGTCGATGATAAATCCATATCTTGGTGATTTGCAGTAGTACAATCTGAGTGATATTTCTTACAAAACAAGTTTTATGCAATCACACAATAATGGCGCACACGACATCCGCGATGCGTCTCTTTTAATGACAGCTCACGTCAAACTTCGCTTGACAGATGCGAATAAGCCGCACTATTAGGCCGTACGACGTTTCGTTCCAAATCCACGTTAACAGTAAGTCAGTGAACGCATTACGTATAAACTACTCCATGAAGTTGTACATGTGCAATCTCACTTATGCAGATGTTAGAGTTCAAAGTTTAAGCTATTTGAAAGTGTGTTGTGTGTGAATTACAATTATAAGTTGAAGTTCAATAAAAATTGGTGTTTATCTGGAATACGCTACTTAATTTTGTAAAGTTTTCCAACTATTGGAATACTATTTGTGCTAAAAGTTTACGATCTTAGTACGTGAGCCTTAGTTAGGTATTATATTTATAGCGCTATTCACAACATGGATATGACACTGGAATATCAAAAAACATTTACGCAATCAGAAATATGCTAAAGATATCATGCCAATTGACTGTCGTACAACATGAATTTAAATTAGCTGATTTGCTTATTGAATGAGAACGCGCCTACCCTCGTTCAGGGGGCGTTCATTCAATTATGTGATAAAAACCTTCCACCAGTCTATGGGCGGTGAACCACAGCCATTTGGCGGCTGTCTAGTGACGTGATAGATCTGTGCTCTCGTCGGGACTGAGAGCTTACTCTGGTGGAATATCTCCGTATTTTCGAATGTAGCCGTCCCTTTTACTCGCTACAGAATGACAACGCGAACGAACGTGATGGCTAGAGTCGAAATTACGGACGACAACAGGAGTAGGGCCTGTGACTCGAGCGCATTTACCTTAGTAGGTACTACAGCTCCCTATGATACGCTATCGATAAATCAAAGTTTAGTACTTAACTCAAATGGAAATATTATACTCTCCTACAAAAATTGCATTAATTTCAGTGTTTTAAAATGTTACCTTTAGTTAAATAAGTTTTGGAAAACATTACATTGCTCTGATCCTAAAGTAAGTTGCTGAATCACAGTTTTGTGGAAATCAGAAACAACCACAACACCCAGACTCGAGTCAATATAGAAAATATGGTTTTCTACATTGATTAGGGAATCGGAGATGATAACAATACATTACAAAAACCTGCGTGCAAGCCACGGAGGTCACTCAAAATAAGTTCAGATGAAACTCATGATTTCAACCGTAATTTTACCGCCTAGACAATCAGTCAAACATTATTATCAGTGTTACAGTGATCACATGGCAATCGTCGTTCCATAGTATAGAACTTAAAACTAAGTTTTTTTTTGTTTAAGTGAATGTCTGAATTCGTCCATTATTTGCTAAGCGACGAGGATTAAATACACGCCATCCACATCCACACACAAAACGTATCAAAAAGCTAATGTAGCATTCTAGCATTTTTATAGAACACAATGGTTACGTATATCGTTTCCGAGAACTCTATATTAGGTCTTTAGTGATGTCTGGTCTGAGCTGAAAGCCTGACACGTAACGGATGTCTACGATTGGTCACAGACACGAAATAAACAATACCGTCCTTCCGAATACGCCCACAGGCCATCTTAAAAGCATTTTAGGGTTGTGTTATAGGTATAGAAAAAAATATCTTCTTTTTTAAGTGTATCCTCCTTTACAGTTTTCGTCTGGAAAGCGTAGTTATCAAGTTAACATTTACCAAATTAATTTCAACTAGGATAGTCTCTTGTAGTCCCTTGGAGTTTTAAATAAATGAAACCTTAAAAAATTATATCTGTGTGCGAATATGAAGTTTCTTACTTAAATATTAGATATTATTGCACTTGAAAAAATTATTACCAGAGGCGGAAATCGAACCCACGCTCCTCGCATACCAGGCGATTGCCTAACCTCTCGGCCACCGTGGCGTTTCGCAGAGCCTGTCGAAATTTTCAGGTGCTTCTTAACGCTGTAATGCCGCGTTACTTTCATCAATGTTATCGGGATTACATCCTTAACAAACTTTCTTATTTAAACTTATTAAAATAAAATAACACTGAGTGTTAAAAAATAACTTTAAGCTAATGAAACTTATAAGTCATCGCAATCAAACGGCCATCCCGTATTTTGACAATTGTAAAAAAAAACCGTTTATCTACAAAAGCCATTATCTAGAGGACAATATGCAAGAATTTTGTACGGAACCCTTACCTCTGTGCTCTGTCTGGAGGCCTGACTCGTACTTAGTCGATTTTTTCATTTTCCAAACCTCAGCCTAGTTATTCGTCCCTGGCGGCGTCATCACCGAGAAGCTCGCTATTTTATTTGAAAGTGCCGACCGCGAGGATTTCTTCTGAGCTCGCATTACGAATTGGGCTTTGAAACGGTTATTATTCTTACTTAACGATCTACGCTTCGAAACGTTGGAGGAAATTACTTACAGCAATCTTCAACGATTGCCAATATAGATTAGCAACTCACAACGGCGTGTATAAGACAGACGTTCAAATATTAAGCCAATGATGTAAATTGTACCTACGTCTTTTTAAATTGCTTTGTAATACGCTGAATGGTGTGCAATCAGGACTTACCAATTTATCTTATTTACTTAGAAAAGGCAATTTAAGTCGTATCTCAAAATAAATTTCGCTCACAAAAATTCATGGACCGTTTTGTGAAAGTCGAACCCACAACCTTAATCTCTTTGTTTGGTAAAATCTAAACTATTTTTACTTAAATTTCATTTGTACAAAATAATAACTTTTTAATTTAACTATCAAACTTGCAATTAATTTATTGACATAATTATAGTCCGAAGACCTAGTCCGCACTCTTGAGACCACTAGTCTTCAATCAATCAAATCAATTTTGAATGACGTAAGACAGGGTTACGACGGTTTTCTTTATAAAAGAGTATATTATTTTAGTTCCAATTACTTTGAGTACATTTTTTATTTTTTATTTATTTATTACAACAATAAATTAATAAAGTTCTTGACTGGAACTAATACCTACACTGCACTTAAGTGTCTAAAGTAATTAATGGTATTTCAGTGTTTTAATACTGTATTTACTTAAACAATATACGGAGTTCGGCTGGTAATATCGCCAGATCATAATCTGCAGAGTTAGGATAATTAATAGCTAGCTAAGCAATCATTATTCTCTGGCAGAAATATGATCCTCTCAGACAACATTACATAGATATATGATAAGGCTGATGGCCCTATGAAAGGCAGATAGATCAACATTATCTTGCAAATTAAACATGCCATTATCTTCGCCAGAGTATTGGGCTAGACTAAATCTATTTGCATGTAGTGAAGCAACAAATATAATATTAATAGAATGTGGACCAGCCTTTTACCACTAACACACTCAATGTTTTTGGTGACAAAGAAAAATGAACCATCCCGTTCTACATCTACACCGTCTTGGTGTAGAGGTTCACACCCCGGACTTCTAAACCAGGCGGTTGCGGGTTAGAATCCCGCAAGGGGCAAATGATTGTGTGATGAGCACGAGCATTCGTACCTAAGTCATGGATGTATATAAGTATGTCTATCCGTTATCCTAGTCACCATAGCACAATCTCACGCTTAGTTTGGGGCTAGGTAATTGGTGCTTGTTAAAAAAACTTTATATAAGCCATACTACTGCCACATAATATTACAGCGCAGTTTCAAAAAACTTCATTTGGCAGTTTTGATTGGATTTTTAGGTTAGCGTCCTAATAACCCCTTTTACAAACATTCGCGTTTTTAATATTAGATGAGATGAATACTAGATGTAATGTAGTTTTATAAATCTAAAGTGGCCAGCGCGTCAAATATTTCTATGTGTGGATACAACATCAATCTTAGCCTTAAGCTCAGGCTATTGCATTGTACCTACTGAAAAGATCTAAGTTCTAACCATAATAGACTCGCGTTTATGGTGTCGATCGAGCCACGAAAATGCGAAGAGAGCCTTTTATTCCTCAAAATACATATTATGGTAACACACAATGACTAAAGCAATAACGTATAAAATATGCGCAATAAAAAAGTAGGTACCTTCGTTATAACTTGCCAAGCCAAATATTGTGACCGACCGAGCATAACCTTCAATCGTAGTATTATTCTATTTTATTTGACGCACAAACAATTGTTATTGTCGATTAAGAAAACTGAAATGTTTCTAGGTCTTATAAAGCCTGAATTACCATTGAGGAAATCAATTTTCCTCGCATTGTCAACAACACGTGCAATATTGATTTATTATTACGAAACCATATACGAAAGCTTTTGTTCATCAGACTCTGGGAGAACAATATGTTAATGTGGCATAAGGAAAAGACACCTTTTCTCTTTTATGAAAATTGGTGCAATACCTACTGCATTTGCATCAGTGTCAGTGGGCCACTCAAAATGGATTGGAAGCGATTTTAAATTCCGCGAATGGATCCCGGCGATCTGTCACCGAGTATTTGCGTACCTACGGAGCGGTGTGTGACCAGCGTATTTTAAAACAAAAGAATGATGATAAATAGATTTCTTTATTTGAGGTAATCGAAGAAAAAAATTAATAGCATAGGTTTTTACACTACACAACACGTCAACAAAGATGGAAATAATAGTGGTAAAAAGAGTTAATTATTTCGATCTTGATCTTAAAAAATGTTATAATATAATAAGTCAGCCTATTAGATCCCACTGCTGGGAAAAGGCCTCACCTCAACTATGAGGAGGAACGAGCCATACTTCACCACGCGGGCTCAGTGCGGATTGGTGGAGGGGTGTATGTAAGGCAAGTGACAAACCTTACTGTCAGAAGTTATCAAGCCGCCCTAGGGCCTCTGACTAGGCTTAACGACTAATACCACAGATATTAGCCGGGACCAACTGCTTAACGTGCCTTCCGAAGCACGGAGATGCTTGTCATGGACGTCACTTAAATGGTCGGAATGGTCACCCATCCAATCACGACCGCGCCGTGGGTTGCTTAACTTTTAAAAAATGTTAGATAAGTCTAAACTGCACACTAAAAATAAAGCAATTTAGATATAGACTTTATTTTACTATTTTTTTTATGTTTTTTGCCCTGCCTACGGCTTAGCTCGACTGTTTTCAAAACGCTCATGGTTTTTAGAACAACAATAGCTTTTTAACTAACGCCTAGCCTTAAAATTGCAGTCACAATTGCGATAAATGTCAAAATAATCGGATGGCCTGCTAATTAAATATTACAGATTTATTATTTTCTTCTTTCAGCTTATTCCCAATAATTTGTCGCCCTTACTACTATGTACAGTCGGCAGCACGTCAATGTATCATTTGATTTACGAAAATAGCTTTAATTGCGTAGGGAATAAAGGCGGTCTCGAGGTCAACATATATACTCTGACTTGCAGCCGTGTGTACTGTTACGTCCAAGTAACGCCGGTGCGTCACGTTGGATCGTAGGTGTTCTGCGGAATAACTATTATAATACTTTGATATTTGATATTCTAGTCTAGAATAGTAACATCTCTTTTGAGTGAAAATGTTTTACAATATTTGCGACTTATTGTGTCGATCCCGTACAACGGACTGCGTCAAACAATAAAACTCAATGTTAGTTTGTATTCTGAGTTCCGAACGAGTTCGAAAGACGTGAAGGTTGGATTTATCAGTAGTAAATAAGTTTATAAAAACATGTTATAAAAATGTTACTATGTAACTTTAATAAGGTTTTACTTCGTAGGATAGAGAGAGAAATTCTTAAATTGTCAAGTCAATTTAAGAATTTCAATGAGGGCGCGCCCAGAATATCGCCGAATTTCGTCTACCTACAGCAGCCATCTCAACAAAAATTAATCAACTGCGCGGGTCATATTAAAGTGCACAAGTGTATGCACGTATTGTGCAGGTATTCAGGTAAACTTTCTGTGGCTTCACTCTTATACTTTAGTGACACGGCAATCCGACATGACCGGAGAGAGTTAAGGCCTAAGACCAACGTTGTTAACACCACCAACTTCCTGACTCCGGAGCTGTGTCCGAGTTATTTCAAGACAAGAAACCCCAGAAACTTTCGGCTCGATCCGTAAATGAACCCGGGACTTCGTGGATAGTACCCACACAGTTTGATTACCACTAGACCAACGAGACAGTATACTTCATTGTTAACATTAGAAACATGGAGGAACCGTTGGATATTACGTTACAGCGATTACGTAAATAATCAACGTATAAATAAATTAAACTTAACCGATTTAAATATTTGGTTTCTATTTCTATCTATCATCATTATAACCATCTTAGCGTTATCCCGGTAGTGCACTTGTACGCAAGGGCCCAGGGTCCGCTTTGAACCAGGATCCAGGATATGGCAGATCAGGTAATTACAGGAGAGCGACTGCCATCTGACCTACGTGACCCTATTTACAGGGGAACCTGACCAGTGTGGATCACGGTTACACATTCAGTAGCATAAATGTGCAGGTTTCCTCACAATGTTTTCACAAAAAGCTTACCGTAAGAGCATCGATTAGTGAAACAACTTATGTACCTAAGTTCATAAGTCATAAAAAGTCATTGGTGCATGGTGGCACGTGAGGTCAAACCCTATTTCCATGAAATCCAAACCCGCTAGCCACTACGCCATGCCACCGCGACGCTCTCTACGTGATTACGTAAATAATCAAGGTATAAAAAAAGTTAAATACAATAATTGATAACTTATTTGGTTTCTATTTCTTTCCTTTAACTTAAAAAGAAAACCTTTTTACGATATTATAGTAACGGACTTGGCAAGGCTTTATAACATTGCTGTAAGACAATATGGTCAGCCCTGAATATTTTAGACAAAGAGTGAATCCAGCGGGCCCGTAAACAAAAAAGGGAAAGGATAAACACGAAATGTTAACGCCACGTTAACAAAAATGCGAGGCATCCCTTACAAAGGCGTTAGAATTAAACTGTTTAAGGAAAATTACGGGGATTATTTTTAGGGAAGGATTATGTAATGTTTTTGTTAAATTTAATTATGTGTTGTTAAGCGATCTCACGATGCGCAGCTGTCGTGTAAATAGTTTCAATTAACTGACGGCTCATGAAGGCTGACACGTTGGGCTTTTAAGCCAAAAACCTTGGACAGTGCCACAAAATGGCTTTAAGATTATTGTTAGTAAGTTACTAACTTTATCAAACATTTTCCAACTCGTGTCAACTTTGATTAAATGCTCTATTTATATAAAGTAAATTCATTATTGGCTGTTAATTTAGCATGTAAGATAAGCTTAATTTGTAATAAGAACTGAGAATTTAATAACAATAAAAAAGTAAAAATATTATAAAATATACAGATGAAAATAAATGACAGCAAATTATAATTTCGCAGACGTCTATCAAGTTAGTATATTGAAACTTTATTATATTTCAAAACTTAACAAATATATTGTATTTGCTATTGAAAATGAAAAACCTATAACAAAAAACTTTCAGCAGAAGAGCTATTTTACTTTCCTTTGAAATATGTTATTAATATTTTAATAAATTTTCATTTTTTTTAATATATAAAAGCTTTTCAAAAACCTACCTTTATGAAATGAAATGAAATGTAATTCGTTTATTTGCTTTAAATGTGGTACACATACAGATGTCAATAATAAATTAACGGTTTCTCACATTTCACCAGACACTGGCATGCAAAAAGAAATACCCCAAATAAATATATTCATACAATAATAATAAAATTTTCTTGTGAAATTAATAATAGTAGAAAATTGATTACAATTATTCATTCTGTAAAATAAAATACAACTCATTTTATCTAATAAATTATTATACCATAAAGTCAACAGCAAGGTCTAATTAAAAAGAATCTATTCGTCAATGGAATAGTAACAATTACTGATAAGTAAGCCTTTCAATTTTCTTTTAAACGCACTTAATGACAAAGACTTCATCTCATCGTTGAGTCTATTATAGATCCTCACAGCCATTTGATAACTATTGTTACTATTTACTACTGTACTCGTTTGTAGCAGATTAAGTCTGTTAGGATGCCTACAGCTGTATTTAAATGTTTCGCTCCGTTTATCTAAATAAATATCCTTGTCTGGTTATTACGAAATACGTAACCTACTTCATTTAGGTATTGGTAACTGTTTTATTTTTAACACACACTCTGGTTATACTAGGTCTTATCCTACTCTGTGTTATAAAAATGCCAATGCCTTAATTGTGGATGATAAATTTATTTACATGCAGCATTTACATAGGTAGCTCCAATGTTAATAACCAAGTTGCTGTGAGCAATATGTAGTCCACAAGTAACGTATCGCAAACCGGCTCCAAAAAACCATACATTGGATTATCGTTATTCAGGCAGCAAGGGCTGTAACTTGCGGAAATTCCGTTACCGATCCGTTATATTCCGTTGCCGTTTTTGCGTTGCGGAACGCTAATACAACTCTGTTCCATAGCGGAAAATTAATACTCGTACAACACTATTACATAATTATTGTTTTTTTTAAGTGATAAGCATTCACTATGCAATCTAAATATATTATTGCACTTGAAAAAAACGGTTAAGAAGCACTTGAAAATTTCGACAGGCTCTGCCAACGCCAGGGTGGCCGAGAGGTTAGGCAATCGCCCGGTATGCGAGGAACGCGGGTTCGATTCCCGCCTCTGGTGGTCGTTTTTTTTCAAGTGCAATAATATATTTAACACTATTACATTCCATTCATGTCTCATCTCTTGTCTTGTCCTGCGTGCCCTGATTCCTACTCTCTTGAAGACCTTATGTGTGCAAACGACAAGGCAATCCGCGTCGCCAATTACTGGGCACAACAAATTTAAATCGCTTTACCCTCGACACGATAAGAAGAGAAGACTATTACATTACAAAGAGTACATTATAGGAACACCACGCGTTATAACGATCTTCCAATCCCTCGATACATTAGTGCACCGTCAGCTCTAATTCACTAAGTTTGCGTCGCAATGCCTAACTGAGCTATATCGGCCCGGGCCTAATTACTGCTCCTGAATCGAGAACTTTACAGCACTAATACTGGGCAGTATCAAGAAATATGCACAGTAAGCGGACTGGAGAACTTCGAAAACGCACTATGATGTTTATATGGAAAGTTCTACCAATTTTTCTTAAATAGATGTTCACGTTTTTTTCATTATATGTATTTGATGATTAGACCAAATTATCAATATTCGTTTCGACACTGAACCTCCTATGATAATCACTAAAAACATGATATCTGTATGGAAGCACTAGTAAATACCTGAGCTATCGATAAACGTCAGTCATCCAAAGTTGACGGAAACTTTGACTGAAACGTGCAAAAGCGGAAAAAAACTGGAGTATAGAAAGTACTAATTTAATTTAATTCTTGAGTTCGGTCTTTAATATTACTCAGATAACTTTTGGTTTGTTGATTCCCTGTTTCTGGTGCGCACGGTCCCACATCAACCTACCCTGATCTGTCAAATTTCTGCAACCATATTTTAAACTTATGCTGATCGCTCACATAGAGTTCTCTATCATTTGAGATATTTTGAAAGATTTGGGTGAGTTCGTACGGGGTTTGTACGATGGTTTCTATCTTAGACAGTTTAAATGTCAAAGGTTTTTATTTTTTTTAATTCTATAGCCACACTTTGTATTCTGTGACCTCAGAAATCAAGCCAATTCAATTAAGGTACTCGTACGCTAGAAACCTGGATAATAGTCTTAAAAAAGGTTATGACTTAACAAACAAGACTTAAAAACAAAATCCTTCAGTCGCTCAGTTTTTCCTTATTTCGCCATTTGTATTGAAGCCCGCAATTGTTTCTCCGGAACAAAGGCCGATAGTACAGGTACAGTCTCCAGAACATCGACTACACATTTCGTTTCAATAACCGCCCCTATCACAACTACATAAGATGGCGTAGTATCCATTTGAGAGCGTGGCCGTCTGTACCATTGTCGTACGCTTCCTCATAACGAAATGTATCCGTAACGAATGCGCCAATTAATTACTCCATGAATTATTACGAATACCTGCTTCCAATTGTATTGTCAGTCGGTATGCTGTTATAAGGCCGCGTTTACACAACAAGTTTGCTTGTATGTAAGTAAAGCCACGTCTACATTGGGAGACAGGTTCACTTGTACTGGGGGCATCTGTCGAGTGACATAAGACATCAGCATCGAGCTTCACGAAACGGGAGCTGAGTATTAGTGCTTCTATTTATACAGATGTAAAGAAAAGGAAAGGAAAAAAAGGACATACTTATACTATTCTTAGGGTTCCGTACCTCAAAAGAGAAGAACTTCAATAGGATTACTTTGTTCTCCGTCTGTCTGTCTGTATATTAGTGAATTGTGGAGGTATCAAGTTGAAATTAACACCAAATACTAAATAACACCAAACCTGCGTTCCTTTTAAAGCTGTGAAATGAGTTCACGCAACCACTTTAGCCGTACATTTTGCAAAGAAATCAAAACTTACAGACTTAGTGTCATGAAATTGAAGAAAGGTTAAAGTATAAGTACTAATATCCGAGTACTGCAAATTTGTGGTTACATCGTGGAAAAAAAACATTTGTTTGTTCGAAACTCTCAGTGCGCGAGTCCGTCTTGCACTTGCCCAGTTTTTTGTTACGATGGCAAAACGTAACCGACATTTGCCAATCTTTGACGACCGTCTTGGTGTAGTGGTTCGTGCCACGGACCTCTAAACCAGGCGGTAGCGGGTTCGATTCCCGCAAGGGGCAAATGTTTGTGCGATGAGCACGTGCATTTGTACCTAAGTCATGGATGTTTATAAATGTATATAAGTATGTCTATCCGTTATCCTAGTCACCATAGCACAAGCTCACGCTTAGTTTGAGAATAGGTAGTTGGTGTGTTTTTTATTTTTAAAAAAAAACTAAATATGTAACCTTTATCATAAGCAACTGACTATGAGGCCGAATTGCGCACGTTCGGATTAACCAATCTGGGTGTTAAAGGCCTATTTATCTGAGTTGAAAGCCCACTTGCACCAGTCCGGATCAACTATCCGGACTGGGGCAAATGGACCTCCCGGATCAGCTAATCCAGACTTGTGCAAGTAGGCTTTCAACTCGGATAAAAGGCCTTGATAGAGTCCGGAATAGCTAATCCGGACGTGCGTGAGTGGGCCTAAGAGATAAATGCCCACAAATTCGCAAGAAATGGAAACATTTTGTCCACAAAACATTATCGACAAGAAACAAAGGCTCTCCAGTCAGGAACGTAATAACGTTTCTTATCGCCACTAAAATAAATAGTTTTTGCCAGCATCATGTTTTGTTTTTAACCATGCTCATGTCTAGCAAAATACACCAAATTGTAATGAAACGTTCTCAAGTCCCAATGCATGTAGGCGTAAGATTTCCCAGCGGATTTGGCAGGCCTTCAATAAAATCATTAGGGGTTACATTTGTAACACAAGGGTTCTACGTGATATTTATGTTTTTAGCGAACTGTTACACACAATGTTTTTTTTAATATATTTTTTCGAGTACCATAAACGTACCGTGGGTATGTTTTTTCTAGTTTATACTAAAGGGGTGTGTTTGATAGGTATTTCTAATTGATTGCGAGAGGTATGCGAATATCATTTTTCGATTGCCGGTCCGTTTGAATAATATTCAATTTTAAAGGGCTAATTTTAACATAAATAAATGTATGTTAAAATGCGTAATGTGTGTGTGTTTGTACTCAAAATCTGCTGAATTAATTTTGATGCGCATACCATAGTTTGAACATGTTATTTGAACGGTTTTCAACTTATAGGCTATGTTTTGTAGCAATAAATTTACATCCAGAACAGGGTGACCTATCTTTATTATCGAGTAATCCGATATGGTACTAATTAAAGGCAATGATTATTGCACGGCGAGCGATGGGAGTACGAGCCATTTTGTAGTGAAGTCAACGCAGAAGAAGTGGAAAGCAACAGCTAACCTAATTATTGCGACTACCAACAGTTAGTTAGTCGTAATTCTTGTCTTCAGTTAGACGAAGGTAAGTAAGTTTACATGCATCTCAATATAATAAGTATTATAGTCCAACCAGTACGTGCGCGACCCTCCTTGCGCCTCGGAAGGCGGTGGGCACCCCTGTGATAGCAGTTATCTTCGCGCATGGGTTAAAGATAGATACTCTTTATTGCACACCACACACAGTATAAATTTACATAAATGCTCATAGATAATGGTACAATTTAGGCGGTCTTATTGCTGAAAGCAATAGGGTTTTTCCAACCACACTGCGACCCCTATTTAGCCAAACTTGGCCTAAATGATAGCCCTAATCAATGAAGGCTGGTCGTCCCGGGAGGGAACTAGACGTTTTGGGTCCGATTTCATCAGAAAGTAACCGTACCTAGATACAATTATTTTTAAAGAAATCGCTGGTTATCGGTGATGGACATCATCTTGGAAATCAAGTAGGTATACACTAGGTATAAGATGTGACAGGAATTTTGAACGGCAATAAAAACGGTTATATTTTGTTTCTATGGTTGCAGGACGAGTTTGTGATGTGAAAAATGCCGGTCTGCCTGCTCTCAGTGGTTGCAACTTTGAGATATATCGCTTAGGAGAGACTTTAAAAAAACGAACTAATTGAATAAAAACCGATTAACAAAATGGTCAGTTTTGGTACCTATTCTAAGAATTTGCAGGTGAAACGAGTTGATAACACACAAATTTTAGAAAACTGACATATCATGTAGCTTTGTTGAAAGAAGCTTTTATTACTATCATGGCACAAAACCACAGTGAAGCTTCCTTAACTTTGGTATGATACTTATTAGGTAAATAAAAATAAATAATAAGTTCCAATTTATTATGGCATCCATAACGGTACTCTACAGAGCATACTGTAACTTCACATTAAATAACATGACTTATTGATTTTATTGATAAGCATTCACTTTGCAACCTAAATATTAGATATTATTGCACATGAAGACCACCAGAGGCGGGAAATAAACCCGCGTTCCTCGCAATCCGAGCGATTGCCTAGCCCTCAGCAACGTGACGTCTCAAAATGGCCGTCAAAATGGTCTCGGGGTGGAGTGCTAAGTCCTTCCGGTGCATCGCAAGGAGGATCAAAGAGGTAAGAGGTCTGCTCTAAAAGCACGAAGGTAGTGAGCACTCGTAATTATGTGACACGATGCTCTTTGTCAAGTTACGATTAAAAAGTCACTACAATAGACATCACTGTGCTCGGCGCTAAAGGAATGTTGGTACATGAGTGTTATCTATCCGATTAACCAGGTTATATTTTATTCCAGGAGCATCACACAGCGTTTAAGGGGAGGAATATTGGCAAAATACGTTTTGGGCCATGACCAAGTAGGTAAACTACAAGGTAATTGATATAACTAGTTTTCGATGGAACTATCACAAAAATTCCCTTACTCCAGCCACATTTTAAGTCAATGGACTATTACTTCTGAAGTACTGAAGCCTATTTAGCTGTGACATGGGCCAAACTTTATGGGTTCCATTCTTGCTGACTATAGAACCCTAAAAAGGGCCAGTAAATAGTATAAATAAGGGTCTAGTCTAGTCTTGTAGCTAATTTATTTATTTACTTGGTCCGATCTGGAAGGCCTACCCAAGTACCTATGGTTCAGTCGTATTTACTTTCCTATTCGTCACGCATTTTGTTTACTTCTTAAAAGAAAAACTTTTTAGGAAAAGTTTACCAAAATATCGGCTGAACAAAACACGCCTACGACTAAGGATCTAATGCCAACGACAGAGTGATTCATAACTCGCTAGACTAAAGCTATAGGTTGGCAAATTCAAGAACGCTTTTTTATAAATTGATTAATGAAGAAAAAACTGCAACTTTATTTTAAAATAAGTAAACTTAGTTTCAGCACACTTCACAAAAAAGGAAACTTTCTATATTATAGGCAGACATTTGACAGCAACCTCACCTGATGGTAAGCGACGATGCGGTTGAGGATGGGACATGTCTGTCTAGAAGCAGCCTATTCACTCTTTTCTCAAATGAATACAAATCATAGTGTTTAGGAAACACTTCAGCTGGCAACAAATTCCGCTCTCTAGCCGTTGCAAGAGGATTTTAGTAAAACGTTTGGTGCATATCAGTAGTATATCAACGACATAAATGGATCACAATATAAATTGGTCGCATGAAAATTGGAAAACGACTAGTAAGCAATACAAACGTCATGAAGTTATGATAAAAGTTTTTATGATGCATCAAAATTGGTCGCATGCCAGCGCAAAATATTGAGTGAGCCTTACAGAGAAATTATTGTGTTTCCCTGCCAACGGACATAAAAAACAGCTGTTCCGGATTTAGTAACAAAAAAATCATTGCGTAGAATAGAAAATATGTCAAGATGTTGTAAAGCGTGACGCAAAAGGAAGTACCCTCCCATAAACACATGTAGATACAGTAGACCTGCGAATATCAATGGTAAAATAACTACGCGTAAAATTTACATCGTATGTTTAATTTATCTACACTAAATTATAAAGAGGAAAGACTTTATTGTTTGTTTGTTTGTATTGAATAGGCTCCAAAACTACTGGACCGATTTAAATGAAATTTGGTACAGAGATAGTTTGAGAACCTAGGAAAGCCAAGCCGCTTTTTTCGGAGAGGAGAAAATTATCAGAGGGTGAAATGGGAGATGAAAGTTTGTATGGAAAATCTGACTATTGGTGCAAGCGAAGTCGCGGGGAACTGCTAGTTTAATATAATAGTTTAACTGCCATTCTCAGAGACGTCAAATAAAATTAATCCATCATTAAGTCTCATGCCATCCTTTTCTATTTTATTGACAAAGAAAGTGACAAAACGAGACTTAATTATAGATTAAATTGTATTGACGTCTCTGACTGCGGCAGTAAGTGGCGCGATAGCCGAGGGAAGAAATACTACTCATCCGTGAGGTCGTGAGTTCGATCCCCAGTCGGTCCACATAGTTTAGACAAAAATTAGGTACAGTCCATGGTAGAATGCAGTCTTTTCGAAAATATCATAATATAAGGTGATTAAAAATACCCCAATGAAAGTTGCACACTAGAGGTTGGATATTGGCTAGTGTGTGGAATGGAGAAGGCAAAGAAAAAACACTTCACAAAATTGCCAAAAAAGCCATTGTGTGTGTTTCGTTACTCATAAACTCATAATAATTACGAATTCACGACTCGCAGTGACAAAAGTATCAAGAAGAAGGATAGATTTAGTATGATTTAATTTTTAACACGCAACATTGACCCTTACCACTAATCCCATAACATGTACCCCATTTGGAAATCTTGATAAGGCTAGGTTAGTATAGTCTCCATATAGAGAACAATCGGTGTTTAGTACCAACATCTGGAGACAATGTTTTTATTATGATGTTCAAACACTTATTCACATAATATGTAACATATATTTTTAGGTTCAAAGAAAACCTTAAAGAATTTTGTAATGTTTTACTTAATTAACTCATAGGTCTAATAAATCAAATTAAAGTTAGTTTTGGTAGTAGATAATGTTAATTAAAAGTTGATACTTAAAAGACAAATTATTATTAGGAATTAAAATACTACGCCGTGCAAAATCCTATTGCATCCATTCTTTGTTAATTAGGTTAGGTAACTTTTTTAATTAATGTCACTATACATTTGTAGATACCGTATCAGTTTAAATAAAAGTTTTATCAAAAACATTACTTACCATAGCTTCATACCCATTTCAAGTTTAACTTTTTATTACTTATCTAAACTTCACTCAAATCATAGCGAGCTTTTACAGCAAATTTATAAACTAAATTAAGACTTTTTAAATACAGAAACTTTTTTTAGTTCAGACGGTTTACTTAGGAACATTAATAACGTCGGAATGAACAACAACTTTGCAGCCCTCCTTCAATAACAGCAGGTTAAGGTACGTATTACGCCCTTTTAGCTGAGTGGACAACTTGACTGCCGGTCAAAGCTTACAATATTAAAATGAAACCGTCCTTCGAGATTCTCGTATTGGAAATTTCCTAAATAAAACCTGAAGTTTCTCATTAAACCTTATTCAGTTTGAAAAGCTGAAGCGATGACGAATTCTTTATAGATAAAGTTTCGCGAGTAAAATAAAGTTTTTCTCAATTAACATTTTTTTCTGTGGGCCGTGAGGTATACAATTTCAGAATTAAGAAACTTACGCCTATAAAGATAAGTATGTTCGATGTTAAAGTTTAAGAAGTCGATTTTTCTTTTCATAATAACCGTTAAAACTTTAACACAAGTTACTTAGGGAATAGCGTAGAAGCACTTATAATATTTTTTACAATACTTGAAATGTATGTATCATCATTTGTTTTGAATCAAACTTGTTTTGGAAACTTTTTATCTTTATCCTAATTTATAACTTAAGTTGTGATTATTTATGTTTACAAGTTGAGAGCAAGAATATGAGTAGGTAACTTTAATGACAATGTTAATAAGTAACCATATTTTATTCCCCATCGCTTTAAATTAAATACAAGATGTATTGTTCAATTAGTTATAGCTCTACCCACAAAATCGCATTGGATTAATTAGCTAGAAATAAGTTCATCAACTTTTGTCTATTCTTAAAATTCATAAAAAAAACTCACAATAAACCCTTTTTCGTTGCACCAGAAAATCCTGGCTGGTTACACTTCGAAAGTTTCTTCAACTTTCGTACCCTACCCAACCTCTTAATTTTTTTTAAAAAATGCAACTACTTACGATGAAAACTTTATCGTTGCACAAAATAATCCTGGCTGTTTTTTTCACTGTCACAGAGACACAGATAGCACCGCACTGTCACTGCACGTTTTGGCGCGCTGTCAGAGGCGCGGGCGGGCGCGCCGGGCGAGTGAAGCGAATGGCGCGCTGGGGCGATCTGGCGGGAAACGCCGCGACGCCCGCGTTCCGTATCTTTATCAAATATAGATAACAAACTAAGAAGATGCAACCAATTCATTTTTGGATCAAAGCACGGATTGTTCATTACACGGACACGGACGGTATATTATTGACGAGAACTAGGTATTCATACCACTAAGGAAGAGTAAAAATAAAACCTATGAAACTATAAAACTAACCTACTACTATGGATCTTGATAAATAAATATTTATTCTATAAAATTTAATTTACGTATGTGACAATATTGTCACGTTGATTTCTTTGACTAAATTTAAAAAAAGACAAGTTATTATTGGATGGTAGGTACTAATAATCGTGACTATTACAGAAAGATCTGTGTTATAGGTACGTAGGCTTCATAGCAAGCTATTAAAATATCCTATTAAGTTTAACTTAATTTATTAAAATATAAAAATAATCTATAAAAACCAGGCTACAGGTAACTACTGATTTTAGCAGACTTCTCAATCAACAGCTTCAATTTACTCTACTCAAATGACATCGAATTTTTTTTACAGTTTACTACAATGACCATGACATTATATTAGTATTGACTATATCCGCCGCGTCACAAACTCTAATGTAAGCATAATAAAATATCACACAACAAATTTGTATTCACGCTCGAGTGTCATCCATCCACTCGATTTGCGACAGCCTACTAGCAAGCACTTGTCTTTGGAACATGTTAGAAAAAGTAATAGGACAATAGAGACAAGCGAAGTAGCACCACAGATTAGATAGAAGTTTAAGATACCGGCCAAGTGCGAGTCGGACTCGCGAACGAAGGGTCCCATAGGTACCATTATCTATACAACATAAGACACTATTATAACCTTCTTTTAAATATAGAAATGGCAAAAAATGATTGATTTTTTATTTGTTGTTGTTATTCAGCAGCAACAGTGTCACATCATCTGTGAAAATTTCAACTGTCTAGCTATCACGGTTTTTGAGATACAGCCTGGTATGACCGACAAATGGACTGTGCAGTCTTAGGAGTCCCGTTTTACCCCTCAGGTAGGAAACCCAAAAAAATCTTGCATAAAAAACAAACGCAAATATTTGAAAAAAAGTAAAGTTAGCTTATAAAGATCCCACTGCTGGGCAAACGCCTCACCTTAAAACTATGAGGCGGTACGAGCCATACTCCAACACGCGGGCTCAGTGCGGATTGGTGGAGGTCTGTAAGGCAAGTGACCACCCTTACTGTCAGATGTTATCAAGCCGCCCTAGGGCCTACGACTAAGCTTGACGACTAATATCAACAGATATTAGCTGGGACCAACTTTCTTCGAAAGGCAAATACTGAATAAATAAGTCAGCCTATTAGATCCCACTGCTGGGAAAAGGCCTCACCTCAACTATGAGAAGGAACGAGCCATACTTCACCACGCGGGCTCAGTGCGGATTGGTGGAGGGGTGTATGTAAGGCAAGTGACAAACCTTACTGTCAGAAGTTATCAAGCCGCCCTAGGGCCTCTGACTAGGCTTAACGACTAATACCACAGATATTAGCCGGGACCAACTGCTTAACGTGCCTTCCGAAGCACGGAGATGCTTGTCATGGACGTCACTTAAATGGTCGGAATGGTCACCCATCCAATCACGACCGCGCCGTGGGTTGCTTAACTTTTGGTATCACTACCAAAGCGCTGCCGCCACTGCGCCACAAGCACCTCTAACAAAATACTGAATAACAAAATAAAAATAGGTACGTAAAACGAAAGTTTGCGTTACTGATGTGACTATGGAACACCGTTAGGGCGGGTGACTTTATCCATAATAATATGCCTTATGTCATGATTGTAGGTCACAAAAAGGACCCTATTCCCGTATAAGTGTGATTTATAAACCGCCTCATGGAATTTTATTGTTAACTTTAATACCTTCCTATTCAATATATTTTTAAATTAATACCTCCTGCGTTCGATTCTTCTGAAAAAAACTGAGAGGGAAGTAGGTACCCTTAAAATATGCCATTATTTTTTACATCATTTAAATTCTAATCGAAATGGAATTGTTGTTGAAATCCGACAATATCCACGACATTGTGCTCATCGGCTTTTATTTGAGAACCGAATATTGCGTAACAAATGTGCGGTTTGGGGCGGCTTTGTGCGTATTCTCAGTTTTAATAATGAGCATGGGTATTTCTTTATGAGGATATTATTATCTTTATTTATATATATGTATTTGTGATCTTGGAAACGGCTCTAACGATTTCGCTGTAATTTTGGATAAACGCGTGTTTTCAAGGTTTCATGTTTTTTTTTCGCATTGATCGACGCAGAATACGGTTGCTAATTTCACATCAATCAATATGAGCGTCGTGGCGCAGTGCGTAAGACGTGGGACTGAAGAAATCAAGAAGATGTGGGTTCGAATCTCGCTCAGTGACGAAAACTTTTCTTTTATATACATAAAATATACCTATAAACTTGAGTTTATAGGTATAGGACCCTGTTACCAGGGGAACCTGACCAGTTTGGATCATGGTTACACATAAGTAGTCAGACTCTCATGTAAATAGACTATTGTATTTCATCTACCTATTTGTATGTTACCTTTATCATTTATGCCGTATTCTGTTTAGTATTCCAGCATCAAATGTTCAACTTGTATTATCATTGTAAAAAATGCATGCGTATAATTATCTAGGTACATTTCTTAGCACATATTAACATACTTATTACTTACTATTACTTATTACTCATTAGCAGCCGCTGTACTCAAGTGAGTACAGCGTTGAAAATCATATTTATTTGTGCATTTCTTAATAAATGTAGGTTGATTATCTCGTAATTTGGTAAAAATGAGAATATTAAGAGCTAAATAAAGGGTAATTACTGTTTCTACCCTACGATTGCCAGAATTTTAATAAAATACTGATTTGGATAAAAATAAAGTATTTCATAAAAACATCTTTTTGTTTTATAATTAAGCTCTCCGTCTTCATTTTAGGTTCGAGTCTCAGTGCATTGTTATTAGTTTCGCGTTGGCTCTTAATGGGTTTACGCTTTTAATTTTAATATTGGTTGTTTTAGCGAGCATTTGATTGTCATTAATAACAATGTAATATTTTGTTAAAGGTACATTGATAAGCACGTCCTAACCTACTCATTCATAAATAGGCCAAGCTTTTATTTTTTTAGCTAAATATGCGACAGCGGTGCTAATCTCTGACATTTTGGTCGTCGTTTTTTGCGATGGCGATAAAAATTAACGACACCTTTTACGGTTCACTGTTCACAAGCACCTAAAACAACATTAGGCAGTAGGATCACTCCGATGGTGACCGACAAAAAATAGGTAGAGATAAACTTATTCACAAAATATCTACTTAATTTGTTTAATTTCGTGGTTTTATATCATTCTTAATGTCAAAATACTGTTTGGTGGTTACTATTTATACTATCTCAATAACTGTTGTGAAGAAGATAATATAAATTTATTACATCCAAAGATACCTCTGCGCACTGACCCCTCTGCGCCGTACGTCACGGTATGACAAGGTACGACAAGAGGTCGTGATTATTAATGGACGGTTACCTACTAAAGTACAGTAAGCCGTACATCAAACTACCCCACTTTGACTTTAAGACCGCATCTATTCCCTTCGTAAAAAAAGCTGTTTTCGAACTTCAAATACGTAACCTAAAGTGCTGCCGACTGTACATAAAGTTTATTTTTAAACATAGTGTGTGTCATTAATTCCACGCAGATGAAATTTCGGGCAACATATACAATAGAATATCACATGTGCTTTATTTTGATTTTTGGGGGGCAAATAAATGGAAATCGAACCTACTAAACAATATTAACTTATCGCCACACAGACGAATCGTTCGACAATCATCGCGAATCTCTAAACACTATGTAAATGCAAATGATTGCCAATCCGGGAACAGACAATTTATATTTCGTCATAACGACGTCGGGACGAGGTGTTCCAGTCGTGTATGGGACCGCGATTTCACACGGCTGGTGCATTTCAGGACTAAGTATTGTTACGCCAAGGCTCGGCCAATCATAGCCAAAGCCAGCCTAACCCAGCCAAGCCACCCACGTCAGCCAAAGCTAGCCCAGCCAAAGCCAACCATAGCCACCGCACAGCCAGCCAACACCAAGCCACCGCTTGCCACCCTTCCCCACCGCCAATGTGCCTATAATGGAGGGGGAAAGCCTTTATAAGCGACGGACAGCTCAGTCTAGCGGACTTGTACACAGCAGCCACTGAGTAAGCTGAAACTCTGCCAGTTTTAGTAACTATAATCATTATTCTTTGTAAGTGTGTGATTCGGCGATTAAATCTGTGTGCTTAAGCTATTGTGCGTTTTTTATTTATGCCACTCGTTTACAGTATAGTACCGCCAGCTTGAAATCGCGAATGTTCAAAACCAATTTAGTACATTATTGGTTAGGTATATTTACAGAAGGTAGATATTATAATGATCGATGATGAAACAACTGTCATTTTTCCTATGATATTACGAGAAAACAAACCTTACTGCTAATGAACCAAGTACTAACTTATAATTATTTTTATAACTTAAGCAATTATTTTGCAAGTTTTTACGAAATCAAATTGAATTTCACTCACAAAAATTAATCGACTTTGTCATCCGGTGGGACTCGAACTCACGGAGGACGTTAGTCAGCTAACGAATTTTTGTAAGTGCTTGCTACGCCAGTGAGCCAGCGTGCGATTTCATCAATACTTGGGGAATGTACCCGCATGTATTAAGATGAAATCAGCTTAACTAACTACAACAATAAGTACTAACTGTTACTACTACTAATTTCGACAGTTTCAAAAAAAAATTTAAAAAAAAACACGCTCTTAAAAGTATGAAACTAGAATGGGGGATGTTCGAAGGATAGCCGTGGTCGTATGCCACATTCCCGTAGAATGTGTTGCTTTGTTAAAGTAGGTAAGTAGCGTACAGCTTACGACCACGGCTTCAAACATCCCATATTCTTGTTTTATGGTTTTTAGAGCGTGATTTTTCCGTAATGGGGTTTTAGTTTATAAACTTAATTTATATGATTTTTTTTAGCTCATAATTTGGTTTGGGTTTAGGTTTAGTTTATGACTTTATGTAATTTAGACCACCATGACCAATTTATTGTGACATCCATAGCTAAAAAGCAGTGGACAATCAAGACGTTCAACGAGACGTCACTTATTCTGATAATTAGTTAAGTTAGAAGTTATGAGGGCACAGATGAACATACATACATACCAGTCAAAATCATAACCCTCCTTTTAGCTTCGCCGTAGTCCGGTAAATACTATTTTATCTAAATTCAAATGCCTATCTTACATCATGCAAATTTGTATGTAGTTATACAAGACTACTAAGTAACAACTCAATTATCTAGCAGAGTAGAAGCACAGTTTGGACGCCACCAAATCTTGTGAAAGTTTGCATGCCGACACAATTTCATATGCGAATTTTACGCTCTAAATTACATAAATGATGACAAAACCGGCTCGTAATAACGCCATAATAATCACCAACTTTTTATTGACATCCATAACTTAGCGAACCGCCCGCGGGCGCGAAAAAACCAAATTAGATTATCCCAAAGTTATGAAATTGTGACGAAGTAGTTTGAGCCAACAACTAGTAAGTAGCCTAACTAGGTGCTCTTTGCTCGAAGCGCGGTAATTCTAAAGGACATATTTTTAAAAGGGATAATGTTGGTCAAAGGAATAAGGGATGAAGGATGCTGAAGGGATTAGAGGCGCATCGTTGCGGTAAAGATTGTCATTAAAGGGAAATCAAAAAAAGTTTGCTTGTTTAGATTTCACTTTTAAAGCAGGAACCGGAACCCCTTACCAGGATTTAAGAGGTTTTTAATTGGGTATTTTTTAAAGTTATTTTCACAAACCCTATCAATTCGGTAAGCAAATCGTCACCTTACCCTAACGAAAGACTATTAATACAAATCCAAAAACCCTATTGAGGCTTACCCTATCAATCTGTCAAGCAATTTCAAATTTTACGATTGCTACATTTCACTTATTTCATTATCTTTTATGTGTGTAAATATAAGTTCGGGTTATAGAAAACACTAGAATTCGTGAAAAAGATAGACAAAATTATGTTTAACCCTATCAGATAGTAAGTGCTTAAAAATTGAGTTATCGATACCCTATTTGATTGGGTAACCATATCCGCGGGTTAACCATTTCTTTGAGTAACCTTTAAATACTAGTACATAGTACGAGAATGCGCATGTAAATGTAGGTGAATAACTCTTATAAACGATCGCCGAATAAAAAATTATGTGTTTTTATTTTTACAACTAATTTGCAGTAATAATTTTTAAATTATAGTTTAAATAAATCGCAAATAAATAAATTACTTTAATGTAAAAAAACTTTTCTGTCAAAATCTTGTAATAACCTAGACATAATAATATGTATCCCACTTGTTCGACAAAATTGTCGTATTGGAGATGCCACTGCAAGCTCATGGTCACCTCAAATCAGCGCGACGTCATTTGCTCTCTTTGAAGTATCAAGGGCAGTGAGCCAATAAATACGAAAGTACGGTTAGTACGTTACCTAAGTATATGTGGGTAACGGAGTGGTTGAAACTTACGGGAGGCTTACATGGTTAAATGTATAAACCCCTGAGAACCTTTCATTCCCAATACTCGAACAAAGAGCAACACAACTAGCTTTTTACACTTTACATTCGAAAACACGGCATGAGAGATAATAGCACATATATGACATACTGTGATAATAAATACGTTAGCGTCTATTAATCAGATTTAATTCAGAAGAATTTGTTAGCAGATTTGTGGTTTTTAACTGTGATCGAACGCCATACACATTGAATGAACAAATTGTGTTGTAAACAAGCTCGCGCGATCCACATTTACCTTAGTCCATTCATCTTGCTTTAGGAACCGATTGCCTGAAAGGGTCTTTGATAAAGTAATAGATTAAAGTATTTACATCGACCTGCATAGTTTTTTAAAAAAAATATAGGATTAAAAGTCAGCCTATTAGATCCCACTGCTGGGAAAAGGCCTCACCTCAACTATTATTACCGTAAAATTTTACGTACCCTCTCTATTCAGTGTAGTATCCAACGCATATTGAGACATGCCATAACAAGTTACGTTCGCGATAAATCATATACATACAGCCGTCATCGGGCCACTAATCTAAACTGCGTCGGCGCAATAAAACAGTGAGTCGTGTTTTAGTGAAGTTCTCTCAACAACTAAAGTGTTTTAGAAACTAGCTATTTTGAGTATGTGCTTACAATATGTATAAGCAGAAAGCCCACCACACTCTAGGAATGAACGTTGACGATCGTCTTGATGTAGTGGTTCGCGCTCCGGACTACAAAACCAGCGGTTGTGTTGTGGTGGTCCTGCAAGCGGAAAATCTTTGTGTGATGAGCACGATCAGATGCTCGATAGCAACTAGTAATTTAATTAGTTAAATTAAAAAATAATTTAAACATTGATAATATGATGTTTGTCCTAGTTGCCTTAGCACAAACTAACGCTATGTTTAAGACTAAGTATAGTTTTTGATGTGATTTAAAGAATGATTTTACAGAATTTCATTAAATGTAAGCGAGGATATCTATAGGAAAAGTTATTGTGATCAAATCAAGTAACCCCATATGTTGATGGAAAATAATCCATAATCAATATATCTACTTGTTTAGGACTCATCACAATCAATGTACCTTAAACCACAGAATAAGTACTAGTACTTCGTACAGAAGTATGACTTAGCAATTGTATTCAAAGAAATGTCTACTCAATGTCGTCAACAATATGGCGTAATTTAGTTCGCCTCATAGTCAAGCACATTTTCGTGTAGACACCTACAAAAATCCATTGCAAGATAATTTAATTCTTATTGCTCTGGAATATGATTCATAATACACTAAACCTATTCAGTGACGTAATATCAAGCGACGCGATAGGGTTGACTGCTACGAGAAGCTTCTAACGCCATCTAGCGCCTCTTTCTAGTACTTTATTCATTCTCGTCCAGCCAGCAACGTAGCCGCGCGGCCGCCGGTGAATAAAACGCGCGAGCATGTCGCTGGCCGGTAGCGCAACACGCAACTTGTTTTAGCCCCTAAGTAAGGGTCGCCGCGCGTTACCTACGCGGGGAGATACACAGGTCTGCTTAAACTAAAAATAACAACACCACTCAAACTATTTACATTATTCAAATGCACTCGTAGATTGTATAAACTATATAGTTATGGCAGGTGCGAAGTGAAACGTTCGATGCGTGTGCGCCAGTAACCGGCGCAAATATACCAGGCCACTCAGAAGTATTGCGAAAAAAGTTTTTATATATGGGAGACTGGCCGGTTAGAATCTTTTTCGAAAATATGATTATTTATTAGTAAAAATATAATAAGTCAGCCTATTAGATCCCACTGCTGGGAAAAGGCCTCACCTCAACTATGAGGAGGAACGAGCCATACTTCACCACGCGGGCTCAGTGCGGATTGGTGGAGGGGTGTATGTAAGGCAAGTGACAAACCTTACTGTCAGAAGTTATCAAGCCGCCCTAGGGCCTCTGACTAGGCTTAACGAATAATACCACAGATATTAGCCGGGACCAACTGCTTAACGCGCCTTCCGAAGCACGGAGATGCTTGTCATGGACGTCACTTAAATGGTCGGAATGGTCACCCATCCAATCACGACCGCGCCGTGGGGTGCTTAACTTTTGGTATCACTACCAAAGCGCTGCCGCCACTGCGCCACAAGCACCTTAGTAAAAATATGTGTGTTCCATTTTCAAAATATGCGCCGCGCTTAGGCTTGCAAGATCACGTAATGAAGATGTTTAAGCACACAACATGTACTTATAGCTACAAAACGTATATTATTTACTCTACGGCCACACTGGTATGCCAATAACTATGAGCATCCCTATCATCACTTTTTATACATTTTTAGTTCAAATGTGCAAGTGCCGGCGATGGCTCATGGAGATGTCTTTTCCGCTAAGAGCGATTTCTCTTAGCAAAAGCAAAGTAATTTTATTGTATCTATTTAATTATGGATTCCCGCAAAGTAACGCCTGATTCCTTCAATTAGATTATGGCCATATTTAAACAGCACCTAGGTGTTACCACGATTTATGGCCTTAAATGTTACCAATCCCGTAACAACAACCTACGTTTTTATTACGGTTCCGTAGTCCTGACTAAAAACCCTTATAATTTCGTCATGTCCGTCTGTCTGTCTGTCCAAGGTTTTGCTAAGAGACTGATAGTGCTAGAAAGCTAAAAATTAATCATAATATAGTGTCTGATGTTGTTTATTAAAGATAATAATACAAACCCTTCGTACGCGAGTCTGACTCGCACTTAGTCGGTTTTTTTTAATTTACTGACAGCTGGCGTAGAGAATCTTGACCTTCCTAATTTATTTTCAGAAATCAGCGTAAAATTAAATTATTCACGTCTTAACTTGCCCTAGACGACTTTAAAATAGTTTTTTAAAGGAGAGATAAGTTTTTACTTGCAGTCAGAATTAATTTACATCAGAAAAGTAGATATTAGCATTCAGCTGACTGCTGGTTTTAAAGTAAATCGAAAAATAATCCTAATATTGCAGATCAGAAGATGTTAGTGACATATCGTTATCACCGACTGAATTAGATGACCCATCCTACTTAACCTTCACCCCCAGACATTCGAAATCTCGTATATACGCTTTGAGTTAGTGCCTATTCGTAGATGTGAGTTTGGGGCGATGACTTTTACTTAGTAATTTACTTATCCTGAGGACTAAAGACTTCACTCTCAAATCTAAGTAAGATACTTTTGTACGAGAAGTAATTAAATGATACGCAATTATAACATTTGGTGAGCCAACCCGAAACAGCATTTAAATGATTTAGTCAGCATACAAAGATTTTGTCTGCAATAATAAAAATAAAATAAAAAAATAAATGTGGACAACATCACATACATTGTTCTGATCCCAAAGTAAGTAGCTAAAGCACTTGTGTTATGGGAATCCGAAACAACGAAGGTACCATAAACACCCAGACCCAAGACAATATAGAAAAATATTTTTCTACATCGACCTGACCGGGAATCGAACCCGAAATCAGGCGGCAATCTTTGTTTCGCAAATAATTTTGATAATGGACAAAAATTAAATCATTAATAGGCAGCATACCAATACCATAAGTTTGCATAATAATCATTCGGTCCGCAAAATAACTACTTGGTCAGCAAGATTTTATGATTGATCAGCAGAGAAAACATGTCTATATGCATTATATTTGATTGGTATGCATATTTTAAACATGGTAAGCAAAACAACTAATTGGATTGCATTTTTGTTGAAAAATCGGCAATTCAAAATCAGCAAGAGTAGGCGATAATAATTATAGCTTAAGTACTTAGGTATCTTCTTGATTTTTTCATATTTTTGATTCATCTCAATTAAAAATTAAGAATAATAAAATCTTTTATTAGTTTACATTTCTATTACAAACACATCCACTCAGAGAGTAATTAAATTATATAATCTTTGTAAGGATTGCGTTCAATTTGCGCATGACAAGTAAAGTAGGTATTTGTGCTACGTTTATAAGCAGCACAAAATTAATTATTTTGCTAACTCTCTGAGTGCTTACCCAAATTTTATAAAACAGAAACAGCAGCTAATATAATTAATATGCAGTACAAAAATAATTACAGCCATCCAGAATAACATAAATTGCGGATTGATTTTGAATTGTTTGCTGGCTATGAGTTGCTGACCAATTAGCTATTTCTGCTGACAGATAATATTTTTCTGCTTTCAAAAATACTAATACTATGTCAATCATTTAAATAACACCCCTTTTGTACTAGAGTCTCGTAACTGTTTTCCCAGTAATACATCAAGTTAAGAGTAATGGTTAACGCACCAAACATGGCAGCGAGCAGTTTTTTTACTGATTAATAATAATAATATAATAATGCGGCCGAGGATGGATCATGTCTTATTTAGCGATGGGCAATTGTTCGAAAAAAAAAATCGAATGAATCGACAATCGACCATTCGAACTATCGAATGTCGATTTAGTAATTCGGAAAAAAAATTAATCGAATGATAATCTATACTCGGCCCTTCGATGCATTCGATTGAGTTGCCGCGACAGGACAGGCAGAGAACGTATGATTAATCGACGCGACGAATGACGATTCATTCGTTAGTAGTACGACCTGCGCACAGTGCGCTCAGATATTGCTAGCCACATATCGAATGACTGCGGTTGCTTATCGAATACATTCGATTACAGAGACCATCCGAATAATTTGATTAATTTAGTAATAATCGCCCATCGCTAGTCTTACTATTAACAGCTTATTCACTCTTTTCTTTAAGTATCTAAATCATAGTGTTTAGGGAACACTTCAGCTGGCAATGAATTCCACTCTAGCGCAAGAGGAAAGTAGATGCAAAACGCTTGGTGTACACAGGATGGTACGACAACGACCTATGGGCGGAGATCCCGTCTACGTCTTGTGTCCCGATGATAAAAAGGGAAGAAAACAATAATTATTATAATTAATTTATTTATATTGTGACGTCAAAAGTAAACAAATACGAGCACTAAAATCCCCTGTCAATTGACAATCAAGTGGCCAAAAGATTTGGTAACCGAAAAGCACAAGCACTCGTATGTATACTAAGAAAATATAACTAACACGATATGGGCTCCGCCTGAAATAAATATATTGAATTGAATTGAATAACAAGTGGCTTGTTGTGAAAAGACGTCCGAAACGAGCCTTCTATGGGAGTCCCGCCCTTGAGTTGTTGTGATGTGTAATCGCAGACAATTACTTAGCGAAATGGAACATCTCCGTGATAGCCTTCTTCGGCTAATATTCCAGTCATAGCTTCATTTCGCCACTTGAAATTAGTACATTGATTAACTGACAAAATAATAACTAGAAATCGACGAATTCGCATCCCAACGTTGGTACGTTGGGATGCGAATTCGTCCTTTGGTTGGAGTAAGTAATTTGTATAGAAATGATATTAAAGTAATACTCGAGTTTTCAAACTTAAAACATAGATGTATGTTTTATTTGGCCTTTAAGCCAGAACACTTACCTATTATTATTTATTCTATAGCAGTAGGTGGTATTATTTCTTCAAGGGTGGAAGAATTGAATTGAAAAGTAAAGTATTAAGTACACTTTAATTAATCAAATGGGACCAGTAATATCTAGAAGAGAATAGATGAGAAATATAACTCATAGTTGAAGTGTATATTATATGCCCTAAATTCGAACATAAAATTTGCACAACATATTTGTAGACATCAGTAAGACTCAAACCCACGACTCCTCGCTATCCAGGCAAAGCTCTCCCAACTGATGGTTAAATATTTGCGACAATGTTTCCGTCGGATACTTGTGGGTGCATTTTCCAAAGTATTAATAAAATAATACGCCGGCTTACTGCAGGAGTAGTAACCACTTACAAACATTCGTCGAGTAACTTACATCCTCGGTTTCTCAGTTCGGAGAGCATTTGGCCGGCTAACGGAGGTTCGTGGGTTCGAGTCCCATCCCATCACAAGAGATACATTTTATTGAAATATTTAAGTGGCATACTAACTAAAATCAATGGTAAAACATATCTACCTACAAAAGCGAACAACAAAATAAACAAGAAGCATACAAAACGCAATCGAACACAAACGCTTGGTATTCGGCGCGCTCCCTGCCACCCGCAGTGTTATTGTAGCTCCGATTCTGTTGTCCCTGGCTGTTGTCGAACACACAGTGCAACAACACGCAAGTCAACAACAGCCGTATGCGGACGGAATCGCGTACTGTTTGTTATTTGCACGACAAATCGACGACCAACTTTATTTTGTTCATAGCTACTGTTAGAAATACAGCCATTAAAGCCGTTTTTGTGCTTGTAGATTCACAGGGGACTCTTAGATCATAATTTTCAGTAATACATAATAAACTAATGTAAAGTAAAGTCATATAGTCCTATAAATGTCCCACTTCTCGTCTCTTAGGCCCAAGTGAATGTAAATATTCCATAACGCGAGCTCTGTGCGGATAACGCATTTTTATTTACTTAAGCGTATCTTTCTATTAGGTTTTAGTGCTTGTAAACAGATTCTATTAGGTTTTAGTATAATAATAATAATAATAAATAATAAATTATTTTAACAAACACACCAATTACCTAGCCCCAAACTAAGCGTGAGCTTGTGCTACGGTGACTAGAATAACGGATAGAAATACTTAAATACATATTAATATCCATGACTTAGGTACAAATGCTCGTGCTCATCACAAAAACATTTGCCCCTTACGGGATTTGAACCCGCAACCGCCTGGTTTAGAAGTCCGTGGCGCAAACCACTACACCAAGACGGTCGTCAGTACCTTCTCGTGAATAGATTTATTAATACCATACAACATTATGCCGAGTTTTATCTATGATGTGGGTACGCATTTGTATTTAGCAAACTAATTTTTATTTCGACTGAAATCGAGGAAATTACAACGAACGAAAATACTTCATAGAGTGTAGGATGTGGTAGTCAAAGTCAAAGTCAAAAATAATTAATTCAATTTAGGACAGAAAATGCCACTTATGAACGTCGAAAATTTAAAAATCTGTAATATTGGCCCTTAGGGGGCCCGAACATGTCTCCTTATCTTTTGGGCCCTACTAGTGCTTCGAGACAAGACACAGACAATCAGGCAAGTGCTGAGAAGAAGCACCGGAACAAACTCGGTCACCACTAGCTGCCATAAAAAAGTTAAAAAGTTACAATAAAAAGGTAGGTACATCAATTTGGTGCAGGCTGGACTGTCCATACATTCTCGTCATCAAGATAGTCTTGAATTTTATAATACCCTTTAGACATGAGGGTAGTTTTGACATGCGACTTAATCCTATTAATAGGTAGTTCGACAATATTGTGTGGTATATTTAAAAAAAAATTAATACAATATCCCAAAAATGAATTAATTGTTTTGGCCAATCTAAAGTATGGAACGATAAGTTTGTTATTGTTTCTTGTATTATAAGAATGAATATCACTTTTTTTCGTTAAAAGATCGAAATTTTTGCGTACGTACATGATATTATCAAAAATGTATTGAGAGGCCACAGTACTCGTAAGTATATTAATTTCCTTAAAGACTTCTCTCAGGGATTCGCGCGGACTCAGTTTGTAAATGGCACGAATGGCTCTTTTCTGTAAGACAAAGATGGTATTGATGTCCGCAGCAGATTTACCTTATAATATTATTGGTTCATATAAAAAAACTTTATTTTTACTTTTGTGTAAAGGAGATACACAGAAATATCATGTAGTTTCTGTTAAATTTGGATGATGACTTTTAGACAAATATTACGCACTTTTTCAGATATTGATCACGGGGAAATCCCCGCATAACATTGTGAAATAGCAGATTATCCAAGGTCGCCGCCACCGTGGGAACTCGCCGTGGGACCGGCGCGCTCGCACCACGCAGCGATAACGCAGCGGAACCGCACGCCCACTGCAAGGATGGGATGCACGCACTTTGACCTAATGATACGATTTATCATCAGTAATGTACGAATATGTTATTTGCTCCACGACCGTGTGAATTCACAAGTTTAATAAAAAGCAACATGCTTGGTCAAACCAGCGAGCAAAATAGAATAGGTCTTCCCGACAGCCCTCTCTCAAGCTAATTCTTATTTAATACTGTCTCTTTCGTTGAAGGAACGAAAAGAAATAGATTGTGGTGTGTTAACCACAAAATAAATACTAGTTCTACTACGTACTAAACGGAGTTAAAATGCTACATTGATGATCAAAAGTACTTACGAATAAGCCTGGAACAATATAAATGGTGCACTTGTGATAATTTCACCGTTTACATAAATAGTAAAACAAATGAATATCACGTCCTGTACTGTGACTCAATGCCGTAAACTTACTTTATGTAAAAATTGACAGTTTTAGACTTCTACGCCACGTGTCACGTCTAAGGCTCCGCATAGATGGGTCACAAACCACCGCCAGTGTGTGTGTGTGGTGGCAGTCACGCGCCACGCATTTTGGTCCCGCGCAAACGAAGATGGTCGGTGGCCGCTACAATAAATTAACACTCATCTGCTAGACAGACCCTTTGACAGATGTTTTGTGAACATGGCGTGTGGCCACCAGCAACACTGAGTCGCGAGTGTTCGCCACTCGCTTCAGGTGAGCAGTGACTCCGTACAAAACGTATCAAAAACTACCGGTGGCTGTGGTCGGTTGGCCATGTGCGCAAAGCCCTAGTTCTGCTGAAAAACAAAATTAATAGAATCAGGCGTTACTTTGCGGAAATCCATTACTAGATGGGAAAAATAAAATACAATTACTTTGCTTTAAATTTCCGCTAAGACACGCTAGCGCAGGCACCAAAACCACACCAACCACAACCGCGTTGAGTACCAGTTCAGGCAAATGCAGAATGCACCGCCCTCCCTCCCTTAATACGCATGCACTACAGCTAATGCAGTTGTTAGTTACCAACACCAACGTGCAAAAAACCTCAAATCAAGAGGTTTTTTGCACGTTTGTGTTGGTTTATTTTTCCCTGCTGAAAAACGCTGTTTTACTTTTTAATATACCCTATTATTAAAATTTCATAAACTGGATACCTTTTAACAAAAATGTAAGCAGCACTTTACACTCTCAGCTCTAGGATACACAAGTTACCAATACGGACGACAGCGTATTAAATTAAACACTAGGCACCTTACGGAATTGAAATAGGGGTAATATTGCAGCAAAAATGTATAGTTTGATGTGCTGTAACAAGCTGGCCGACATCGTCTGCAAGGGAGCGTCAATTGGTCTCGTTAGCGCCCATTACTGGCCCCTGCGGTGGTCACTCGACCCAATCACTACAAGTGACAAATGACACCAATAGAATATCTCGCGCTCGAAGTGGAAAATGGTTTGATATGCCGATGTGGGGTGAATTGTGATCACGTTCAAGTTCTTGAACAATTGTGATACATCTACACCAAGACAACCGTCTTGGTGTAGTCGTTCGCACCCCGACTTCGGCGGTTGCGCGTTCGAGTTCCGCAGGGGGCAAGTGTTTGTGTGATGAGCACGAGCATTTGTACCTAAGTCATGGATGTGTATAAAATGTATATAAGTATGTCTATCCGTTAATTCTAGTCACCATAGCACAAGCTCATGCTTAGTTTGGGGCTAGGTAATTGGTGTGTTTGTTGAAACAATTTATTATAATTTATTATTATTATTATTCAAGTCAAACATCTTAGTTTTTTTTACCTAACTGCGGAAGGAGAGTTATGTTTAGAGTATGTATTTAAGTATAAATGTTTGAACGGTTGGACAGTTTTTGTCATATGAGGTGTCTTGGATTCGTCAAAATTGTGGTAGTGACACAGACTTTATACGTTTAAAAATAGCGCCCGCAAATAAACGTTGTTCAAATTCAAAGTATATCTAAGTGAAGAGTGAATTATTGGATTTGTCTGCGACAAAATTAAGTATTTTGCAAGAAAAAGTCTGAGGGATAAATAAGTGAAACATTTTGATTGATTCTCACAAAAAAATTATTAGGTACACCGACACACGCCACGACCCGTGGCCGAATCGTTTGACGGTCAATATTGGCGCTAAGTGGGATGAATTGCCTTAACAATATTCAAAACGCTTTTCGGTTTCTAACTGAGTATTTCTGCTGAAGTCGTTGACTCAGAGGTTTATTTTTCCAACGGTCATTATTCATATTCGTGTATTTATGTTTCTTATAGGTAGTTCTGAGCTTTAGGTATCTACTATTACCTATTTACGTGGCGTTTTATGGCTATCCATAAAACGTCACGACAACGGTATACTATAACCTTATCAGAGTATTACATCTGTATCTGTATGAAAAGGGGACCAAATAAAAAGATGAAAACTTTAGAAAAAATACATGTAAGCAATGCCTGTGATTTTATCCAAAATCACAGGCATTGCTCTGACCCCGAAGCAAATTGCTAAGGAATTTGTGTTATGAAAATCAGAAACAACGGTGGTACCACAACACCCAGGCTCGAAACAATATAATATGGTCTTATGAAATTGACCCAACCGAGGATCGAACCCGGGACTACAGAGAACGCGACACTATAGAAACTGGCAAGAGACCCACTCGATCACGTAGGTCGTCTTAGGCTCCGCGCAGACGGACGACCGACCATAGCCACCGATGAGTGAAGCCACCTAGAGACAAGCTATTTACATTTAGTAGTTTAATACGTTTTATATAGAGTTGCTGCAACGTGTAGAAAGTGTCGTCCACTCGCCTCTCAGTGTACTGGTGCCGGCCACTCGCCACTCGGTGGCCGCGATATGCCGCTGGAGGCGGACTCGAATCACATTCATTTGAATTATTTGTAGCGGTTACCGACCTTCCCTTACCGTAAGGCTTCGTTCACACGGCATTGTCCTGCACGTTTTTTTGCAGTATACGTTTTCACGTATAAATAGTGACCATACAACGTACATAGATCCATTCACACGTCGATTGTACTGCAAAAAACGTGTACCGCTTATACGTTTAAATGCATATTCAACGGACTTGTCAAACAAATCGAATGAACTTTGACGTATTCGGTTCGCAGTGGCATACGTATAGGTTAGGTTAGGCACTGCAAAAAAACGTGCAGGACAATGCCGTGTGAACGAAGCCTAACACTGCACGACTGCGTCATAAGTTTTTTATCAAAAATATTCTAAACTAAAATACAGTTAGTATACACACATAAACTTAAAAATAAAAACTTAAAACTAAACTATTTACATACCAGTAAGTCAGGTATTTTAAAAATAGGAAAAAACCTATAGATAAAATACCTGACTTAGGTCGCTGTCCCGCGGGAAGGTGCCCATAAGGCTGGCCACATTACCCCGTTGGAATTGTTTAAAAACTGGTTCTGACCAGTTTTTAAACAATTCCAACGGGGTAATGTGTTCTATTTTAACAGGGTCACGTAGGACAGATGGCAGTCGCTTTATTGTAATTACCTGATCTGCCATATCCTGGATCATGGTCAGCGGACCCTGGACCCTCGCGTGCGAGTGCACAACCGGGATAGCGCTTGGATGATGACGGTTACCGACCACCCTCACTTGCGCAGGGCCAAAAGTCGTGACCCGCGTCAGCCACCGGTGGTTGTGGTCTTTGAACCATCTGTGCGGAGCCTTACCTTTAAAGCTGATCTATACTAATATTATAAAGAGGAAAGATTTGTTTGTTTGTTTGTTTGTTTATTTGCATCGAATAGGCTCCGAAACTACTAGACCGAATCAAATGAAATTTGGCACAGAGATAGTTTGAGACACTGGGAAGGACATAGGCTACTTTTTGTCGCGATATAAAATCATCAGGGGGGTGAAATGGAGGATGAAAATTTGTATGGAAAATCCGACTATTGGCGCGGGCGACGTCGTGGGGAACTGCTAGTAAACTTATAAAAGCTAAAACTTAGTGTAATTAATACCAAACAGATTGAGATGTTAGCTACAAATTGTAGGTTCTTACCAGTGAAAAATATTTCTCGCAAACTCAAGCCGATAAATCGTAAATATTTACATGGTATAACAAAAGCGATTAGTTTGATTTTACGCCATGTGAGCCACATGAGTCTCAGATTTTCAAAAAAGATTAAAAATATATGAAGTTAGTAGTAGGCTCACATGCTACATACATTAATCATATCGTATCTCAGTAACATAGTAATTTATATCGCGCAAATCATTTTTCAAGCTCAATCTTTGTAAATTGAAATACTTACGAACAGCTGACACAATTTATCAAAGACAGGTTCACATTGCGTTATTTCATTTCGAAGTATTACCTAACAGCAAATTGTTCGGGCACTTTTTTAAGATAAGTATTAGAGTCTATAGATATTCGTTTTACTGCATTCAGAAAATATTTAAACACATGCTAAAAGAGCCATAACATGGCAGGCGATGCTATTCAAGATAGTTCTCTATAAAAACGCATTTTTCGAGTCATAACTCAGTTTGATATCAGAGAAATAAAGATAAACGCGACCTAAAGGTGTGCCCTTCGATGTTCTGTGCCCAAATTAATTACTGCTAAGGCACACGAATTAAGCTTCGAGTCACCAAGACGATAAATTTTATATGCAGATAATGCAGATGAGGCTGTTATGGCGCTAAGAATATTGACATTGAGACTACTTGAATTACACAGAAACCACTCGCATAGCAACTATCATCTAGGTTAATGCCATTGGGAAATGGTGAAAAATAACCGATGTCGAGCCTTTGTAAGGGAAGCCATAACTATTGGCCGGTTAGTGACTTTTGCTTAATGAAATAACAACACACCCTTAGAAACCCTATCAAAGAAAATATAGGTAGGCAAAACAAGTTAACTTATGCCTACTGACAACATTACTGATTTTGGGCACGAGCATTTGTACCTAATAGACTATGGGTCCATGTCCAAAATTGATGGGTCATATGAACTACCAGGTGACGTATATAGGACGATATAAAAACATAAAATAATAAGATTCACCACTATGCTGTCACTTGTAAGCTGTCCAACTTAGTGCTGGTAAGAATTCAAAAGTGCATGAGAAGAGTAAGTAAATTTTGGTCATATATTTTTGTACGGCATTTTTACCATCGATAAATCCATAAAAAATATTAAGAAAGCGCGTAGTGCCTTTAAAAAATTGTGCGCCACAAAGTCAGTAAATTTTGATTTTCTCAAAAAAAACCGACTATGTGGCGCACAATTTTTTTACCATTCAGCCACCAAAGCACAAACTCACGCTTTATGTAGTTGGTTTAATTGTTTATTTATTTTAGTATCTAATGATTTCACCTTAACGGTGAAATATGAACAGTCATAGAGACCTTTTTTACTTCAGTCACAGATTCTTAAAAACAACGTGTTATTAGTAGGAATAAATAAGTATGTTTGCTTATTGCATTTTAGAAAAAAACACCGACTAATAATAAAACCGTGGACTTTTGATTTAACTGGTCAATTATTTTGGAATTGCAATCTTAATGTTTAGCTAGCTATAGCGATAGCTTTCACATTAGCCGGTAAACCTGCCGATGCAACTTGGTTCAATGTTTTTACGTTAAGTTGATGTACCAAAAGCCAAAATCTGTTTTAATATGTCGTCAACTTCAAAGCAAAATATAATGTCTAGGTCTGGAACTGGATTTACCTATATGGGTTCAACCTGCCTACTCGCCCTCTACTTCTTCACAGCCTACTCGCAATTTAAAAGGGATATTGATAAAAAGTGAAAGAAGTGACAAATGATAGTGTTAAAGAGGGGTTTATTAGTAGCATTATAAAGAACAAAGCGCCGCAGTCCCACGTCCCGGACGTGCCTCGGATGTAATGGGTTAATTACTACATTGTGCCTGACATAGCACAGCAAGAAGAGACACACATCTTCTTATAAACTTTAATAATTCTTGCATTCTTCTAAACAGTCGTAGTTTTCTTTTAAATAACTAATAGATCATTTGCTTTTTAAAATAAAATAATTTTAATATCATATAGTATCTATATAATCCCATGTCTGTGGCCACAGACAAAAGAATAGAGAAGATACGAAGAGCTGGATGTCTCTAGAAACCAAAACCCTACTGGAAGAGAGATCTAAACTGATCGAAGAAAAAGGTTTAAAGGACAGAAAGATGCAATTGGCAATAACAAATAAAAATATTAAAGAAAACATGAGAAGAGATAGGAAACAATACAGAATGAAAATAATAGAGGAACACATTATAAGAACAGGCGGTATAAAAAAGGCACACAAAGAACTAACAAATACAAAAGAATGGATAGTAAAAATAAAAGATAACAGAGGGACGGTAAAAAGAAAAAGACGCGACATACTGGTCACAGCTACTGAATTTTACGAGAAACTATACGAACACAGAATAGAACAAGAGGAAATTGAACTGGCTGATAACACAGAAGTGCCAAGAATACTCAAGGAAGAAGTTGTCATTGCTCTTAAGACCCAAAAAAAGGACAAATCTCCTGGACTGGACGGCATAAACAACGACATTCTAAAAAGAGCACAGACCGTATTATCACCTATACTCACAGAAATTTTTAACGAGATTATCCACAACGAAACCATCCCACAGCAATTGACTCAATCCAATATAATTCTACTATACAAGAAAGGAGATCCGCACAACATTGGAAATTACCGACCTATCAGCTTGATGTCCAATATTTATAAAGTATTTGCTAAAGTTATACTAAAAAGGATAGAAAAGACACTCAACGAACATCAGCCAATCGAACAAGCAGGCATTAGGAAAGACTATTCTGTGATTGACCATATTCATGTTGTTCGCCAAGTAATAGAAAAATACAGTGAATATCAGCTTAAATACTATGTCGCCTTTATAGACTACAGCAAGGCATTTGACTCTTTAATTCACACAGAAATATGGAAAACCCTAAAAGATCAAGGAATTGAACACAAGTACATCCGAATCATACTAAACGTATACAAAAACAGTACAGCTCGTATCCAACTAGAAAGAAAAGGCAATTCTTTAGTATCAACAGAGGCGTAAGGCAGGGGGACCCTTTGTCTCCCAAGCTATTTACAGCGGTCTTAGAATCCATATTCAGAAACCTAAATTGGAGGAATGTTGGCTTAAATATAAATGGCCGCAAGCTAACTCACCTAAGATTTGCAGATGACATAGTGTTGTTTGCACAAACACCTGATGACCTAAGTATGATGGTTCAGACCTTGGCATTGGAGAGCGAAAAGGTTGGACTCAAACTAAACCCCGACAAGACAAAGGTAATGACTAACAGTGAACAAATAACCATAAATGTCAGAGGAAACAGTATTGATTACACAGACGAGTACATCTACCTGGGTCAGCTAATGTCAACAATAGAGAATACAAAGAAGGAAATAGAAAGAAGAGTAGCAAATAGTTGGAAAAAATACTGGAGCATGAGGGAAGTTATGAAAGATGAGAAACTACACATTGCTATCAAAGGAAAACTATTCAACACATGCATATTTCCTATCTTAATGTACGGATGTCAAACTTGGCCACTGACGCAAAACAGCATGAATAAACTCACAAGTTGCCAGAGGAAAATGGAACGGAGCATGCTAAGCTTAAGAAGGTCAGACAGAGTAAGAAGCTCGGCTATCAGACAAAAGACTAAAGCACTGGACATAGCACAGAAGATCAGACGAGCAAAGTGAAAATGGCAAATAATAGGCAAAGAGAAGTGGTGCCAAGAAAAAAGGCAGACCAAGAAAAAGGTGGACTGATGACATTAGTCAAGTCGCCGGTAATACATGGACCAGAGTAGCAAGAGACAGACTTGAATGGAGAAGGCTTGGGGAGGCCTTTGCCGAAGGGCAACCGGACTTACAGAAGAGGAGCAAGGCCCAAATATTAGAATACTAAAAAACATTGTAAAAAAAAGTTCGAATAAAAGGCTTATATTATCTATATAATAATATTAGCATTGATTTTTACTCAATTTTCAATTCAACACAACACTACGGCAAGTGATTTTATTAGCAATACCTAAGTACACATACTCACGAAAAACTTACGTTCCTATGATTTCCTTATAACATTGTCTTAAAATATATACAAATGAATAGTAGAAGATATTATATGCAGACAGGGTCTACTGAAAACTAGCGCCATAACCATTGTACGAGTAAGTCGTGGCAAGGACATCAAAGGTCGCACATTTACACAATACGATGGCAAGCATTGGCAGGCATTTGCTGTCCGTATGAAACGACTTTTTTATTTATTTTTGTTTTTTTTGGCCACGTGCAAATGAAACCTTAGGCGATTTTTACAAAAACGGAAACGAGACCAAATTTTATTGTTTCTATGCATTGGACGGCCCTTAAGTTTATAATATGGCGTGGTGAGGCGGCTGTGACTGCGGTGTGGCGTCGTTAACGTACTCCGCAAAAGGGCATCCATGGCGCTCCTCGCCCATTGTTACCCGTTGCTGCTAGTGTACTAATGCGCTACTTAAACTCTTCTGTCATGTAACTTTTATCTTTCTAACAATTAATTAGTATGAGACATAACGACTAAACTAATCTAAAACTAAAATAAAAGTAATGTTAAAAAATAAAATATATTTGCAATATGTAAAAAGCGTCAGCCCCAGCAGTGCCGAAAGGAATGGTGCCCAAAGGCTGGAAGCATTGCCCCTCTGGATAGCAAAACTAATTCTTTGCCCAAGCTAGCCAGCCATTGAAGACTTAATTAATTAGTATTTGATCTCACCCATTATGATAAGCAATGGGGGAAATGTAACAAATAAGACGACCGTCTTGGTGTAGTGGTCCGCGCTCCGGACTACAAAACGAAAGGTTGCGGGTTCGAGTCCCGCAAGGGGCAAATATTTATGTGATGAGCACGAACATTTGTACCCGGGTCATGGATGTATAAACGTATAAGTATTTCTATCCGTTATCCTAGTCGCCATAGCACAAGCTCACGTTTAGTTTGGGGCTAGGTAATTGGTGTGTTTATTGAAACAATGTATTATTATTATTTATTTATCTTCCGTGCCCTGAAACAAAACCTGATCTATGCCTTTTGAATAACCTTGTGTCATCAAGTTTGCCCGAGCTCCGAACAAACCGGCACTTTTTCAAACCTTGATAATATGGGATTTTAATCTTACTATCATTTGAACTTTGGTAACTTCGAATTAGTTACTAAGTCTTCGATTTCTCGAAAATTATCTGGGCCCTGATTTCCTTACAATAAACCACTTACCCATTAATATTGACAACTAAAATGGCATGTTTGGTGCATCAACTTTACTCACAACTAAAACTAACTACAACTGTGCTAATTGAATAATCTCGAACAATAAGAAAGAACACTGTGAGTGTTAAAAATCTCCTCACCTCTGTGGCGCAGTGGGTAGCGGGTTGCCTCTCATGCGGGAGGTGCCAGTTCGATCCCACGTGCCGCCATGTACCAGTGACTTTTTCTGAGTTATGTACATTAGTTGTTTCACTAACCGATGCTTTTACGGTGAGGAAAAACATCGTGAGGAAACCTGCACATTTAGGCGACTGCATGTGTAACCATGATCCAAACTGGTCAGGTTCCCCTGGTAACCGGGTCACGGAGGTCAGATGGCAATCGCTCTACTGTAATTACCGGATCTGCCACAACCTGGATCATGGTCAGCGGACCCTGGGCCCTCGCGTGAGAGAGCACAACCGAGATAACGCTAAGAGTATGATGACTGTGAGTGTTAAAAATATTAAAAACTACAGTATCAATATGTCAGTATTTTTATAACAACACTGGCATGAATTTTAGTGGCACAAATAACATGGCGTCAAAAGCCTCGTCCGCGTTAGATAAGCTGCGTAACGACAAGGGAACTGGCCGATTCGTCGAAATCTATTAGTTGTCAGGTGACGGCGCCGAGCCGACAGGTGCCAGCTTTTCCGATATTCCGAACACTCCATTTTGTACATCAAATGTTTGTACAGGCTCCATTAATAAATATCATGACAGCGGACTTCTTCGGCCCTGGGGCTTGGGCCCTTTTTTTTATTGGACAAGCAAATATATTTAACTGGGACACATCCAGGTCTTTCTTTCACAAACCATACGAGTATTATATGCAGATGTACATATAAGGCACGTCCGTGCTCAGCGGAAGCGACAACATCTCCTGAGGATGCCGCGTGGAGTGGCGAAACGCGTCGAGGGTTTTCGCACGTTGGTGTTGGTTACTAACAACTGCATTAGCTGTAGTGCATGTATTAAGGAAGGGGGGACGGTGCATTCTACATTTGCCTGAACTAATACTCAACGCGGATACGGTCGATGTGGTTTGGTGCCTGCGCCAGCGTCTCTTAGCAGGTTAAAGCAAAATAATTTAATTTTCCTATTTTAATAAAACAATATAAACTTGCTACTGACATGACGGACACTACACGCTTTTAAAACAAAAACAATATAAATAAATGTAATTGAATGAAACTGTTACCCCTTTTTATTTCCCCTGTGTTCAATTTAGGCTGAAAACCCATACTTAGATAGCGGAAAGAAATGCAAATTTTGCGAAGATTATGACGCGACGGCATGTCTCGTATGACACCCTGGGGACCTGGCATTCGATAGTAAACCACTCACTCCTTATTCCGCAGAATTTATTGCCACAATGCGATATTTCAACGCCCATCATGTAACGTGAACTATTTGTACTATCGATTCCGACGACACCAGACTTATATTTTGCCGTGGAAGAAAACTTTCCTTAACCCTACTACAACATGTACGCGATGGTAACACTGGAGAAAATAGCACTATAAGTAGGTACAGGTAATATTATGAAGTACTAGTATTTTTATAGGAACAGAGACTGCACCTGTGTATTGCGCAAACACTTGTGCACTATAATATCTCCCGCCCGCGTAATTGGCTAATCTCTGTCGAGATAGGCCGCTGTAATCGAAATTTTAGGAGGACATTATTATATATTTTTATATAAATTTTAACTAAATTTAAATATTGTTTGGAGATTGAGTTGATTGAGCTATTACAATAGTTAATTTACAGGATTGCTACCATCTACAACTGATATATAGGTATAACTGCTACTGGTGGTAAAATAAATTATATATTTATTATTATAATGACAACATTTTGCTTTCTAAATATTTAAAATTACCTATCAGTAAAGTAAATAACGACAGGTGCAGCATATCTATTCCTCAAACAAAAACAATCAATCTAAGAAAGACTCAAAATTCCATTGAATAGTTGAGAGAAACGAATCTAAGTGAAAAGCTCTCCTTGTCTAAATATTTGCAAGAACATCAGGCTCACTTTTATTCCAGTCGGCGAAATAATAATTTTTTGTTGTTCCTTTCGTTGTGAAGTACAAATTCTGTTCGTGACGGGCCCCTTCTAGCCGTTTTATTTACTTAGTCTCATTTGGAAGCAAGTATCTTATATACCTACTGTATATACCTGCATTTAATTTTTATTTGGTATGGGTTTGCTCTTGACTCTAAACTTGACTAAACCACACGTGGCGTAGACGAAGTCAACAGTGGAGCGAGCTCGCCCAGAAGGTTCTGGCACTCCCACTCACCGACAGAACACGGCAAGCTGCTTGGCGCCGGGCTTCGGTGGGAGGGTGGTCACTACCAGGTGGCACTTAAGCCAGGCGTAAACAGAGTCGACGGTGGAGCGAGCTCACCCAGATTAAGGTTTTGGCACTCCCACTCACCGATGAAACTCAGCAAGCTGCTTGGCGCTGGGCTCCGGTCGGAGGGTGGTAGCTTTCAGCAGCCATTACAAACTGAGATTCGTGATGATCCTTTACCACCCCAAGAAAACAAGATTTATTGAAAATAAGAATCCATATTTATTTATTGTACGAGCTTTACGCTGTGTATCTGCGAAGCGAGTATTTTTAACGTATATTGAACTTCAGTAAGTGTTTTGGATTTAAATATCTTTTCTGCAATGAGGCAGACTATATTTACTTAATTAACCGATTTTTTTTCACTATCATTAATTAATCGGTCACGTAACCTTGTAATTAAATCCCAGATCAAAAACACCGAACCTCCATCCAGCGAACAAAACATTCGTGGTTAAGTTACTTATCAGTCAGTACCACTTCGACACAATTTAGCAACTTTAGTTCTGAGCGAAACGCGTAAACAACGACTATTAAACCTCTCTTAAGATAAACACTAGGGTTGCTACACTATCGCTAGTTGACCTCGACAATCATCTAAAATATCGTTAGGCTATCGAAAGTATCAATAGCTTCATTAGGGTAAATCTATCGACACACAGCAATACTATCGAGAGCATTGCAGCTCAATATTGAAATCACTATTGATTGTATAGATACTATCGATAGTATCGACTCTGACTATTGAAAACCCTCTCGATACTATCGATATTAATTTCAATATTAAGCTGTAATACTGTCGACAGGTGTTTAAGTTGTTATATGGCCCAAAAATAATAATAACAAATGAAGTACACCGACAATACTACCGAATAACTATAGATAGAATCAAAAGATCAATAGTTGAGATACTATCGATATTACCGTTTGTTTTTGCAAAAGACAGCAGCAATAATAATCTTCTTAAATAAAAAACGGTAATTTAAAAAACCCGACTGCGTTTCTGTGTAATTGGAAATGAAAAAACCTTAAAACAAGTAAGAGGTCATACCCGGGTTAAATTGGTACCCATATTAAAAAAATTATAGCAGTCGGGACTATCTCTGGACTTCCGCTTTACCATACTTTTTGGGACAACCTGTTTACAACATGTAACAAGTAACAGGTTTATTTGTTTGAAAAACTGCCGCTACGTTCGCATTTTGAGGAACTCAACTTTTGCCTTTTGACAACTATATTTATCAGACTTGCAACCACTTTTAAAACCACATCTACTATACCACATTACCCGCTTGCTTCCCCGTACCGCGTCAAATTTAGCTTTATTATCAAATTACCCAATTGTCACGTAGCAATATAATAATGACCATGCAATGTGATAAATAATTAAGTTCAGATAGTTATTAATCACTTAGCTCTATAGAGCTAGACATTATTCATAATGCTCGCACATTATTAATAATGCCCGTATTAATCACCTGATCCATAACATACTTATATATTGTAGACACCAGAGTCAAAGCAAATACTCTATTTATACAACACCTCGGAGCAAAGAAATCCAGCCATCTGTGGGTTTTTCCGTTTCATTGGTTGTGTAAATTGCCGTGATTGTGCTGGAACATCCTAAAAGTTCAATAACAATGAAAATATCGCAAACAACACCCAATTTAGATTGTATTAAATAACCTTTAGAAACGAACAAGAAAATATTTTTATTTATTTATTTACAAATTGGTCCTTTATATATTTATTTACAAATTGGTTGTTTTGCATTCGAATATATGTATGACGGCGCTTCGCTTATATTATCAAAGAACCTAGAGCGATGTTCCATCCAGGAGGGATGTCATCGCTCTGACACAACTACGACACTAGCGTGCGCGAGCAGTCCAGTTGAGGCGGCCATGATGGAAGACGTACTTGAAGTCTGACCGCGATATCCGATTGCATCGTGCGTTGCGCGTTACGTGTTCGGCGGAGTGTCATTGGTTCTCTTATGATTTAAATACTGTGAATGTGATCCATGTTGTATTTCCAAGACTAGTAAACCGATTCCTGACTTAGATGTGAAGTCTTATTTTCCTCGCCCGATTACCTATCCATGCCCATGAGATCGACCATTCGACAATATCCGTGCTAATGGACTACCAGACCTCTGATGAGGGTGCTGGACTGCCTAACTGGGTCGATGTGCCTTCATGTACTTAGTCTGTTTTTCTTTGCGTGTCAAACATTGTAAACAATCTTTTTATGACTTTTAAAACTAATACTGGTGACAAAAAATATTTACTAATAGCTCTAAAAAGCTGCATAAATTAAACAATAAACTACCATATTAGGATGTAATTTTTGTGTCTATATTATTTTTAAATGAATAGTTTCGTATAAAAAGGAGTGTCAAGATTGTTTACAATGTTGGACAAGCAATGAAAAACGGACTTTAGCGCAAAGGTAATTAAGAGAGATTTGGCTTCAAATAGTCAACCCATGAACAGTCAATGTGATTGTAAACGATTCAAAGTTAGGAAAAAACTTGACATTAGCTTTTTATTTGGAATGAGTTTGCTCTAGACTAAACCAGACGTGGCGTAGACAAAGTCGACGGTAGAGCGAGCTTCCTTGAAGTTTCTGGCACTTCCACTTACGGACGAAACACACCAAACCGCATGGCGCCGGGCTCAAGTTGGAGAGTGGTAGCTACTAGGTCATCTAACGGAACCTACCACCGGTGACTTTTTAAATAGAAAACAAAATACATTTCTATAAAACACGATGATTTTAGGACAATGGTTACTAAAATTCTAGCAATTGTAGGGTACAATACAAAAATTACCCTCCATTATTTCCCGATTAAACGATAATCCACCTTATTCAACTAATTTACAAAAAGAACTGATTTTTTGGAAATGTGTATTATCCAATTGAATACACAGCCACTGGTAACGCGATTTACATCCTACAAACAGAGGTTTAGTAGATTAGAATCCTGCACGTATGCAAATTTTATAGAGCCTTTCACCTAGTTGTAAAATCTGTGTCTACCATTAGCAACCAGCGTGGGTTCATTAGTGTAACTACTTAAACAGAATATAAGTAAGTACATGTTCTTTTGCGGCAAAAGCAAATACCTCAGATCACAGAATGTGATATGTGGAAAATATAAATTACAAATAAAAGCACGCATTTACGATATGAGTAATATTTAATTGACGTGCCACTTCTGAAAATAAAAAATATCTCAATTAAAACATTTAACTTGCCTAAAATTATAATAAAAAAGCACAGAAATTCAGATTTAAAATTGCTTCACTGAAAAAAAGGATCAACCAAACTAGTTTTGTTAGTTGAAGGTTTCGTTGTAGGAAAGTATTTTTTTGTTAAATATAAACCACCTTCTGGTTATCAGTAACAAACTAGTTTTGTTACTGATGGTAACCAGAAGTTCGCAAGTCACTAGATTACGGCCTACTTGTAGCTAAATTTTGGTTACTGTTAACCAATCATTTTTTCAGTGTTGTTTTGTTAATTTCAGCTACGTGTTGTGTTTTCCTCGAGCACTTAGCAAATTAGGTTCGATGTTTTTCGCGTAACTCAAACTTGGACGGCAAAATAAGCTTTTGTTAAGGCGGTCCTGCACGAAATTGAGAAAAGTAACCTAAATCACTTATACGATGACCTGAATTAGTTAAATACATTAAAACAACTTATTTACGTTAGCCTAATCATTGCATAAGGTCCTGGTCTTGTTGAAATTTGAAACAAATTCTTTATGATATAATAAACATGACTTGTAGCTAATGATATCTAAGAGCATTTTTTTCGAAAACTTGGTGATTTTTACGCATGAAACAATAATTTGTACATGAAAATGATTGTATTGATATTCCGCAGGTCCCCATCTTTTTAATATACACAAATAAAATATAAATAAGAAAATATGATCACTTTTCAGTTTTTAACACAAATGTCTAATGGTTTTGCGCATTGCGCAGAATAAAACTATTGTTCTAATTAAGTCATCAAGTCTAAAACTTTAAAGCGAATGGATCTAATTATTTATATTAATAAGTTCGATTCTGTTTGAAGATCGTTTAGACTTACTTGACTTGCTTCGCGCTGCACCTAGCGATGGGCAACGGCGGGAAAATAGGGAAAATACTCAAAAGTGGACTTGAATTAATAAAATGCGAGAATTTAGCTATTTTGACAAGGGTTTTACGCCTGTAGCACACCTTCACATAAACCCATAACAGCGGGACCACGCTAGTTTTGCCTGTTTGTCAGTTTTATTACACCAAACGTAAACTGCATGTTCTAATGCTTAGATTTTTCTGAGTCTCTCTTTCTTTGAGATTCGACGATCCTGTAGTATACTTCCTACTACTGTGCCCACGATGTCGCGAAGGGGTGCAGAAATATAGACGTGTGAGAAGGATTGGAGAAATCTCGACATAAAGAAACAGGGACATAGTAAAATCTCTGCATTAGAAACGGCAGTTTGGCTTCTGCTAAGTTTGAAGATTTGAGATAAGTGATATTAACGTTAAATCTTCGTTATTAAAAGCAAGAAATCAGAAAAATAAAACGTGTAGGTTTTTTTTTCTTGACTGTGTCTCAAAGAAAGAGAGACTCAGGTAAATCTAAGCATTAGAACATGCAGTTTACGTTTGGTGTAAAAAAAATAACAAATAGGCAAAACTATCGTGGTCCCGCTGTTATGGTTTTATATGAAGGTGCTACAGGCGTAAAACCATTGTCAAAATAGCTGAATTCTCGCATATTATTAATTTAAGTGCACTTTTCAGTATTTTCCCTATTTTCCCGACGAATTGAAAATATTCCGCATACTTTCCCCGAAAATGGAAATAAACCCAACAGTTGGAAATATTCCGGGGAGTAAACCCAACGCTAGCTGCACCCCCTTAAGCAAAGCATTAATCCAACAAAGCTTTATTATTAGAACTGTGCAAATTGTAATTTGAAACAATCATTCAACTTCACTGTATGATTTAAATGAACACAAATGGAACTTCGCGTTTCAGCTTACGCTGTGAATTATTTGACGCTTGTTATTCAAGGTAGCGTGAATAGGAATAGCATTATTAGTATAGATCATTTACCCTTTAAACGGTACGAAATAGGAATAAAAGAGAAGGCTCTGAAATTTTGCACCAGCAAACGTGTTAAATGCAAAGAGAGCAAAGTTAGTCCAAACTTCAGGAGGATTTTCTATAGAACCAAATTCCGCTTATTGTTTTTCGAGATCCATAAGATCCTAATGATGTCTTGAAGTTTCTAGTAATATAGGTTTAAAATTCTCATGGTCGAATTTTTATCACAAATATGACCTTTTTAACCGGCTCCTTCTTGTCTGCGCTCCTCATACATTTGTAAGGCATATTTCACCTTAAGCTTAGAGTCATGATAATCAAATAAGGGAATCTTTTTACTGACATTCGTTAAGTATTAAATAAATAATTAAAAATCAATAGAACAACTAAGTAGGACGGTTCAAAAATGTAGTCTTTAATATCAGCCTATTGCAGTCCACTGCTGGACATAGGCCTCTCCAAGACGGCGCCAACTTTCACGGTCCTCCGCTTCTCGCATCCAGCCACCACCGGCCACCTTCCTCAGGTCATCGGTCCATCTAGCAGGGGGGCGTCCAACACTACGTTTCCCGAGACGTGGTCTCTATTCGAGAACCTTCCTACTCCAACGCCCGTCCGTTCACCGCCACTTCAGCTTACTGCACCACTGAATGATCTGATCTCAGTCTTACTTGATATATTTCCAAGTGCCGTACGTAGGAATGATTAAGATGTCATTAATAAAACTTAAGGACAGAAATGGACCAAAACCCCAGTTCTCAAACTCAAATAATAACTTATATATTCGCAAATTATAGCCATACTCCTAATAAATCCATTGTTTATAACCAGTGCGTTAGACGACAGTATGGCTGATAATAATGCTACACCCCTCTTATGAGGCATTTTGTTTGCTGTATTTAATAAAGCATAAGATAAAATTGTTTAATAAGCCGTAAAGTTTCGCAATAAAAATTAACGGACTCATAAGCCGTCCCTACCACAACAAAGGGACGACGCGAGCCATACAAACTCGTTAGCCCACACAACTTGGGAGATAAAAACGTCGCCTGCCTTATTTATGTATTCAACTTTTATATTAAATCACGTTTTTAACTTGAAAATGATAAATAATTTTCAAATTTGTATAAACGATTAAAAATTTACTTTTGCATTGATTAATTAGAAAAGGTTACAATGTCCGTAGTTAAATTCCTAATTATAAAATACAAACATACGCATTTTTTATACTGTTACGACCTATATTTTCAAAGGCGATTTTCAAATTGAAATTATTTATTTGGCACCAAGTTAAACAAACAAGACAGTTAAAAAAACTTAGCAACTCAATAAATTAATTATGAAGAAAATTTATAGCTGACAGTCATGAAAAATTAGCCATGGAACATTTGATTTTAATTAATAGTGCTATAAACATACACGTTATCTTGAAAAAGACATCACAAGTTACTTTTTATTGCAGATTTTACCTGAACAAAATGAAAAAGATAGAATTTCAAGAATACGTAAGGTAAAACCAAGATTGACGCCCCAGTGGTATAGATGCCCCGATTGTAATTACTCTAGTTTCGCAAATACATAGCGTGTTATTTTATTAATATTTCGAGAGATTTTCCAACTACCACCAAATGGATCGTGTCTCATGTCTCTGTGCGATTGCATGGGACGGATAGGTCATAAAAATACAAGCAACTTTACGTTCTCATTAAAACACAATTTTACGGATTACTTCGCGATTTATTTACATTTTATTTTAAACCTGACGTTTCGAACACTTTACAGCGATCGTGGTCACAGGGAGACTGTATCGCTGTAAAGTGTTCGAAACGTCAGGTTTAAAATAAAATGTAAATAAATCGCGAAGTAATCCGTAAAATTGTGTTTTAATGAGTTCAACAATTCGCGTAAACTTAAGAAACAAACTTTACGTTCTCTCAAAAGCGCGTCTGGTAACTGGAATAAATTTAAAGATTTTATGTTGAATCCGATATATTTCGACGAAGGCATTTTTTTAAAGCTTACATAAAGAAGTTCCTGCAGGATCCTTAAAATTTTTACGAATTCATTATAAGCCATGACTTGGATCTACTTAGCTAACGATATCGCATCACAGTGCAGTTGAAATTGTTCCAGTGGCCTCCCGTTTTACAGTTGTGACAGATCATTTATGCACACCAGTTAATGCAACATAATTTAATAATAAGCGGTTAAGTTTGTAAGAAAATCTGGAACTACTTCAATGATTTAAAAAAATATTTAGCCAGTTGACAGCTTCAATCATACCAGGAAAGCTAAACAGGCCTACCGCCTAACTAGATTGTTTTAAATTGCAATAGGTGTTAACACCCCCGTGCCTCGGAAAGCACGTTAAGCCGTTGGTCCTGCGCCTGATCTCTGTCCGGTCATGTTGGATTGCCGCCTCACCGAGCTAAGGCAGTAAGAAACAGAGAGTGCACCTGTGTATTGTGCAAAAACTTGTGCACTGTAATATCTACCGCACAGTTATCTAATCTTTGTTGAGATTGGCCGCCGTAGTCGAAATTCGGCTAAAAGGATATTATTATTGTTACGATTCTTACATAGTAATGTGTTCCCAATAGTTACTAACCGTGAACCCACTCTCTAACCCCCTGCTGTCATGGCGGCCCACGCACTGGGGTCAGGTTACGAAATTGGGTAATCTACCAGACTCTACTTACCCCCTGAGTTATTCGCCGAATCTGTAGAACGCCTACAAGCAATAAAGTGATTTATCACCGTTTTTCCGCAACATTTAGTCATTGTGCCATAAAAGCTTAACACCTACGCCTAAAATGAAAAATTAGGAAAATTTTGCTATACTATAATACTATTTAAGACAAGAATTACGTATGATTATTTCGTTATCTCAGATTATATCGTTTGTCTGTGTCTTGTCTCGAAGCACTTGTAGGGCCCAAAAGATAAGGAGACATGTTCGGGCCCCCTAAGGGCCAATGTTACTGATTTTTAAATTTGACGTTTATAAGTGGCATTTTGAAAGAAAGAAAGAAAGAAAAGTATTTATTTAGCACCAAAAATACAAAACAGCTTAGTGCGACTTAGTGCTTAAAACTAATATTTTGGTACCAAAAAGGCTTTTGTCACCTAAATTGAATAAATTATTTTTGCCTTTGACTTTTATTTAAAACGCGCTAAGACAATTTCATTAGTTTTGAGAACATTCGTGACTCGTGAGCATACATAATATGTCGGCCTGCAAGTTACGGAACTTTTTGGGTCAGACATATTATGTCTGCGTGCCAGTACAAAAATATACCCATATGGGTATATTTTTGTAGCATTAATCAATACCAGCTCTATGAACGTGAGTATGTACTTACAATTAAACCCAGAACTGTCAAACAAAATCATGTGTGCTCGAAAATGTAACATTTAAATATCGTTTGCATGCATCGCCTTAAAGCAAGCAGACAAAAGAAGGAATTCGCAGCGACTACTCGAACTCGCTACGGGAAAAAACAAAAGAAAGCAGCTGCATAATAGTGCGGTCCTCGACTTCAGCCTGCATCCGAAATGTGCCGCAAGCCCTACAATCAACATAAGAATGCAGTAAGTTCGTATTTCTGCAAAATGTTTTTGATGGTAGTAGCATATGAGTAGGTAAGTACAGAGGCAAAGTTTCCTAAGAGCGTTCGAAATTGTTACGTATTTGGTAAGGGTTGTCACAAAAGGTTGAGATAAATTAAACAAAACATTTGCTAATGAGCTTTATTATTTCTATGTACATAGCTGTTTAGAACTATTCTTAAACATATTATTCAATGGTTTATGTAACGTAGCCTTGTAGTTTTTTATCACAAAAAGCTAACTATTGTAATAATACCTACAGGTCAGTGATTTCCTAAACGTTAGTTTAGCGCGGGAAGCGAGAAGAGAAAGATTCTTATTTTTGTAAAAAAAATGATATATATCTTTTGTAAAAAAAAAGATATATAGATAACACAATTACACAATACACTACTTCATACCTATCGGTATCGATGTAGATGATAACCGTAATCTTAATTTTGATTTAAGATTCCTTGGATCAAACAATGTAAATCAAATATTTACTTACCTATTGTAATCCTTGGGATAGTAAAAATATGAAACGTTTTTATTTTTCTGGTATTTTTCATGCACACAGTACAATAAACATCCATTTATCATAGAAATATCACTTTTTAAGTCAAATATTAACTACCAAAACTTGATAACGTGCTGGGAAACAATGAAAGGTGCACGCGTTAACCCTGTGATTGTCCACTGCCGTGCTATTATAAGCCGTGTACGTGACACGCGCCAGCGGTCACACACACATGCCCCCGCATGCTTGTAGTAGTGCAATCATTTCGCGCACATGTATGAAGCTTTGCCTCTGACTTACCTACTCATGTGGTAGTAGTCAATTTGCCGTTAAAATCGCGCAAGTTATACATATAAATCTTTAAGTATATTAGATACTGCTTGGAGAGTAATAAGACTTGAGAAAAATGGTGCCGCATGATTGGGAGAGCCAACCACGTGACTTTTATTTGGAAATAAGATGATACATGCGAAACGATATGAAAATACTAAATTCGGTACTGTCTGTTTAAACCTAAACGGCCTTGTTACAAAAAACTTACCAGGTTTAAGACAGAACCAAATATTAGCCGACCTATCAGAAAAGCGTTTCTCTATTAGGTAATGCCACGAATGTGTCATTCATTTTTAATTGGTCAGCTAATATTAAGTCTTGGCTTAAACCTGGTAGGAAGTTTTTTGTAATAAGGTCGAAATAGTTTTGTCAGTATTTTTATATATGTTTTTTTCTAAAACTCTAGTATCATCTAACAATTTTTATACTATTAGTAAATACTAGAATTTCAGAACTAAGCAGTCTTCTGAGTCCCCCTGCTTTGTGTAGTCCGCAGGTCGCCCGCGATCAGTGAACGCATATTATACCTATAACCCACGATGCAAATTTTCGCAGAAAGTAGCGGTGCGCGATAGTCTTGCTATCATCAGTTGGATCACCGATATCGACCTCATATAATAGAGTAATATCGATACTAGGAATAAAGGAATAAAAGGATCAATACCCACTACAATCCAAGTAGATTTGAGGAAAAATGTTATGGATGTTATAATAATGAATAAATTGTTCCAACAAACACACCAATTGCCTAGCCTCATACTAAGCGTGAGCTTGTGCTATGGTGACTAGGATAACGGATAGACATACTTAAATACTTTTATAAACATCCATGACTTAGGTACAAATGCTCGTGCTCATCACACAAACATTTGCCCCTTGCGGGATTCGAACCCGCAACCGCCTGGTTTAGAAGTCCGTGGCGCGAACCACTACACCAAGACAGTCGATAATGTAACAATAAAAACGATTGCATTTAGGTAAAACGATATTTTTGAACGTCTTGTTGAATTTTAATGCTATTACTAATACATCGATATCTATTTGTAACTTTTTCTAGTCATAAACGTTATTGACAAACGTTGAAAGAAATACTTATCAGAGAACGAATAACTCTTCACAACAAAGACAAAGAAATTCTTATCCGTAAGTGTTCAAAAGGAAAACTGTACGCTCATTTTATTTCTTTATAAAATAACAGTTTGTCTTTTTGTAGTTCATTATTTTTTCCCAGGACCTTTTTGCAAGTAATATCACTGTTTATCAAAAGAGTTAATGAATCGGAAAATTTTTTTTTCATCCATTTTTTTTAAAGTGAAATAGGAATAAAACGGTCGACGTGATAATATCTTTATTGAACCTCTTCAATCATTCTGTACATTGACTTTGAAACGTTCAAATCAAAGTTGGGTTTCATTTATTTTCTTCGTTAAACATGGCTTGGCTCGTTTGAGAGTTATTAATTGCTTGTTCTTCCTCAATAGTTTGCCGCTTTGCTTAGTCTACAAACAAATCTGTCTTACTTTCCAGACTTTAGGGTGATAACACAGTACTAGTCCTTAGCCAGTAGAGTAAGAGTGAACGTCACTTTTTACATCTTAAGTAGATTATAAGGTTTTTGCACCAATTTCAACAGTTCCTTACTTCGCTGGCGCAGCGACCTATAGTGGATCTCGGCCTCCAACACCAGAAGACGCCACTCTTTCCGATCTTAAGCAATCTCTTTCCAATCGGCTATTTGGTATACAATTAATTATATATATTTATACAGGGTGACTTTGCATGAGGTATCGTTAATAGATATCTACTATTTTTGAATGAATAATTTTTTGATTTAGGTGTAAGACTGAGCGCTATTCTCCTAAAATATCTAGACCCATGTAGTGTAACCTACACCTTTAAACTTACTAACTTGCTATTTGCAAACCAAAATTGGATCTGGCTAACATTTTAGCTGTTCACGCGGCATTTCTTTAAGCCACTTCATTCTTTTTAATAACGTGTCCTTTAAATCATCTAAATGGCCTATAAAAAGTATATTTACGCGAAAGGATTTAAATTATCCGTCTCTGGGGACCTTTGTTTGGTGAAGTAAACACGACGACTTATCTCCGGGTACGAATGTAGCGGCTACAATTTTAATTGGGCTTGGAGGAATACGAAAACTGATACAACTATTAATTTAAGTAGTAGTATCTCCAGGAAGAAAGTAATCATAAAGTCAATAAGATCATAATGCATGGTCCTATAAATTAAATTTTAGTAAGCTGAAGGTGTCAATGGGCTTGGCATGTAGCGTAAGAAATGATGGGCGTTGGGGCAGACAAGTGCTGCATGTATGTCTAGTAAAGGAAGACCATATTTAGATGTCCAGTAAGATGACTTCCAAGGATTGCCCAGATCGTATACAACCGTACAATACCTATATCATTACTTTTGTATAGCCGCTGTGCGCTATGTGCTCGCGCACTTGTCACGCACGGTATGATGCATTCACGTGCTATTAACTGGTATAGTATAGGTAGTATAGACTGCTTCGTTAGTCTAGTGGTCAGCACGCTGGGTACTATCCACGAGGTTCTGGGTTCGAATCCCGGGTCGGGCCGAGAGTGCTGGGTTTTCCTGTCTTGAAATAACTCAGACACAGCTCCGGAGTCAGGAAGTAGGTGGTGTTAGGCACGGGGGGTGTGCCTCGGAAAGCACGTTAAGAGGAAACGCGGTCTAAGTGACATTTGAAAAATAGGTTTTTGAATAAAATGTTGCTGTCTCGGCCGCCCCCGCACCCCGCACTGCTCTATCCTTGTGTGAGTAGCGTAAGTTAGTGTGTGTGCGCACTGGACCTCGCGCAAAACTCGCTAAAATAAAGTATTTTCAAGAAACATGATGTACTCTTTGATAAACTACAACCAAAGATACAGTACGCTATACAAAATAAAGTCTATGTGTACACAATTTTTTTTAGTGTAAAATTTCTTAAAACTATGAAAACAAAAGAAAGAGTTATTCAAATTCAGGTTATGGTACAGTCAATATTGAATAAAATTCGTATTTTGATTCCAATATTTACGTTATTATATCTTTATAGCAGGGCATTATGCAAGATATAAATACGTCGCTATTTATATAGGAGCTTGAACATGACACATCATTAAATTAAAAGAAAAAAAATAATGAAAATATGTGCCGTGGCTGTCAGTTTTATGATATATCCTTCAATATAGTTTATCAAAGATATCCCTAGAAATACAAAGGCGAGGTGACAGATGACATTTTCCGGTTCACTCATATTACGATTAGGTTACTAAAAAATATTTTTAAAAAAATAATAATTTATATATTGTTTTTAAATCTTTACAAACATACTATTAAGACACGACACGACAGTCTACTTTAACAACAAGAATAATTTTGCAAATGCTTAATGTTTATGAAATTAAAGAATCATTTATTTTAAAAATTTTGTTCATGCGTGGAACGGAACTTTTTACTTATGAAGATGGATTGACAACAATGACAACACCTTTCAACAAGACATTATCTAACTGTGCAACAATAACAAGTTGAAACTATCTTTTAAAGAAAATGAAGTAAATATCATTTATTTATGATCGCAAAACGGAAAAACATCATTTTCGTATAAAATGCAGAATTCGTGAATACTTATGTTTCATATGCCCGACACAAATGGTCAACCTGCACAAACATCATGTGCTATACACGAAACGATCACAGCAAGAGAAGAGGCTAATTATTGTTGGTGTGGAAGGAAAACGACGGAATCCCTTTAATAACAGTGGTTGGAGATGAATCTTGGGCGAAGAGAACCAACAAAAGTGGATACAATACCCTCGGACAATTTCATATCAGGTGCAGGATAATGCTGCGTGTGTAGCACCTATAACAACGAGTTCAGGGCACTGCTTGGACTTCTTCGTTAGAAGAAGAACTGATGATCTTCACTCAATCAATTGCAAGAAGACGGGCTCAGTCGAACCAGAACACTGTAACAAGTTGTTGTAAGTTGTTGTTTGTTGAACATATTGAGACTGTAACAAGTTGTTGTTACAGTCTCAATATGTTCGTGTAACGACATTCATAGTTGTAACAATAAAATTGTTTTTCTTTCTTTGTTACTAACCCTAGTTTTGAAGATAATTGTATATTATACTACTAACAAGGGGTTCGCCGTTGGCGCAATAAAAACAATATTATGTAACAATTTGTTTAATTGGTTTAAGAACCTGGCATGTGTGTGTTCCTCCTGTAGAAAGTAAAAGTAGGTATTTTTCTTATGAGATTTAGTGATCTGCATCTGCTGATCGTCTACAGTATGCTTATAAACCATACAATAGATAATGTAATTTATTAGACGTCTTGGTGTATATTACAACAAGCCCTCACTCACCTTATCTTCTAAATATGTATATAAAAATGAAAACTGGCTTAATTACTAACTGACATATAAACCCACAGCCCAAACTGCTGGGTCCAGAGACTCCAAATCAAAGGTTCCATAAGAGATCTAGGGGTGCACTAAGGTTTATTGAAAATTCATCCCCTAACGGGGTAAAAAAAGGAGGGACAAGTTTGTATGAAACTCGCTCAGTTATGGAGCTATGTATGTGCACAGAAATTCTAGGAGTCAGCAACGGAACATCTACTAGCTTTTTTCTTCTATATAACACCAATGAGGAGTAGTAGATTTTTAAAAGTTCAAGTGAAGAAAGCTAATGATATAAAATATTAAGATTTAAGACTAATTATCAAGACAATATACAACTTAATACATCGATGTCGATTTGCCCAACAATGGCGTATCGATATAATTATCGACTATAAAGCATCACTATACGTATACGTATTTGTTACGACATTCCCCACCCCCCAAACCTCTCCTCTTAAAACAAGAAAGGGACAAATGCAGCTCAGACCAAAATTCGCTTAATAATAAACTGATCAAAATAGCACTTTGTAGTCCCCTGTTTTCTCGACGAAAACTTTACCAATGATCATATTTTTTTCAAAAATAATTAATAAAAGGATGGGACTATGCTCCTATGTTTTAGTTTTTGTGTTAATGTGCGTAGATTTTTTTGGCGAGTGTCTAAAGTTTGAGGTTGAAATTTGACAATTTTCTTAATGTTTGAAGGCTCATATTTCCTGTGTTAATTCGAATATTGGAAAAATCGAAACATAGGAGCATAGCCGTAGTAAATGCAGATATTAAAGCAAAAAAAGTTTTCAACCTAAGTCTTTATCCAGGGAGGAAACAGGGGACTACGTTTGTATGGAGAAATGGTGCTATTCTTTCGTCTTAAGCCGTTGGTCCTGCGCCTGAACTCTCTACGCTCGTGTCGGACTGCCGTCTCACCGAAATTATGAGAGTGAAGGAATAGAGAGTGCACCTGTGTATTGCGCACACACTTGTGCATTATAATATGTCCCGCGCAGTTGGCTAATCTATGTTGAGATAGGCCACCGTAGTCGAAAAATTCGGCTAGGAGGATATTATAGTTAATAGGAATATATAATTTTCACTTCTATAGTAATTTAAATATCATTTTAAATAATTTCCACTTCATTCTTTTGACTTTATATTTAGGGGAAACTTGCGAGTTTTAATCTTGCAAACAAGAAGGAGTATTAAGTCAATTCTAATTTCCAATAAAAAAAAACATATTCACTCCGGATTCGAGTTATCAGTTCCTTATATATATATTATTTCTAATGGATCATTAAAACATACTTTTACATTATGAAGGTGTTAAGTTTTATTGATCGATTTCACTCAACCAAGCTTTTATAAAGGAATTATACAACGCTTATGAATAACTTCGTCGCACTTTATGCTAGTCAAATAACTTACAATGTAAATTGAAATTTTATTTATTCTATCTAAGAAACTAGTTAAAGTGATATTTACTATTGTATGATAGAATTACATTGTGCAAAAGTTTGCGATACGATTAAGTAATCGAAAAGTAAAATAAGCAATTTGAATTTGAATATCTGTTCTTCAAACTAAATAGACTTTGACAAATAATAGCGCCACATTAAAACGCATCTAAAATAATAATATAAACAAAAATGGAGCATAATTTTGCTGGGGAACATAATATGACAAATATTAAATGCAATTGTAGTACTTAGGTACTTATAGTCTCTTTCGTATTTCATTGTTCCAACAAACACAATAATTACTTACCTGTACTTGCTTGTACAATTATGGTAACTAGAGTAACTGATAGACATACATAATACGTTTATAAACATCAATAATGGTGATCAAACCAACATTTGCCCCTGGCGAGATTTAAGTCCGCATCCTCTCGTTTTGTAGTCCGAACCACTACACCAAGACGATATTCGTGTGGAAGACGCGTGTGTGCTGCTACCCATGTTCTGATAAAATTAGAACGCCAGCTCACTGGTGTAGAAGCAAGCACTGACATGGGTTCGTCAAGTGACTAACGATATCGGTAGCTCAATTAGGAGAATATTTGCCTGAGTAGCAAAGTTTCAAGGTTCGAGTTCCACCTAAATATCGATGAATTTTTGTGAGCAAATTAGCGTTCAAAATTGCATGAAACTAGCTCAATAATGCAGTAGGATACAATTTCGTAAGGGCTTACAATGAGAGCTTAAATTATAAAATGATTGTACTATTCCTATAAGTTTAAATAAGAACCCAAAAATTCGTACACAGGTAGGATTTGAACCCACGTTCTTACCAACTGAGCTACTGTGCTGTCTATTCAGCCGTGTAAAATTCTTGGTCTCTTTATATAATAATTTAAACTTATATAAATAGGAAATAACACTGTGAGTGTTTAAAAAAACTATAAAAAACTAATGTACTATTCCTTTCCTTCACGAATTAATTGTACAAAATCTGAACTGACACTAACCCCGTTATTCTAAAAATTTAGTACCGGATTTAAGACAGGACTAAGCTATTAGCTAGCCAATTAGAAAAGCGCTTCTCTATTAGGTTATGTCACGAATGTGTCATTCACTCCTCTGTTGTCGGCTAATATTTAGACCTATTTTAAACCTGGTCTAATTTTTTTTGAAATAACACCGCAATAGTTTGATTAACCATCGATATACGTTACTATATCAATCACTAACAATATACCTAATCGAACGCTTAGTTATTCCACTTTAAAAACTGAAATAATTTTTTGTGGCATCAAACCTGAAGTACTCCATACCCTGTACAATAAAAATCAGAACATGGCTTTTGATTTCTTGTATTGCACCAACCATGGCGTGACGGTAAATCCACAACCTCGCTGTACTTCCCTCGAAGGCCAGTGTGATAAGACTTAATTGCTTTAACACAATAGTTCGCTGACGATAATCAGTAACACACCGATGTCCAACCTGATTACAATCCTAGTTGCTACTTTTACCTGGAGTTGTAATTATAATTTTAAATTCAGCTCCATTTCTTGCAGTGTCTTTTTACTGCCGCGACGCACGCTATATAGCTACTGAGAAAAGAGTACGCAAAGGTCACGAATGGCACGTCACGCCTTTTATAATTTTTCAATAAAAAAACTGATAAAAACACAAAGATTATTTACAGATCGATTCAGGTTTCAAAAGAACAAAAAGAGGTAACTTTTACTTTAAAATTGTTTCACCCTCAATCCTACAAATAAGATGCTCTAAAAATACATTAACTAGTACATAGTTAATCGGTTGCTGTTATGCAGTAAATTATACTAACGTTACTTTAGACTCTATTGAGAAAACGCGTATTTAAAATAATATTTAGCCGTCCCATGCTTTCGTACTTAGAGACGATATTGAAAATTAAATTACATTTCCATATTGTTGTTAGTAACAATTTTTACTTAAAATTATGTTAGTAATAATTCAATTATAAATTACATTTTAAATATTTATTTTATTTATTATGCAGCTAGGTTTGACGGCCTAACGTGAATTGTCATTCAGTGTCTCACAAACGGCCCGTCAAACCTATCTGCAACAGTTCGTAAAATGCTGTTGGGGCTGGTACGCACCCATCGCCAGAGAGATGCCACTCGTTTGCGCATCAGTGCGTAGAAGTCATCGGTTCTCGCTTCTGCGAACATTCCAGAGGCACTGCAGTGGCGCGGCAACCCCATCAGCGCCCTAAAAGCATTATTGTACTGGACACGTAGGACGCTGTAGGCCTTTTTAGTATATTCGACCCACAGACTGCATGAATAGAATGACTGGCAGAAGGCTCGGAATAGCGTCACTTTCACTTCTTTAGTACAGTTAGCAAACTTGCAAATAAATTCTAATTAGCTGTTCTTTATTAAGAGATCATTTCATATTTTACTCACGAATTACTTAACGTCATATTCACCCCACCCAGATCACACGAATGCCATCATTCAGTAATTACAATCCATCGATCACCGTACGTACGAGTACTCGTAGTAACTAAGTATTATTGTATAATCTGTGATGTGGTTTCGATGCATTGATTTATTATGTCCACTGTTGACGGATCAATTATTATTGTGGTTGCAGCAGACGACGCCGGCCCATACACGCGTGCCTGCCAATGTTCCGATTTAATGAAAATTGACCGATGAATGCGAGTATCCATCTGTCAACGTCAATATTTTTAGTAATCAATAACGCTTAGGTTGTCTCCGCGACTTTTTGTTTCAAAATCGTTTTCGGAATTGCACTCCAAAGATATATCGTATGCTCAAAGAAAAAACTTGAAAAAAAATTATTGAAAAGAAATAAAAAGACAACACACACATGATTATTATCAATAATACGCTATACACCTACATCATTTATGGATAAATGTACGATGCCATACCAAATCCGATGTACCGACCTGCTAGTTTCTTCTAGAATTCGATTCTAGTAGATTGAATATCTGACGTTTCTATTTTAGAGGTAACGTGTTTACTCGCGACAAACCGGATTATTGGGGCCCAAGCCTCAAGGGTCGGAACTCAAGAGTATCGGGTTCCGGCTCCACTTATTTTGCAGGCGTACGCAGATACTACAATTTGTTTCCTAACGCTGAAAGTGTATTCTGGAACCGAAAAACAAAAGGATGTTTTTACATTAAAAATCAGTGCATGAAGCCGAGAGATTAAGTATCTCAAAATATCTCAAAGGCCATCATGGTTGAAAGCTGTCGCTAAAACTACCTCAATCAATATGTCGAATGAAACACACAGCGAGTATCATTGCATTATAATTGCAATAGTTTTCCGTTGCCTTTTCCATTTCACAACTAGTCAAAGGTCGAATATTAATAAACTAGCAAGCAAGTTGCCTCACGATGCACAGTTAGTGGTTAAAAAAGTTACGATACGATACGATACGAGGTGCAACTCAGCCAGGATCAAAGCCTGATCCGGTAAAACCGGCACACCGAGTAGCACAATTTTTAGGGTAAGACACGCTCTGGGGTGGGAAAGGAAAACCGACTAGCCGAAGCCCGTCGGTCGCAACCAACTAGATATGCATCTTAAGCTTGGTATAGGAATATAGGTAAAGACGGGTATCAATATTAGGATTGAGTGTTGGTGAGATGGGCGTCTGGCCTTAGATGTTCCGTGTGGGAGCTTTCCGGGCTTCTTTTTTCATGCTGTATGTTTCGGACCGGGCTGGATCATTTGTTTGTTTATGACGTGGCTAACTCAAATAATTATTGTGCTGCTTTTCTTAGTTCTGATTTGTTTTTTGCCGCTTCTATCCACTCTTCGCAAGTCCTGTTGTAGTAATTGAGGTCTTGCGCTAAGGAATCTTGCTATGTATATATTGGTCTACCAACTTTTAATCGCCGTGTCTTAAATTTTCTTGCACTGTTAAGAAATTGAGGGCGTGTTCGCCTTAAGATGTGCCCGTAAAAGCAAAGTCTCATAAATTTGATTCACTTTGAGATGGTCATGCCCTTTAAAAGTTGAGTTACGTTTTTGTTTTTTGGTGGATTTTTACTGTGGCTCAGCATGTCTTTAAGTATGAACCTTTCGTATTGTCTGAGCATGGATCTATTTGCTTTTGTTATTGCGGCTGCCTTCAGTCCATAACTCATTGTAGGCTGTATTATCATTTTGTAAAGTATTCTGGCTAGCTGCCACTGCATTCCTGTCTTCTTTATGAACGGAATAAGTATTTTGCAATTTTTGACACCCTGCTTGCATCTAGTTTTTTCTGTGTCTTTTCGGCTGTATCCCGCTGTAATGTAAGTGCCGAGGTACTTAATTTAATTTACTGGTTTGATGTTTATACCAATTGCTACTGTAAAGAACTGGGCTTGTCTTGATTCAATCGATGGATGACCAACAGAATTTTCGTTTTGGTTTCATTTAGTAAAAATCCAAACTTTAAATCATAAAATAGTTCTGTTCACCCTTGCATACATTCCCAAGCTAAATTTTTACATGTTGTTAAATACACCTTGTGAAATTGTGAATGTCCTCATCGATTTCATGTGTGCAAAAAAGAAAAAATTTCGACGACGTCTTGAGAACCTACTCCTTTTTTGAAGTCGGTCAAAAAGTTATCAAATAAATTAAAAAGTAAACAACGCTGTAAACTTTTCATGTACCAAATACCCCTGTTATGAAAGTACTTGAGTGCGATGTTGTTTTGCTATAAAAGAAAGTCTTCCACTCAGTATTAGCATAGAAACGATATGAACTGACCGCATCTTTTAACTTTTACAATATCGTTACGTCAAATAGTTTGTTGTAAAAAATACAAAGGTACAGTCGAACATAAAACCTTCTACTTTTAAAATAGAGTATAATTATGTGCAATGCGACTTAACGATTACAGAAATAGGTAATAGGTTTATCGTTTAGGTGCTTAAAGATACCGGGCAGGTTACTTTCAAATTTACAATGTTAGCAAAGATACCTATACATTTATTTAGCAAATACCTACCTACGAAATCTGCATCTACCCATCCACCAAGTGTAAGGGAACTTTTATTGACTTTAAATAGAAGTCCCTTAGAGGCTTGCAAGTTTGGAACTAATGCCAAAACCATGTTTAGTTAATACTAAGTGAATATTGACTTAAATCCTCCTTATACTACGCAGGTAGGCGAGGCTGGCTGCACAGTTTGCAATACTTGTAATTTTAACACAATGAGCGATTTTCCTAGTGTCAAAAATCAGAACTGAAAAATCCACTTAGATGGCACTAAACAACCTAAGTTAGTTGGATTTTCATTTATGAAAAGGGCTGGTTTTAGCGTGTATTATGTTATTTTGTTTATGATTAGCATGTTTTAGATTCACGCGTAGTAACAGGTTATATTTAACAATTTAGTGGTTATCAAGACGTTAAAAAAAAGTAAAGTCAGCCCATATAGATCCCACTGCTGGGAAAAGGCCTCTACCTCAACTATGAAGAGGTACGAGTCATACTACCACCACGCGGGCTCAGTGCGGATTGGTGGAGGGGTGTCTGTAAGGCTTACTGTCAGATGTGATCAAGCCGCCCTAGGGCCTCTGACTAGGCTTAACGACTAATATCATCAGATATTAGCCGGGACCAACTGCTTAACGTGCCTTCTGAAGCACGGAGATGCTTGTCATGGTCGTCACTTAAATGGTCGGAATGGTCACCTATCCAATCACGACCGCGCCGTGGGTTGCTTAACTTTTGGTATCACTACCAAAGCGCTGCCGCCACTGCGCCACAAGCACCTCATCAAGACGATACTTCCATATTTTTTTTTATTTCTAACTGCATTTTGAATTTTGAAGCGAATTTTTCACGTTAGTGCTTCCACTACAAGCCTGTACACATAATATTACAATAATTGTTTTTGTTGTATGCTCAATGATTTCGATGCAATATTTATATAACTTACATGAATAGCGCCATCTATCAGCATAAAATAAAACTAAAGTGTTGAGCTGTCAGAAACCCCTCATTGAGTCTTACCAAGATTTATATTAAACTAAGCTCATTTTCTCTGCCAAAGTCATTGTGGTGGCCCCTCGGGATAGTTGTGAGGCGAGTTTAATTGTACTCTGAGCACACTTACATGTTTATGTCGGCGACATTACCATTAACGAAGCTGTAAAATAGTAACATACAGTTACTGTACTAGTTGCTAAACTAGAGGGCACGACACGTGGCAGATGCATGGAAGGAGTTAAGGGCCGTGCCACCGGACCTCAAAGCTGAGTTCATACTAGCTTTTGATAGGTACTTCTCGATATGAACGGAAGTAAACCCAAAAACCGACCAAGTGGGAGTCGGACTCGCGCACGAAGGATTCCGTACCATTATCTATACACAACGTTAGACACCATATAATGATCTTAAAGGCCATGGTCTTCTGCGTAGCGACTCAGTACCAGATTCACGAGGCCTTGTATACTAAGACGGTGTCAAGTCAAAACAGCCGCTGATTGGTGATTTTGACAGTTTCAGGGTGAGGAGTTCCATTGTTTTAACCGCAACTATAGTCGGTGTTTTTCGTATTACAATTTACGTTTGATAGCTTGACGTCTTAAAAGCAATCATCGCTTTTAAAGTAACGAAATGATAATTCTTATGGTAGTGCTTTAGAATTCCTATCGTAGATGCAATAGCTTTTAAATTAAATAGTAGGCCTGCTGATCACTCGTCTCCTCAATCTTCTTAGTATTGGAGATTGCTATTTTTAGAGTAGCTCTTCGATATTTTAGAGCATTAAGAAAGAAAGAAGCATTTATTAATTTGGGACATCACAAACAAACATAGTACATTTTATGTTCTTTTGGTGCCCTATCTTGGTTATGTAGAAAGTGCTTTTAATTAAATCTAATTTATAGTTATACAAGACATAATCACAATCAAAGTCGTATAGATACAGGCTTCTCGAAGCACTAGTAGGGCCCAAAAGATAAGGAGACATGTTCGGGCCTCCTAAGGGCCAATATGTTTTTTTTTTAATTTTGACGTTCATAAGTGGCATTTTCTAAATTGAATAAATATAATTTTTGACTTTGACTTTGGCTCTCTGACTTGTCCACACTAAGCGTAACCTCCAGCCAAAGGGCAGTGACACTAAAGCTATTGCTCGATTCCCGTCAATTTATTTACCTTCGGCAGGTCAATTGTGGTTTACGGTGATTGGAGAACGGGGGACTCATTAATTTCTGCCCACGCTTATGTTCCAGTGAGCACTAGCCGTCAGAGGCAGACCTCATTCTGTGGCCATAAATTACCGCCGAGCACACTTAAAAATCTTCAACTGTCATTTGGGTGAGAATCGAAGGCAAGAGCATTCGCACGGATAGTAAAGGTCATAGGTTTAATTCCCATACGACCCAAACGATATCTTGGACCTATAATTTTTTTTTTTTATACTTTAAAACGTATTTTTTAGGTTTCGATTATCCCACCCTTAACTTTTCAATCTACATTCGCCACCTCAACCCGCGAGCCAGTGGACTTGAATCCAATGTATCTAAAATTAAATTTTTAAATAGTTTAGGATTTAGATGTTTTTAAATATGTTGTTAGTTTGTATTTAGTTAATATTTATTTGTTATATTTATGCTTAGTTTCAGGTTAATTTCTGTTGTAGTTTTGTTCTTTTCTTTGTAAATAAAATATACTTTCAGTAATTTTAGTTTAGTCTCTTTTTTTCTGCTAATTTTATTAAAACATACGAAAATGGACACTAGAATAATTTACAAACGTAAAATTAAGTGATGCGATTTCTTACTATTTTTATACGACTGCCCAAAAAAAAGAGTTCATAGTTTTCAGGGTTTATGTATGTATGTATGTACGTTTCTTGTTTAAAAGTTTTTGCGTGTTTTTGTCGAACTTTAGTCATCGAATGAAATTCTATAATTTCCTTAGCAACTGACGACTGACGTTTCTAAATTATTATAGTCTGTCTCTTTTCGTTTGTTTGGCAAAAAACGAGAGAGACTGAACTTAAATTAAATCTTAGACACACACATTGGGCACATTGGAATCTAGCCCAGTTTGAGCGAGGGCTAATAAGGGCTTATCTATAAACTGTTCCCCGCCTACCTCCCCGGTTATGAAGCGCCGGGACGTGCGCTGTTTTGAGCCGAAAACATTTTATTGGACGGAAAAATATAGGATGGGAAGTTCGACCGCAAAAACTTGGATTTTTGAGCATCTAAAGTATTCCAAAAGAGAAAAACAAACAAAATATAATGTTTTTAATCAGGATCGGTATGATGTTTTAAAATCTGATAAAATTACGCGATGTATTAAGAACGAAAACTCGAAATTGGCTTTGTATAGCATCAAATTAGGTATGACTTTAATAAACAAACACTATAAAAAGGGGAAAAAATAGTGTAATATTCGCGTTTATTTTTCTTTCAGTATGTAATGAAAACTTTTACAGCGGTGTCAAATTGCCTAAATTTGCTCGGCAAACTACATATACAAGGGTCCACACAAATATTTTAATATACACAATCTGCTAACGTACCAAGCCATTAGACATATGAAATAAAATTTTCATTCAAAGCGCTCAAATGTTACAAATATTGGTGTTTTGCTAATTCAAAGAAAGAAAAAAGCATTATTTAATCGCGTCTACAGCAGGAACTTGAACAGAAAATTCTAGACCGCTTCTGGTCCTCGGAACGCCTTAAATAAGCCATGCTTGCTCCATCATCGACTCTGTCTGTGCCACGTCTGGCTTAGTCTAGAGACAAGAGCAAACCCATTTCAAATAAAAAAAATATATTCCTCTATAGGAGAAAGTTATTTCAGGGTGCTTTTAAGGCTAACAATATTTATTACTGAAGCATCTTACATGGACCGAGTACACACACTTATATGATTTTCTAAATTTAGGATCTCGAGCCAAAAAACGATGTCTGTAATGAGACTGCTTTTAAAGAATATTCACTCTTGTGTAATTCAGTTTAGATCCATGCCTGGCATGTAGGAGTAAAGCTTCATATCTTTTATAATTACATTAGGCTAAAAGCTGTAACTCTAGATCCAGGTTTAGACACGATAACGCATTTTGCTACAGTTAGTACTTTTATATTATACAGATTAAAATGGCTTGGATATAGTGGTGGCGGTGTTAAGTAGGTATACCACCACATCAAAATATGACAGACTAGCATAAAACTATTAGAATCGGATATATCCCTTAAAGTAAGTTGTACATGATGAAGTCAGCTCAACCTTCATCACGTAGTACTGTAGAAAGTGGCGCTTATAAGGTGAAAACACCTTTGCAATAAACAATCCCCGCTTGGGGCATGATCTACCTTAGCAAACGTGGAAGCCCCTACATAGACTAGAGGACACAAGTCAGCCGAAGTACAGGAGAACATGTTTTATCACCAAACTCTCCCTTCATGTGAATGAGTATGTTCCTTTACCTAAAGGTCGTTTGGAAGAGATCGCTTATAGCGATAAGACCCGCCCGCAGTGTACATCTTTCTGTGTACATTGCTATACTTTTTTCTGTTATGGTGTAAAATAAAGAGTTATCTGTCTATCTAACATGCACAAATTGGATTATGCTGCGGACAGCGCATATCTGACACTTTGCCTATTATTTTCCTCCTTTGTATGATCCATTCCAGCCCATGTGATCAGCGCAGTGTGCCATAGCGTCGGATGAAAGGGCGCGATTGCCAAATCACGCGTACGCGAGGGATAACTTCATTAACGTCGACAGAACATGTTCGTAGCCGAATGTTTTTACGCAAACGGTGGTGCAACGCAAATAAAGGGCCGACTACACAAAATCTGAAATAAATCCAAGCTTATCGCTATACCTTTTTGATGCATTACATGTTACAAAATGTTATTAAAAGATGTTGAAGAACGAGAGATGTTCGTAAACACCTTTAGTCTAGAGTTCATTAACACATGTTTAATTTTTAATCAGCCATGCATGTTAAGCATTATTTGACATATTTTGTATTGGAATTCTGACAAATTAACCGTTAATTGATGCTTACCGGTTGTTTAAGAATTGGTGAACTCGGGTCTTAATCACACCTTATCGTCACTTTTGACACACAGCAACAAACACTCACGTTTATTAGTTTTTAGGTTTCCGTACCCAAAGGGTAAAAACGGAACCCTATTACTACAACTTCGCTGTCGCTGTTCTGTCTGTCTGTCTGTTTGTCACCAAGGTGTATCTCATAGAGCTAGACCGTTGAAATGTTCACAGATGATGTATTTCTATTGCCCCTATAACAACAAATACTAAAACCAGAATAATATTAATATTTAAGATATACATACAAAAAACGTATTTTTTGCCGGCAACAGATGGACGCTTAAAATATTCAAGGAATTAAATTGTATATTCTATCAAAAACAAAGAATTAAATTATATTAAAAATTAAATTGAATTATATTTTAAGGGGGGGTTCCATACAGCAAACGTGATTTTTTTGCTAACCAAAAGAAAGGTTATAATATAGTATTTAATGTTGTATAGATAATGGTACGGAACCCTTCGTGCGCGAGTCCGACTCGCACTTGGCCGGTTTTTAAAGTCGTTCAATTTGGATATAAGTAGCGACGTGCGCCGCGCGACTCGGCCGTTGAAAGGCAACGTTGAAAGATAACGCAAACAGCTTACACTCATATAACATTAACAACAAGTGCAACAGCGACAGGGCCGGGCGCAGCGGCTCTATCTTCATATTCGACTAGGGACTTTCTTTTAAACTTTTTGTCACTTCTTAGACTAATTTGACCCTGCTGTACACGATGCTGCCCGGTGCCAACCCATTTTCCACTTCCATCCCTCCCTTTTCACCGTAATAAGTGTACCGACCATCGGTTTTTTTTTTCATTTATTTACTGAAACTGAAGAAAATGAAAAAGACAAAAATAATTTGTAATTAATTTTCTACAGTTACTGCGTATAAATTATTTGATAGACATAATTACTCAAGAAATAATGGGCTCAATTCCAATGCGCCCTGTCTAAGATCAAAGGACTTGTCCTCTTTTTGTATGGAGGCTGGTTTTATATTTCAAGATATCACCAACCACCAATAAACCTATATTTATCTTTAAGCTACAAAAATATGAAACACGTAACCATAGAAATCAGAATTTTAAACGCCTCCATTTTTGAGAAAAAACATGTTTTGTGACAGGCATCATCCATTGATCACTTACTTGTATTTCCTGGCTGTATGGCTATGTACCATTGCCTTTCCACTGGTGGATAAGTACTACTAGGTACTACCACAGAGTACTACTGTCAATGGAATGTCAATTTTGCTGTCAATTTTTTTTATGCGTTAATTGATATAGGCAAAGGTGCGGTTTATGTACAAACAAAGAGAAAAAATAATTTCAATTTTTCTCTAAATCGGAGGCCTTAAAAAATATATTGATTATGCAGAAAGGCTAGTTTTTGTAAACTCTTTCGTATAATATTTAGTTTATTCTGGTTAGAAATATTGACGAATAAAAAACCATTAATGGACAAGTCCTTTAGGTTCAGTCTCTTACTTTCTCTGCGTGTGCAGAGGTGAAACGTCCGACTAAACAGCTGTCTGTTGCTAAGGAAATTAGAGAACCCATAGACAATTTAGTAGGGATGTCATTCGATAACGACTAACGTTAGACGAAAACACGCAAAAACTTGTACAAATACGTTAGAAATCGCATCACTTAGTTTGACGTTTTAAAATTATTGTAGTTGGTCTCTTTTCGTTTGTTTGATAGAAAAAGAGAGAGAATGAACCTAAATTTAATCTTAAACATGGCGCATTGGAATTGAGCCCAATGTCCGACAAAAATATGCAAAATTTGAAATTATGCAAAGTTTTATCAAAAACTGAATGAATCTGTGACAAAATAGCCAATAGGTTTCAATAAATGCCGTTATACCTGGGTCTGATGAAATAAACCGCTAGTCTGTATTGTACCTCACGTCTTAATTATCAAGATCATTTTAGCAGCTTATTGACGCTCTTATTGATGGCGAGACAAGCTTATAATGCAAAAAAGCACCTGCTCAAAGCCAGAATATCAAGCAAAGTTCGCAAAAAACTTGTTAAAGTGTACATTTGGAGTATAGCACTCTATGGATGTGAAGCGTGGACATTGACAAAGAGGGACAGAGAGAGACTGGAAGCCTTCGAGATGTGGTGCTGGAGGAGAATGGAGCGTATAAGTTGGACGGAGAAGAAAACAAATGAAGAAGTTTTGTCTATGGTTAGGGAAAAAAGGAGATTGATGGAAACAATAGAGTGTAGGAGGGGACGAATGTTGGGCCACCTGATTCGACACGACAATTTTATTAAAACGATAATAGAAGAAAGAATAGAAGGGAAAAGGAAGCGAGGAAGACCAAGAATAAGCTACATGCAGCAAATAAAAGAAAAGATAAATGTCGGGTCGTATCAGGAGGTTAAGAGAAGGGCGGAAAGCAGAGAGGAATGGAAAAAAACTCCACCGACAAGAGCCTAGCTCTTAAATTTGATGATGATGATTGACGCTCTGTCTATGTCAAAGCCAATGCAAAAGTGAGATGGAAGTTTTTGATATTTGATATTTAATACTGTTTTTATTGTTTGTTTTAAATATCGAGGATTAGATCGCTTAGTTCAAGTATATATTTTTTGCATTAGGCGTATAAAAATGTCTCAGACGTTACACTGGCAGAATAGGTAAGTGACAAACAAGCCAGTTTTGTCGCCATTAATCAAAGAAAAAGAAGACTGCATTTCTATTCACGTGATTAGGGCCCTTGGCTTGAACTCAGGCTTCAAAATAGAAATAAAAGAAAGTTATTTATAGAAGCAAGTAACTTAAGAAATTTCTAATCACCTAACTTATTGATTAGTACAGGTGTTCTAATAAATCATGGTGAGACTGGCTCGCATCCAACTTTGAAGTGAATTACTAGAATACTTTTCTTTATTTACTCACACGCGTAGTTATCGATATGGTGCAAAATATTTGTACTAAATGTTTGAAACGTCCTGCTTAAACAAAATGTAAATAACTGTAAAAATATTTTGTCATTTCAATTACTGAATTTTCTTTAAGCTTGGTATCTAGACAAACACGTCATAAAACAATGTTGTAAGATCCCGCCTCGACCTTTCGACTGTCTGTACATCATGTAGCGATGGGCAAGGGAAAGAAAAAATTGGGATAGAAAAGAAAAATACGGGAAAGTATGGGAAAAAACGGAAAGATTGGGAAATATTCCAATTCGGCGGGAAAATACTCAAAAGTGGACCTTAATTAATAAAATGCGAGAATTTAGCTACTGTAACAATGGTTTTACGCCTGTTGCACACCCTTACATAAAACATAACAGCGGGACCACGCTAGTTTTGCCTGTTTGTGAGTTTTATTACACCAAACGTAAACTGCATGTTCTAATGCTTAGATTTTTCTAAGTCTTTTTTTCTTTGAGATTCGACGATCCTGTAGTATACTTCCTATTACTGTGCCCACGATTTCGCGAATGGGTGCAGAAATGTAGACGTTTGAGAAGGATTGGAGAAATCTCGACGTAAAGAAACAGGGTCATAGTAAAATCTATTTACTTAATTCTAGGCTTAATTAATATTTTTTTATTAATAATTTACATAATACTAGGCTTACGCTCACTCAGAAATCTTATTTAGTCAATTTTCACGGATTTTAAATTTTTTTTCGCAAAAAGTTGTGATTGAAAAATGCCAAGAGGATTATCAAACGTTTTACGAGCAAGAAAAGCAAGAGATATAGCACGCAGACTTGCTATATCCCAATCCTGTGTCGTGACCACGTTGCAGAGGTACCACGGGATGGGTAATTTAGCTGACCGACCCCGCAGTGGTCGCCCAACTGTTTTGACTGCTGCCCATAAGCGCTATATTAGATTGCTGGCAGCCCGTGACCCAACAATCAATGCTACTAAAAAAAAGCAGAAGTTCGGGCCGCCTCTGGGCTTGAAGTTAGCACTCAGACCATTCAGAATTGCTTGCACCAGGCTGGATTACGAGCACGGAGGTCTTGGCGAGAGTCTCTGAATTCCCGGCAACGTCAACGACAGAGATTGAAGTGGGCTAGGCTTCGGCAGAATGAAGAAGAAAACATTTGGCAAAACTGTCTCTTCGTTGACGAATCGCGAATCAGTACTCATCCAAATACCCGACGTGTCCGTATCTGGAGAAGACCAGGAGACCGTAAAAGGCAAAGAATTGCCACAGAAACAGTTCAGCAAGGCGGGAAATCGGTGTCCTTTTGGGGTGGTTTTATGATTGGAAATAGAACACCTTTGATCCCGTATCGAGGCTTCATGACATCAGACGTATACATAAAGCATGACATGTATGTTCTATTGATTGAATTGTCAGACTATTCCGGGTAAACCATGGGCACTAATTTGTACTGGTCGATAATAATGCGCCATCGAGCTCAACGAGGAAATGGCAAATTTACTAAATGGTGAGAAACTAGATCTATCTCACTCCACTGTGTTTCTGGGCATTACATTGGGTTCGAGGTTGCAACGGGGACCACATGTTGACACTCTGACTGGGAGACTTGCTTCAGCTGCCTTTGCGGTTAGAAAAATAAGACATCTTACTGACGTTGAAACGGCAAGGCTTGTTTATTTTAGTTACTTTCACAGTATTATGTCTTATGGTATCCTCTTGTGGGGTTCTGCTGCGGACATCAATACCATCTTTATCTTACAGAAAAGAGTCATTCGTGCCATTTACAAACTGAGTCCGCGCGAATCCCTGAGGGAACTCTTTAAGGAAATTAATATACTTACTGTGGCCTCTCAATTCATTTTTGATAATATCATGCGTACGCAAAAATTTAGATCTTTTCACGAAAAAAAGTGATATTCATTCTTATAATACAAGAAACCAAAACAAACTTGTCTTTCCAGACTTTAGATTGGCCAAAACAATTAATTCATTTTTGGTAAATTGTATTAAATTTTTTAACAATATACCACACAATATTGTCGAACTACCTATTAATAGGTTTAAGTTGCATGTCAAAACTACCCTCATGTCTAAAGGGTATTATAAAATTCAAGACTATCTTGATGACGACAATGTATGGACAGTCCAGCCTGCACCAAACTGATGTACCTACCTTTTATTGTTATTTTTTTACTTTTTTATGGCAGCTAGTGGTGACTGAGTTTGTTCCGGTGCTTCTTCTCAGCACTTGCCTGATTGTCTGTGTTTTGTCTCGAAGCACTAGTAGGGCCCAAAAGATAAGGAGACATGTTCGGGCCCCCTAAGGGCCAATATTATACTGATTTTTAAATTTTTGACGTTCATAAGTGGCATTTTCTGTCCTAAATTGAATAAATTATTTTTGACTTTGACTTTGAATGCTGCTCTCCGAGAATATATCACAAGTTTAGACTGCCCTACCGGCTCGCCTGACTTAAACCCAATAGAGCACGCGTGGAATGCTCTTAAGCGAGCTGTTTGGAACCGTCAGCCACGCGCCAAGACAGTGCCAGAGCTCATGGAAGCCGCTATTTAAGAATTGGTCAGGTTACCCCCAAGAAATGCTGTATAACTTGATCCTCAGCATGTCCAGGAGGATCTTTGCATGTGTTCGAGGCAGGGGAGGAGTTAAATTATATTGAATAAAACATTTTATTTATAAATTGTCGTTTAAGTTTGGTTAAACAGTACTTTCCTTTATATCAAATTCCTCTTACAACTACACTATGGTTAATAATTACTTAATTTATGTTATTAAAAAAAATAAAAATAGTTTTATTTCTGAATTTCAAATAGGGGTTTTCTTTTTCAAGAAAACACGTCATAGCAAAACATTTTTCTTGATAAAGTTAAATTTAAAGAATTATATCAGTTTATGCTAGTGATCTCAAACTTTTTTTGATGTGTGTAAAGCACATTTCAACATCCGCAAATATAACTTTGTTGTTCATACAAACACTAAAAAAAAACTTACAATTATCTTTAATTACATCTATTACACGTGCAAAATCACCTTAATATGATTTAAACATTAAATTAGTATTGCGCGATTTGTTCGCATATAGAATTAAGTTTTTAAACTTGTTATCAAATCAGATACTTTGTGATATCTTGTTCACTTATGGACCTATAGAAAAAAAATCTAAATGAATGTGTCTTAAAATAAAACAAGCAGTTTTCGAGTTTTCAAGCAAAAAAATATAATTTACTGTTCCGTTAATAGCTCACTTACCACACTCGGGACTTTAAGTATGTTCACCTAGACACCTCGAAGACAACAAATCTACACGTTTTATTTTCTGAATTTCTTGTTTTTAATGACGAAGATCTAACTTTATTATCACTTGTCTCAAATATTCAAACTTAAAAGAAGCCAAACTGCCGTTTCTTATGTAGAGATTTTACTATGACCCTGTTTGTTTATGTCGAGATTTCTCCAATCCTTCTCAAACGTCGTCGTCAATTCGTGAAATCGTGGACACTGTAGTAGGAAGTATACAACGGGATCGTCGAATCTCAAAGAAAGAGAGACTCAGATAAACCTTAGCATTAGAACATGCCGTTTACATTTGATGTAATAAAACTGACAAACAGGTAAAACTAGCGTGATCCCGCTGTTATGGTTTTCTGTGAAGGTGTGCTACAGGCGTAAAACCATTGTCAAAATAGCAAAATTCTCGCATTTTATTACTTTAAGTGCACTTTTGAGTATTTTCCCGACGAATTGGAAATATTCCGCATACTTTCCCCGAATTTGGGAATAAACCCAACAGTTGGAAATATTCCGGGGAGTAAACCCAACGCTAACATCATGTATTGGGTGGCTCTCTTCGGCTGTAACTATAACTGAATACAATAGGAAGGTGTAGGCCTCTTCGCCGAGTCGTCGAGTTAGTCACGTGTGAAATTAGTTTTCTTATTTACCTATACCCTCGATACGTCCCTGGCGGTTCGGGACGACTTTGAAAACTTGCAACAAAGCTCTGTTTACTGTGCCGCAGTAATAACATAAGTTCTGTTCTGTTAGAAACTTATTTTAGCAAATATTTTAACTGAAAATGATTTTACGGTTGGAAATTTTGTAATACTGGTTTACCGAAAAGTAATTTATTGTTAAGCTATGTTTCAGCTGTGTAACCTTTTAGAGTTTTGTTCAATTTCTTTTGAAATGTGATAGTATTTTATTTCTTACCTTTACTTGGTCCTGGGTGGTTTTATTGGAACTGCTATATTCAATCCTCTCTTTGGTTTGCCTGTGCTTAGATGTCCTGGTACGACATGGGTATGACATAAATCCTACACATGTGTTATATTTTGCCATCTTTTTCCATACTTTATAAGCAAGCTAGAACCTGACATTTATTTGGAAAAAGTCATACCCTGGTTTCAATAACGCAATCAACCACAAGCTGTTTTGAAATCGAACTATCGGGCTCAGTAATATTATTAAAAATGCAACACAACGTAATTGAAATGGATAAATAACAAGTAAATCAGTTTTTACTGTTTATTATATCTTCAAATACTAACAACTAAAAACAAGTAAAAGTATCAGAATAAAAGTCATAGACAAAGTACAAAGATTTATAAAAAAGGATTTAATAAGTATCTATCGCCAACAAATATGATGTATGCGCTCTGAACCCCGGTCCCTCTAGCTTACGTGCGATCGGCGTTGGCCCGTCGCTACCGATATAAATCGCGATGCTTCATAAACATAACATATTTTATTACGAGATAAGTAACGGAAATATACGACACTTTTCGATTGAGGCTTCGAGCATCGGTGCTTTTAGATTTGTACTGATTGGCTCACGCATGCAGGATTGAAAATACGTTATCTGTGTTTCGTAGTACGTGCAAAGAGCATTTAAAAAGTTTGCGGATGCACATCTCTAGTTATAAATTTAGGTCAATAATTTAGGTCGAAAGGTTACATTTTAGCAAGTGACGATATTTCAACAGAGCCTTTTATATTTCAGACAAATAGAACAACATTATTTTCCAAAAAACGAGCAAATTATTCATTTTTATTTTTTATACCAAAAAAAGTATTTTTAAAATCTTTTTCAAAAGTATTTTTTGTTTTTTTTTTGTTTTTTAGTCTACCTACGTTTTTGCCTCTGTCTCTCTTATTTTGATTTACTGATACACCGAACTTGTATAAAAACCTAAGCAAGGGAGTAATCATAACACTGTTTACTTAGATATCAAAATGTTTTTTAGCATTTTTCTCGATACCCAGCGTATAAAAATAAAAGCTATTTTTCACAAACATTATTTACTAATGTCGTTGCCTTTGCCTTCTAAGTTTCATCCGTTACTAAAATGTTGTCATACTTCATCGATTTCGCAGTAGAGATTTATACCTACACCGCATATAAACATTGTCTAATACGAGTAGCTTAGTCCTGGCTTAAACCCGGTACTAAGTTTTTGTAATAACGGTGTATGTTTCATTTTAATAGAATGTTTAAAAAACGTGTCTTATCGTTCCTGTTTATTCCTAAATATCTTAGTTATCAATCACTCAACAGAACTAAAAAGAAATGAAGATATTTTAATGCATTTTTTTTTTTCAAGATAATAACAACTTTCTAGTAGATACTAACGGCCTCTTTGCAAAACCTCGGACGGACAGACAGACAGACGGACATGATAAAACTATAAGGGTTCCTTGTCAGGACTACGGAACCCTAAAAACCGCCAAAAAGTCGTTTGTTGTATGGGAGCTCCCTTAAATAATATTTTTATTCTGTTTTTTTATTTGTAGTTATCGCGGCACCAGAAATACATCATCTATAGAAATTTCAACAGTTCAGCTATAAATGTTTATGAGATACAGCCTGGTGACAGACAGACAGACAGCGGAGGCTTAGTAATGGGTACGGAACGCTAAAAATCCAAACGGTTTTATCCATCGCATTGTCACTTACTATCATGGTAAATTGAAGTAAAATGTCTGCCTATTCCTTAAAAAATATTTGACATGGTTTAGGTAACTTTTACAGGTAAATTGTCATTTTTCAATTTTTTTTAACCGACTTCAAGAACGGAGGAGATTCTCAAGTCAACGCGTATATTATAATGTATGACCATAACCTCTTACAGAGTAATCCGTTTTTCAGCATCTGATGATAGAATCCTGGAAAAATCGAGGTAATTCTTCAGATTTTGTAGGCGCGTATACTGTTTTTGTTTACTTGGGAGTCATAGTTTTATGGTGCTGGCCTGATGATAATGATCCTTAACACTTAGGAGTTCGTGGATACTTTCACTACAGTTTTTTCTGTTGTTTCGGGATTGTGTTAGGAAGTACGGGGAATTATTAAAATTATATTCTTGCTTTCTAGCGATAGTTTAAAAAATATTATTACTGAAAGTTGAAACTGTTGCAAAATTTATAAATCAATCAAGTTAGACGTGCCCGCCCACCAAATCATGGCATCATGTCAACAAAAAAAAAGGCTGAGAGAGTAGCGCTAGATAGCCTGATGTATGGATGACCTGTTAGTCTCCGACTTTGATAGTGACTGATCTATTAAAAACCGATAAAACAGCCAAAATTGCAAAAACGAATATTGTACAGGCCTACCTGTAAGAGATTGTTTAATTTTAGGGTTGGAAGAATACTGTCACTATAAGTTAGGTATGGCTCACGATAACCGACACCCAACAGGGTGTCAATATTACTAGGACTTCTCCCATTTGCATACTGAGTAAAACTCCAATATGATACTTAAAAACCGGCCAAGTGCGGGTCGGACTCCCGTATTCTTTTAACCATTCCAAGCGTCTACCTGTTGCCGTTATTAGTGACGAGCGAAATACGGCAAAAAATCACGATTGTTATATGGGAACTTAAATACTTATTTGATTATAATTTTACCATTTGTTGTTAGAGCGGCAACAGAAATACATAACCTATGAAAATTTCAACTGTCATGCTATGAGAAAACGAACTATAGGCATAATAGCTTTATAACAAAAAAAATACTGTATAAAATAAATGTATAAAAATAAACCCCATCAAAAGGAGTGATGAGCTAACATTCCTGTTCCTGCTTAAATATTACCTAAGCAATAAAACACTAGCTACTTCAACGTACTAAAATTAAAGTGAGACCGCTTTCGAAGTTCCAATACACTATATACTCTTTCAAACACATACGAGTAGGTGACGTACTCACAGGTACTTAAACCTGAGTGCCCACCCGTTTGATCTTCGAGCGAGAGTGTGTGAGGCTGGATGCTGTGAATTTTCAGCTCATTTTTGTGGTAATTTATTCGTTATTCGTCGTCGGTCGCGGGTTTTCGGTAATTCGCCGCCGCTGTGTACACGCCCTGGCGCCGGTGCGGTCGGAGTCCCTACTATGCAAGCTTATACTGGTTTAGGGCTCCGTACTTCAAAAAGAAAAATAAATCACTTTGTTGTTTGTGTCAAGACTATTTTTCTTAGGAACGCGAGGTTATCAAGTTGCGGTTAACACGAAATACGTCCTTGAAGCTGTAAAAAAAAATAAACATCCAAGTCAACGTAATTAAAGAATACAGCTATTACAACCTTATTTTCTTACATTTAGAGGGGAATCAAAACCTATATGGTTGTGATGTCTGAGTAAGCAATAAACCAGCCGGAGTGGGGAGCGTCGGCATTACTCATGACGCAGCCGCGGGGAGCGGACGTTGTTCACTCCGAGTACTGAATACGAAACTGTGTTGGTTATTTACTTATCCCAATTGCTGGTGAGACACCACAAAATGGCGACGAGGTGAAATGTGAGTAAATACACCAAAAACAATAAACAAATTCTAATCGCTATAAGTATAAAAAAGATTTATTACATAAGATACAAAATAATACAAATGAATATTAAATAATATACAAATATTAAAACTAATACAATAACCTAAAACTTAACTAAAAGTAATGTAAAAATATATATATATTTACAAGATATAAAAAGCATCAGCCCCAGCAGAGCCGAAAGGAATGGTGCCCAAAAGGCTGGCAGCATTGCCCCTCTGGATAGCAATACTGATTCTTTGCCCAAGGCAGCTGCCAGCCTTTTGATCACCAGTAGAATCAGTTAGCCTTTTGCAGAGATCTTTGTAAAAACTAAGGGCACAGGGACCCCAAGAGCCCATGGTCTCTACGCCAAAAGGCACAAATATTTAGCTATCATTGTGGGCTGCATATTTGCGCCTTTTTAAGCATTCTGCAGAATTCTAATTTTAATGTTCACGATAAGAAAGACAGGGGCGGTAGGTGCATAGAAAAAAAATACTTACGGAGCTAAAATAAGCGCCTAGTGGTTTCCAAACATTATTTTTAATAACATGCAACCCACAAAGAGCATAATGTTATTATTTGGGTTGGTTTTCAATGCAATAATTTAGTTTATTTACATTTGGTATTTTAATGAAACATACCTACATAAAAAAGTAACATAATACTCGGATGTATGTCAAAATTCCGTGACAATGAGCATTTAGAATCTGTAATGCAGTCTCTGCATACACTGCAAGTGTTATTGTCGATACTTACTATTATTACTGCAATATTATTTGCCTACACTATATAAATAAAAGCACCTACTTATCTGTGTCTATGTGATCATAAGAAGTAAAATAACACAACACTACTAACTAACATACCCGACAAATGCGATGTATATCGTGATCGGAAAATTGGCAGTTCTTCTTTAGTGCAAACTTTAGAATGTAACTGATAACCACCTAGTAGCAGGGGTGCGATAAAAACCGATGTGCACAAATGTATAATTATCACCCGGTGCTAATAAATTAACGTTATTATCCTCACTTAGTTAAACTATATGCGTTCAAAGCGGCTTAAGTACGGTTTGGCTGGTTGTACTAAGGGTAAATTAAAAGTAAATCTCACAGGCTAAAACAGGATATCTAAAATAATATATACAAACGTTCAAGGGTTTTTAAATAATAGTCTATTAATAATTATATTTTTCTATTTACATAGGATATAAATAAAGTACTTAAAAAAGTAAATAAAAAATTAATTATAAATAGTTAATACTTAAAATGATAACTTCAATGCTTAGGGTTATTCCTTTTATTATTTTATACTAGTACTTTACTACATCAATGCGCTCCAAAATGCCAAAACTGATCATCTTAGAATCTTTTGACTGTAAAGGTGATTTTGTTTCGGACGCCGTAAATAAGAGAGCCGAATTGAATATTTAAATCAATTACACATACCTACTTAATTTCTTAGTACTCAGTTTGTGCTCAATACGAAGTCCTTGTTTTCCTTAAACTATTAGTTTTGCGAAGACCTATAAATAGTTTATACACCACATTATTATTATCGATATGTAAACCCTGGCTTTCCAAAAATAAATAAATAAGGATGAGCCTAGAAATATTTTTAGCGCTGATATAGTCAAACCGGATAAGCAAAGGCCTACTCTGCAACTGCTGATACAATTGGTAAAAATAAAATAAAAAATAAAATGTCCAAAGCAAAATCTGCATCACGAAAGACACTTCTTTCGATAAGCTAATCAGCACAAACCGAAGGTTTTGGTATTGAGTGATGAATTTTAGTAAGATTCGTCAATCAAATATTGAAATTGTTTTTCAGAACTGAGAAAGAGATATTAGCGTTACGAGAAATTTCGGAAGCAATGCTTTCGCTAAATACTTATAGTCGAGTTAAACCGACTACAAGCAATAACTATAGTCGAGTTAAACCGACTACAAGCAATAACTATAGTCGAGTTAAACCGACTACAAGCAATAACTATAGTCGAGTTAAACCGACTACAAGCAATAACTATAGTCGAATTACATCGACTACAAGCAATAATTATAGTCGAGTTAAACCGACTACAAGATTACCGCCTGCATGCACCAGGTGCAGGTAACCCAAAGCAGACCACTGCTAAAGCATGACGTGCCCTGCAATTATAAAAGTTGCAAAAAAAAAAGGGAGTGGGGGGAAATGGTTAATAATTTACTACTTAGTAAATGTAGTGCTTTGGTACAAGAAGGTTCTTTCAAACATTGACCTACTCATGAGTCATTCGTCGTTTGTTCATAAACATAAATACTCGTATGTCTATCCGTTATCCTAGTCACCATAGCACAGTAAGCTTACGCTTATTTTGGGGCTAGGTAATTGATGTGGTTGTTGGAAAGAATTCATTAATTTACACCCCTTGCAACGAAAGACAATTGATGCTAAAATTTTCGAATTATTGAACCGATCAATAAACCTTCACTTTGGGTTCCGCAATGGTTACACTCTTGAGGTGGTCCCGTTCAAAAAGGGATCTATATAATTAAACCGGGAGTTCACCAACACATGTTTTTTTTATCAGGCGGTTTAGTTTTTTGACAAATTTGTATGGGAATATTAACCGTCAATCGTAGTTCACCAGCTGTTTAAGAATTTGAGATTCTTGAACTTTGACGATAGCCTATTAAACAACCTATTGTTTTACCTCAGATTATGTTGTTTGTACTCGTAGTTACCACAGTTCGATTTATCCTTATTTATCTGATTACCTATATGTGAAGATTTGTTATTAGTATAGAACCACAGAATTCTGTTGTTGTTAGTGAATATTTGAAACTGTAAATCTTCCTAAATAAATAAATAACTAAACTGTTTACGATCGTTACAAAACATATTAAATCGGATTTGAATAAGTACTATTATTTTACTTTAGTTAGTGACTAATTTATACTAAATGCTTTATTAAAGCAAGAAGTATGGACTATCTCGTTGGTTGTGTAATAAGAAATCTAGCTTCTATCCACGATGTCTCGGGTTCGAATCACGGGCCAGGCCGAAATTTGTTTCCGTGTTTTAATAGCTCCGGATTCCAGAAGTAGGTGGTGTTAACACCTCCATGCCTCCAAAAGTAAATTAAGCCGTTGACCCTGCCTGCGCCCGATGTCTCTCCGGTCAGGTCAGATTGCAGTATCACCGAACTGTGAGAGTGAATGAACAGAGAGTGCACCTGTGCATTGCGCGCGCACACCTTAATGTACTTATACAATAAGTTGTATATCTTGTATAAAAACGAGTACGAGCCCTACGCACTAACCAAACATTGTAATAAAAAATGTAAACAAAATCATTAACTAAGTTCTTAGTTATAGTGGTCGAACCTTGTATGGTTATTGGAATTTCGTTCCTACCTCCAACTTTTCTAATAATTCTGTAATATATTGTGTTGCTTTTATTTATGTCAATAAATAATTACTTACTTATTTCCCCTTAAGGAACATAAGACCACCGGCGGGCGCATTTGACAATTGATTGTCTATTGTGTCTAGAAAATTGATCTTTGAATGGTTAAATAATAACATTTAGGAAGGAAACCAGAATAAGTAAGAAAGGAAATATGTACATAGTAAAACCAAATTGCATTTGAAATGGTCTTGAATGTATTTCTATTATAAATTATTTGATTATTTATTAGTGTTAGTTACGATGTATATTATTATTATGGAAAAAAGAAATACAATATTTACTGTTGAAATAGGTTGTATGGACTTTGTCCGTAGCTGTAAAACACCTAATAATAATAATAAAATAATTACATGAAATGTCAATTTTGCAAATGATAACATCGTTACTTTATTACTAAATATCTGATGATAAATTACTTGATAAAGTTTTAATGACGCTTAATTTGTACAATTAATACCAGGAAACAATGATAGTGCATTAAAGGTCAGGTAGATTAGTATGTCTCCATCCATCTCCTACGATTCGAATTTGATGCGCCGAACATGAAATGCGTTCGCTTGCGTAGCAAATGTCATATTTGTAAGCTGTAGTAGTTGAATGCAAAATTGAGCAAATTACATAATTGGGGTAAGCAATTTCGGCGTGCTAATGACATGTCTGTATGTTTTAATGCACTGTCATTGCCAAGGAATGTTAAATCTGTACCTACGTGACTTAAAACTGTAACACTGAAATTAAGAAAAATTTAAAAAGTCACTTTTTATGACGTCAGAAAAGCATGTTTTAGTTTAAATTAAAATTACATTACCTTAAAGTCAATATTTTGCATTTCCCCTCATTAACAAATCAAAATAATTTTATGCTAAATTGTTTAATGTTAATGTGTAATGTAACTTACAATAAGAAAAATTCAATAAATCTGACGAAGAATGAAAAAAACTGGCATCGATATTGAAGATAGGGAAGATTTTTCAAATTTTCAGAGACAAGAGAGAGAGAGAAGGCATTAAAGGTGCAAATGACATTGAATAAACAAAGGATGTGGAATTCATAAGAATCTAAAGTTACAAGATATAAAATTAACGTAAAGAAGTTTGTAAAGGACAACAAGTTGGTTCCAGATTATGACCTGGCGCAACGTACAATTCTACCTGAGTTCAATTTAGACGAAATATTATCAAGTTTAAAAGTGAACAACATATCGATAAAGACTCTTATGAATTAGTGGTCTAGTATTAAGTCATTTAGATCGTTGGGATTATTTACTTAGTTATTTAATAATTGTTAGAAAAAACTTGTTTATAATTTAACTGAATTTAAATTTTTGTTTTAAAAGGAAAATGATGTGATGTCTGAGTAAGCAATAAACCAGCCGGAGTGGGGAGCGTCGGCATTACTCGTGTCGCAGCCGCGGGGAGCGGACGTTGTTCACTCCGAGTACTGAATACGAAACTGTGTTGGTTATTTACTTATCCCAATTGCTGGTGAGACACCACAATGGTCCCTCCTAGAGAGACCTAGAATCGCTAGGTTTCAGTTTCGCTTATTACTTCATTTGCCGTGGCTTGTATTTTTATCAATGAACAAACGTTTCTTTGATTTACGGGAAAAGAACAAAGATCGATTTGCATATTAATTCAGGCAAGCTTGTTACACATAATGCTTTTGTTTCCTGCAGCAATAATACTAAGCGTAATTGTATAATATCAGTCGCATTACTGTATTCGAATAGGCAAACGCTACGCTACGAGGCACTACGAAACGCAAGGTTGCAACCGGTTGCTACGCAAATCGTAGCAACCCTCGTAGCAGCGCTACAGCGCATACTACGAAATTGCTATGCGCCCTACGCGACTTGAACATGTTAGCTGACTACAGCTAACATTTGGGGGTTATTATTATTTGTATTAGTATATATTAGTTTATTTCGGGGCGACATATTGCTAACCCCCCAAATAAAAAGATAATTTTAAAATGATTGAATCAAGCGTTACTTGGCGGAAATCTATTATTAAATGGGAAATCCGTGCTCAGCCGAGGGGACATCTCCTGAGGATGCCGCGTGGAGTGTCGAAACGTGTCGAGGTTTTTTGCAGCGGAAATTTAAAGCAAATTAATTTAAAGTTGAAATATATTATTGCACTTGAAAAAATTACCACCTGAGGCGGGAATCGAACCTGCGTTCCTCGCATACCGTTAGCAGAGCCTGTCATATTTAGATTGTAAAGTGTATGCTTATCACTTAAAAAATAATAATTTATCGAATTTGCAAGCTCCATCTTTCGATTGGTAAATACTTGCAATAGTAATTTTTTGAGTGCATTACAGCCTTAAAAAGCACTCGAAAATTTCAACAGGCTCTGCCAACGCCAAGGTGCCGAGAGGATAGGCAATCGCCCGGTATGCGAGGAACGCGGGTTCGATTCCCGCCTCTGGTGGTCATTTTTTCAAGTGCAATAATATATTCAGATTGCAAAGTGAATGCTTTATCACTTAAAAATTAATAATTTATTAAAGTTTAAAATAAAAAAAAATCGTTCATTTAATTATTTTAGTCGTTAGTACATAGTTAGTAATTTTTAGCATTTTAATAATTTGATTTGTTGAATAGAAATGTTATGTTTTAGAATATTAATATCACATCTGCAAGTTAGTGTGTCCGGTGGCAGTAGCGGTCGAGCCATCGCTAACCCTATTAATGCCGCGGGTCGACCGCGAACTACACTAAACGAGTTACCGAATTGCGGTGTATTGGGGGTTAGGGTTGTCAGCTCTTAGATTTTTATCATCTGTTTTTTACTGAGGACAAAAACAGAAGTAATGCTTTCATATTGCAATTTGAAACGAGAAATCAGTGTCCTATTGGCTTAACTCTCAAATTTTCGAAGTTGGTGTTTGGTGAGGGGGTTTTGTAGATATCCGTTGACAAAAAAAAATATTAGACAACCTCACATACATTGCTCAGATCCCAAAGTTTGAGCTTTGATAAGTAAAAAATGATTTTTTCTTATCCTTCCAGCAAGTGCGGTTGATACCTTGTGGTTTTTAGAGAACGAATCAGTTTTTCAAAACCTTTATTAAGTTATTTAATTTAATAGGTAAATTACATAGTATCAACATTTATTTCTAACCCGTGTTTGACGTTGTCTGTATGTTTTTAATGATATCATTTCGATATCTATCTTTTATTTTCACTTAACGGTCTTTACAGAAGCGTATTTTATTGTTGAGGTTGGCATGTGCGTATTGAGGTTGGCATCCCTGGAGTGCAGTTATTCTCCCGCCATTTTGTGTAAAATTATTTAAGTGCCAATTTAGTCCAAAAGGGACACTGGCTGAGTAATTGGATAGTTGTGGATTAGTCGGGTCATGTTTTATGACAGTTATTTAGTCGCGTTTAAGGGTTTTCAGATGACAAATGCTGTTGAGCGTATGAAGCCACGGCAAAATTATGAAACATAAAACTCGCTATACTTGTAGCTAATTCAGCATTGATGACATTTTAAGTGACAATGATAGATTTGTAAGAATATGTTTGTTTTTTCAGTTAGAAAAGAAACTGGCTGGTTACAAATTCACACAATAGATACAATGGCAAAGAACAGTTTTTTTTAATTAGAATAAAGATTTGAATAAGTAGCAAGAATTAATCGAAATAATATTTTATTGTAACAAACTACAATACCATATTTAAAATTGGTAAAATAAAATTCAACAATGACAGATGAGAAACTTGTGAAAAATCGCATCGCATCACTTAATTTAACAGTTCTAAGTTGTTAGACAAGTTTTATTGTAGTCTCTTTGACAAAAAAGAGGCAATACATAAAACAAGTTTTAGCGAAGAATTTTAGAAGCCTTCTGTGGGAATGATAATAAATAAAAAAATACATCTTAAAATTATTGCGAGCACTGAAGGGTGAGTCGCACTGTGTCCAATATTTAATACGTTATTAATTTTGCCGTGAAAGAGAAACGACGCGACACGAACCTATTAACTTAATTGGTAACTAATAAAACGATTTCGATTTTAATTGAATTGTTTGACACACAAAGCAATTTTCTTTATCAATATAGATCAATTAATGCTTATTTTTAATCTTGAATAATTAACACTATCTAAAAAAACACTTTTCCAAAAGAGAACGGTCACCGTTAAGTTTTAATTAAGTAAAATACCCAAGCCTAGTTTTTTCATAAGACTGACATTCGGTCAATATGTAGGTGTACGAGTACTTACAGAATATTTGAATATAAGAGTAATCTACCTGAAGAATACTCGTATAGCATGCAATTAGATATTTGAAACAAAATTATTTGGGGAATATTTTTGAAGTATTTAATCTTTGCCTAAATAATCTTCTAATTTATCTTGGCATTTAGAATCTTTCGATTGTTTTAATCTTGATTTTCAAGTTGGATAGCTCGGATTAAGAAACTCTTTTAATTTTATATCCGCACAAAACGATCCCTTTGAGAATTAGACTTTACCTAAATATAAATAAACCCCAATGTTCGTCAAACTTTGCTAAGTCAAACCGCAAAGAAATTAAACATAAAGTGATCCTGGATTTAAACAATCCAAAAATTTTTATAATGCTTTATGAGGAACCAAAAGCGTCGAAATATCTCGATCAAATGACGTCTTAACTGAACGAACAGGTAACCTTTGTATGGAGAGACAAGAAAAATAAGTTTAAATGAGGAATTGAACCCAACACCTTTGGCTTCAAATCCTGCCATGCTTATTTCATTATTATCATCCTAGCGTTATCCCGGTTGAGATGACCATGATCCGGGATATGGCAGATCATGTAGTTTTTGGTTTCTTAATTAAACTTATAAAAATAAAATAACACTGTGAGTGTTAAAAAATCTTAAAAAAGTAAAATATTTTAGACTGACTGTATCAAGGAATAACAAGTGAAAACCCGGAACACGTATAAGTTAGTGACCATACAAATATGTAATACTGATTAATTCAACGCATAGCTATAAAGAAGAGCTGATGACATATTCAAATCTGGCCTGAAAAGAAAGCAGCCCATTTCGACAAGAAAAATGATTAGTTAATAATTTAGCATTCAGGACAAATTCGGTCTCGAGTTTTTTTATTGTTTCTAATTAACCAAATTGAGTCGGTCGCCAATTAAATTTTGAACGAATTTTTCCAGCGTCGAAAATAATTTTACTTCAGCAGCAGAGATCATTGTTCCGTCGCCTAAAACAACTTTTATAATGGCTTTCTGAGATTTTTACTCCAGGAAAATTATTTTTTCAACGCTTACCTACATAATTTAAGGTCCATAAATTTTAAAATGCGGATTTTTTTAATAAAACCATTCGAAAGTTTATCGACGCGAGTTTATATCTCAGGAAAGCGTTTAATGTCTAGTTATTTACTCTGAGCAATTACCTGCTAAAGTCAATTAGTTCAAGAGTGTTTTTGTTAGGAATCAAAACACAAACATACAAGCTACGGTGCGCGATAATTATCCCAAGTCGGTTTCGCAATCAATCAAATCAAAAAGATATAACCCCATGTGATAAAATTATAAGTAAAATCACGAGGGATGAAAAGTATACTTACGAAAGTCAACTTCAGGCATTGTAATAAAGCTTATATCTAAAGGTGCTTTTTAACAGGCATTTTTTGCCAATATTAGCTCGCCAACTGTAATCGATCAATGCAAGAAACAATAAATCGAGCAATCACAATAAGTTTCATTTTTTCGGGAATCTTCTTCCTCCTAGCGTTATCCCGGTTGTGCTCTCGCACGCGAGGGCCCAGGGTCCGCTGACCATGATTCAGGTTGTGGCAGATCAGGTTATTACAGTGGAGCGACTGCCATCTGACCTCCGTGACCCTCTTACCAGGGGAACCTGACCAGTTTGGATCATGGTTACACATTCAATCGCCTGAATGTGCAGGTTTCCTCACGATGTTTTCCCTCACCGTAAGAGCATCGGTTAGTGAAACAACTAATGTACATAACTCAGAAAAAGTCATTGGTACATGGCGGCACGTGGGATCGAACTGGTACCTCCCGCATGAGAGGCAACCCGCTAGCCATTGCGCCACCGACGCTCTTTTCGGGAATACTGCTTCTAATTGCTTCGTATTCCCCCCCACATTGCAAATATAAGTTGCCAAGTCTTCAATCGGTGTGGAAATTTTTCGTCTATTCTATCTCGTTTAATTCATTTGTCTGCAGAAAATGTAATATATATATATATATATATATATATATATATATATATATATATGTACATTTTTATATATATTGACGTGTATCGCCTAGTTTATTAGAAGTTGATCTAAACCCTAAATTGCTTGATGTGGCGTGACGTCATAGTTGACGAGTATTGACAGGAATTGAGCAATTTTAGTTGCCCGTCTAATTATCCTACGTACTACTACTCTAACGTACCTTTAATTATCATTATTATTAATGCTGCATGAGGTGTTAATTGTTCAAAACTTATTAGAAGTTCCCGAACATTTGATTTCTGTTTGACACATCGTTTGAAAAACTTTGCCTTTGATAAGCCAAAGTGGGTTAAACACCTCAAACGTAAAACTCTTAAGTAATTTTCAAGTACAGATTACAATTTTTCGTTGGAAGTGACTTCTGAATATTGTTGTTGATCAAACAGCTACGTGTGAATTCAATAAATCCATATTTGTTAAGTTAAATATGCAAAATTCATCTTTCGTCTTTAGGTGGGGCTCAAGCCCACGACCCCTCGCTATCCGGGCGAATGCTCGAAATGTAAGTACTTAATGAGGCATCAATAGCATCGTATGCCAATCCCAGTTCTGTTTAAAAAATAATTCAAAAAATATTTTAACAAATCAAAACAGGGATGTACAATCGAGTTTAATTACCTGTTTTTATTTCGTAAAATTTCAAAGTGATGCCAAAATCAACATATTGGGTCAAATCAAATTTTATTTTTGGGTCAGTAAAGCAAAGGTCATAAGTTAATCTCGTCTCCAAAAAACACTTTTAAAGGATCATCCCAAATGAAAAAGTTTGCTTATCTTCGTTAGGGCGCTATCTCGCTGCCCCTGTTTTCGATTTAAGCGGAAAGTATGCCGGGTGATTTATCATTATATACTGCTATTGCGGGTTAAGTAACTGAGAAAATTATCAGATTTAAAAAACTTACCCTTGACAAATATTTTTGGAATAAGGCTTTCCAGTAACGTCAAATACAGTGATTTTAATAATTATTTAAAGTGATCGTAAGTGTAATAAGTGTTAAACAATAAATTTAAATGCGCAGATATAAATAGAGATTGTAGCATAGTTATGGTTTCAAACAATAGTAATTCACTTAAATAATTAGTTTATATTCTGCAAGCTTATTCTGGATATCGAATCCGGCTGGCGCAAATGAGCTTTCAAATTAGATCATAGGCCCTGCGCTAGTTTAACTGGCGCAACTGGAGCTTCCGGATTAGCTAACTCGGACTTGCGCATTCGACATAGATCATAGGCCTTGAACAAGTTAATCCGGACTTGTGCACGTGGGCCTAAATGTAATTACAGTAAGTTGGTAAGCTTTAATATCAAAAGTCTTAAACCCCATTTCAAGCATATATTTAAATTACCTACCCGCTATACCATTAGCCAGGGAAGAGTCCACTGACAAGGGATTTCAAAGCACTGCGATAATATCAGGGATCACTTAACACCCTGATTACACCCGCTGATGTTCACACCTAAAAACTTTACACATTAGTAGCTGTGCCGCTCGATAGTCCACTATCGATAATATCGATATTTTTTCGACAGGCTATCGATAGTTGAGGCAAAAGCAATAGTGTCGATAGACTATCGATAGTATCAGTAACGATACAGTGAATTATTTTAATGCATTTGTGGAATGATTCCATCTTAATTATTATTTTACTATACATATATTATCATGCCGTTTACGTCACATAACGATAGTAACGATATTTGTTGCAATAGTTAGAGCCGATGCTATCGATACTATCGATATTGTAGATGATTTTCGAGGTCGGCCACGCTACACATTAGGTGAAGATAGATACTATACAAAACTAAACAATATAATGAACAGAATAAGTTGGGCCAGATAGGATAAGCAATATTACTTTGTAAAACAAAATACGGTGTCGTTATTATATCTGAATTTGTTAAAAAGAATAATCAAATAAAAAGCAGAGTTCCTGGCATAAATATTTTTTGTTTGACTTACAATATTTTTTTCTGCTGCGGTTTCAGATTATCTTCCAGATATGCTATCATGACTTCTCATTTAGTGCAATAGACACTTAAGCGTTTGTACGAGTTCTATAAAAAATCTACATGTTAAATTCTACAAGCATATATTAGTGTTTTAAGCTTTTTTGCAAAGATTTGAAAAGAACACCTGAAAAAATAAGAGCATTTTGAAAAGAACACCTGAAAAAATAAGTACTGGTTCAAACTTTCTTATTTTAAGGTTTTTTAATTTCCAATTACACAGAAACGCAGTCGGGTTTTTTAGTTTTTTAAATTACCGTTTTTTTATTTTATTATTTTTAGTTTTAATATTCAAAACAAAACTCCAGACTGCAAAAAATATTACATTTTTGAAATTGTCTCTTTACTGACTTTCATTTGATATTGATATGGTGAGGAAAAAATCAATCCCCTCTCCCCCCTTTATTTCCATTTGCGGGCACCATTTTTTAAATGTATAAAGCCTATGTCACACTCACAATTTTGACAAATTCAACGACACCTCATATGTCTCAAACTGTCCAGCCGTTTGGGTTTCCTAAAGTAAGCGAAAGTAAAAAGACCATTTCAAAAATATAATAATTTCTGCAGTCGGGTGTTTTGTGTTTTTATTTTAAATTATGTTTTTAGATGAACATATATGTAATCGATTTTTTACCTTATGAATTCCTTGATGAAGATACTTAGTTGTAATGTGTACTAATGCTTAAATTAAGCTCATTTGCACGAGTAAAGGGTTTGATTCAAGTAATTAATTTGTTTTATTGGTATATTATAATGTAAATTGGTTATGTTTAGAGCATACAAACATTTAAAATGACAGGTATAAAATGATAGAATTCGGCGGAAACAACCTAAGGTCTTTTTAGAAAGAAAGAAAAAAAAAATACATTTATTGGCATCACTTTCAAAATATTTATGCAAAAGTCACGTGATGTTTCGATGGCTTATGTCAATTCCATACATTTTGTTAGCGATAGTCAACTCCGCTTTAGAATAGATTGCATCTTGTCTATGGGTTCTGATTTCCAAAAACCTGTCTTCATCGCCGGACGTCAGATAATTATCAGTAAGGACTTAAAGAGAGCCTTATCTTAATTGATGCCCCAGACCCTCTTCCACCCTGAGCGAAAGGAATGCGTCCTGTCACAAACCGGACTTTTAACTCCGA